>JAJKFI010000001.1:14755971-14777073 GCA_029204185.1 Lerista edwardsae
AATCAATCAATCAATCAATCAATCAATCAATCAATCAATCAATCAATCAATCAATCAATCAATCAATCAATCAATCAATAGTATTTATATACCGCTTTTCAGCACAAAAGTTCACAAAGCGGTTTACAGGCAAATAGTAATAAAGTTAAATGGCTCCCTGTCCCAAAAGGGCTCACAGTCTAGGGATTGTGGAAGGACAAAGGGAAATGCAGGGACAAAGCACTATATTGCTACTTGAAAATTTGCTACAATTCAGATTCTGTGGAAATCTCTGTTATATCAGTCAATATGTCACTACACAGAAGAGAAATTATTTTTGTTTTGGTTGGCTGTAGCAGGGTTGTATTTGTATTTGTAGCAGGGTTGTATTTGCAGACCAAATAGCTTTCATTGCATTCTTTCTTGTTTCTCAGTAGATCTGGATTGGAATCGAGAGTTGGGTTATAATCCAAAACACATTCTTGATTCTAGTGGATGCTTGGATGGCAACTAGAAAATTTATCTTTTCTTTAAAAACAGACAAACCACCTCTTTTGGACCAGATAGTTCTAGTGTAGTCATTCTTTCTAGTCCAGTTACTTTTTGAATGAAACCTGACGAAACCTGACTAATGCCTTAACCCAGTGGTTCCCAAACTGTGGGACAGGACCCACCAGTGTGTCATGAGCCAATTTCAGGTGGGTCGCAAAGCAGCTGGGCAGCCATATTAAAAATATGGGAAGATGGGATACTGGAAAGGGTGAGGGGTGTGTGGTTGTTCTGCTTGTGTCAAGGTTGTAAATAGGCTTTTTTTCCCATTCTGATTCACTTTGCTTGGAAAATGGCTGAGAAACAACCCAATTTATTGCAGCAATCCCAGGAAAGCAGCACACTCTGGCATCACAATGACGGCCCTTCCAACCATAACATCACTTCTGGTGGGTCCCAGACAGATTGTCATTTTAAGAAGTGGGTCCGGTGCTAAAACATTTGAGAACCACTGTCTTAACCACTTCCTATCCCTCTATTTTCTTCTTCCTTTCTTTGGGGTATTAATTGTATCTGAGCCTTGGTAACCGTGTTGGCCTGTTTCCACAGCACTCAGACATTTTCTTCATGGCCCGTCGTGTAAAATCCACTTTCCCCCGGTCCTTCCGTATCGCTGTATACTCGTACGCTTTCAGTTTGATGTAGTTGTCGGAGAATTTATTGTACAGGACAGAGATGGGCATTCCGTTCAGAATGATTCCGAAAGCGATGCAGAGAAAAGCAAAGAGACGTCCCAGATGGGTTTCGGGGCACATGTCTCCATATCCCACTGTAGAAATGCTGACCTATGAGCAAATCAAAATCAAAATGGAGGCAGTTAAGAGGAGCTCGTATGGCACTGTATAACGAAGATAGGTGGAACTCTGGATTTTTTAACAATGTCATGCTCATTATTACAGTTCTATACAGTCTCATTATAGAGCAGTTATTACTTCAACTGATGGCCTGCCTTATACTATGACTGCCTTATACTATATCATTCAACAGAAGGCAGCATTGCTTACCTCACCTGACTAAAGTTTTCCACCATCTTAAGGTCAAACTGCACATTATAGTGATACCATGTTCCTGCCTCCTCCTTAAATTTCATTAAATAGGGTATGAAGGCATGAAATGAGTCAAAACTGCAACATGGTGGTAGGAGAACTTTGGCACCCTCCCCCATAGTTCCAATCTCATTTGTGTCACCCCCACTACTTTAATGAGAGAAAAAGCTAATGAAAGCTAATGGAAAGTCCCCCCCTCAAATCCACATGCAGAGGGACACAGAGAATTGGAACCACAACTGCAGCAGGGAAAAGTACTAATGTCCTTTCACTACCCACCATGGTTTTTATCCATTTGTAATGCCCTCTTTCTCCTGCAAGGCTATTTAACAAAATAAGGCTACCATTGTTCCCCTGAAATGGATATTCAGATAGGCTCAACATTACCTCTGATCCTAGAGGTAGTATTTATCCGTTGGAACTAGTAGCCATTGATAGGTGTGGACTTGTCCATGAATTTGTCTAATCTGCCCTCTGTGCTGAATTACCTTGGCTTCTAGGCATTTAGGTTTGTGCAAATGTGACTTGATTCATAGTGGCTGAAGGATCCCTGGGATGGTTTGTGGGTGATCTTATCTGTGCCTGCTTCTGTTCTGTGACTCAGCCTTGTTTCACATGGCAACACTGCACCTGGATGTGTTGGCTGCTCCTACCTTTAATGGAGGCGTGCGTGTCACATGGACATAGTGGGTATCCATGCAGTGATGCAATATTGTGATGTTTCCCTAATATAAGCTGGTATTGGTGCTGTTCCTCGACATCAGTTCAACCAACCCAGAGGAGCAAGTGAATGATGGGGAATTTTAAAAATACAAGCTAATCTGTTGACATGTCAAGTACAAATTTTTTATTTCTGAGTTTCCTCAAGTTGGCAAATGTGCCTTTGCACCTCCACCAGTAATGGAGGTCTGAAATGCTGCCTATGCGCATAGAATTTCTCTCACCTGTGGAAAAGGCGCAAGAAGCACCCCCACTTCTATTACACGGCAAGATCTCAGTGCTGGCTGTGTTCTCTTCCACCTTCCTTCCGCTATTCCCTGCTCTAACTGAAACCACTCTTATTGAGGAAGGGGAGTTGGCCTGCTGATTTCACTACTATTTAGAAAAAAAGGACCGTGTGTGTGTGTGTGTGTGTGTGTGTGTGTGTGTGCGTGCGCGCGCGCGCGCGCGCCTGCCTGAGGAGGCAGAATGCAACCAAGTGTTTCCAGGGAAGTTAGTTTTGAAATACAGTGAATTTTTTGCACTAAGTGAGGCTGCAAGACATTGGCAATGACATAGGAGTTGGCTACAAATAAGGAGCATAGCCAAAGAAGTGCAGGGGGGTGCAATTGCACCAGGCAACAAGCTTTAGGAGGGCAACAAGCTGAGCTTGGTACCAGTGAGCAAAATTTTGAAAACAGAGGTATGTTATGAATGATACTATCATGTTATACACCATTTGATGCAGAATTTAATGCAGAATGCAATGAAACAAACCAGAGTGTAATATCTTTATCAAACATTATGACCCAAAACCCAGAAAATGAAAATACTACTGTTATGTAAAAATCATGGTTTGTTAAAATCATGGTTTTAGGGGAAAATATTGTCATTCAATGTGGAATTTCATTCAGAATGCAATGAAAAAAAATTGGAGTGTAGTATTTTCATCCTATCAAAAGTTATGCCCCCCCAAAAACCACAAGAAAATGACAAAACCACAAGAATACAACAGGCAGGGCAATCCTACAGTGCACGCAGCATCGGCACGTCTGGCAGTGCCAGCCCTGTAGCGCCCACAGGGTGCCTCCCTTGCGTCGGCCGAAGCCAGCCGGCTCAAGGGAGTTGCCATAACAGCGTGCCTCTGGGATTGGCGGGAGGAGGGCGGAATGTGGGCAGGATGAGGGCGGGACATGGGCGGGCCTTGGATTCAGCCATAGGGCCAAATCCTAGGCCCATTGGAGTGGCCGCGCAGCCCCAATTCAGGCCGCGCAGTCTCCTTGGATCTGTGCCCACTCTTTAGCGGGTGCAGATCCGAGGAGTGCATAGGGGAGGCTGGAGGCTCCCCAACCCAGCGTTGGAAATGTTGCTGGCCGGGCGGCCTTGCCATTCCGGTGCTGGGTAGGATTGCGCCCTGTGATGTCACTTCCTGTTGTGATGTCACTTCTGGGGCATCATTTTGTCCTCTGCATTGGGCTACACTTTCATTAGCTATGCCTGTGATACAGATAGAGGCAAATATTAACTGAAAATTTGCGCAACAGGTACTGGTTAACTGTATGTACCTCTGCCGACCTAGAGCAGCTCATTCATTTTTTCATTGGTATCATGTGTTTTGCTTGAAGAAGGTTGGGTGTGTAAAATTCAGGTGCTCACTCTGCTATTTTCACTAGGCTGATCATCTAGCAGTTATCCTAACCTACTCCCAGGTATATAATGATGTTGAAAATGCACGAGAGAGCTAGAGATGACAGGACAGGGGTGATCTCCATCTATACTTCATTTAGCCATGGAATATTCATGGAAAAGGCAGCCATGCATCAATGTTGTGCTTGCCTCTTTTTTTAAGTAGCCTGGTATTTTGGATAAATGAGACAAAAGCCGGACTGGGAACAAGCAGGCTTATTTGCAGGATGTACCTGGCGTAGTGAGTGGTATAAAAGGGATTAGTTTTGTGGTCTGACGGAAACTAAGTCACTAGAATTGAATGTTAATGCAGCAGGGATCTCTCCCAAAATAAACAGCAAGATGAAAGAGCACCGCGCTACTGACAGTCGCCTCTGTGGTTCTGGCATGGCACTTCTATTGATGTGTGGTCTTCTGTCACAAATGTAGATCTGAGGGTAGGGGACTGGAGGAGGAAGGAATTCTTTTGCTGTTCTAAAAATAACGTTCCACATTCTTTCCCTGTGTATATTTTTCACACATATGAAAAACATGTGCCTGTGGGGGACGGGACGGGACGGACCTGCCTTTCCATGGTGCAATCCTCCCAGCTGCTGACCACTGGAATCACAAGGGTCTGACAGTTGCAGGGGACAACCTGTGCCACTGGGGGTGCATGTCAGAGCCAGCCCAAGCTCTCCTGGCACCTGAGGCAGTTTTCCAGGTTCTACCTTCCTCTTTGGGGGATGTGCAGTCTGGGCTCCTCCCATTCCTTGGACTGGAAAACGAAGGATATGTGTGAAGTGGAAGGGACACTCTAGCTCAAGGGGCTCCAAACACCGGCCCACAGGCTGGATTCGGTGCCTCCCTCATCCTTTCCTGGCATGAGCAGCACTTCACGTTCCCCTGGGGAAGCTGTGAGAGACCCCCTCGCAGGGGTCTTCGTGGCCAGCCATTTCCAGATCTGCTGCCCCAGCAAGCTGTGCGCCTGGCATTCCGCACATGGGCTGCTGGCAGCTAAGATCTCAGGTTGCTATAGCAGGGTCTTTTGCGGCTTCCCCGATGGAACGTGAAACGTCATTTACGTAGGGGAAGATTTTCCCATAGCAGTGGTGTCCAGTTTGGGAGTGGGAGGGGGCTGTGACGCCTCTGCGAGAGGGAGCGTCATTCAGCCCGCCCGCCCTTGCCTCAAAATGGATCCTGGCATGGCATGGGGGCATGGGGGCACAAGAGGCAGGGAGCTGTTGGAGGGGGCAGTGCTCCTCCGTTCTTGCCCTGGGGCGGCCCCTTGGCTGGGTCTGCAACTGGAATAGTGGGTAATCCTGAAGTACTTCCTTAGGCTGCATCCAAATTACCGAGTTAGTAACTGATCTACAATCAGAATTGGCGGGCTGGTCACCCACAAACTGTGTGTTTGGGAGCGGCCACACAATGCCACTCGCTGTTAGTGCAGGTAGACCAGCTGAATTGTCATTGGAAGCAAAAGAAACTATATGTTATCTCCAAGTGCCAGAATACTTCCTGTTGCAGGAGTTAAATTGTAGCCACTACTGTTTTGGTGTCACTGTCCTGCCAATGACAATACCTACTCGTGTGGCAGGACCAGCTGGGGTCAATGAGTGGTTCTCTTTCTCTCCTCTGTAAGCCACACATTCAAAGACACCATTCACCACTCCAAGCTCTGCTTTCGAATCAGTTTAGGATCCCTCAAAAACCCATTCATCTGGAAGTGCCCTTCATTCTTGCAAATACTTTACTTCCTTCTCAATGAATAATCCCATGCACTGAAAATATTTACCAAAGCTTGGATGATTAGGAAAAGACATAAAGCCTAGCATTGAAAAGGGGCATAGTTTTACCCTTATCCTCTGTGGCCCAAAGGGGGAAGAACTAGTGTAAGACTTTCTACACTGTATTCTATTATTTTCTATTCTATTATTTTCTTCCAGTGGTCTAGCCATTGCTTTGACAGTCCTATCACTTTGATCTAGGATGGTTGACTGATGTTTCCTTTATGGGAGCCAATTGTTAGAAGTTGTTTTCTTGGTTCAGAGTTCTCTCTCACAGGGAGTGTGAATGTGAAGAGTGTGATACCAGTTTGGGGATCAGAGACAGAAGCCAGGAGCTGAATTCAACACAGAGATTGCCAGGCTCTGCCTCTCCCTTGGGATCTGATGTGAGACGGTGGGCCAGGTGCTGGGAAGGGATGCAGGGCACTGCCAGGTGGAACACTGCCCCTTTTACATCAGACAGCCCACTAGGCTTGGCTAAGCCTGGACCCTGCGATAGCAATGGCACTGGTAGTGCTCAATGTGCCATCGGAGAACAAATGGTGAATGCCGTGGGGGGGGGGAAGTGTGTTTTGCCCACACCCCGCCCACCTGTGTTCATGTCACTTAATGTATGCCCTACCTAAACAAAGCCGAGACATCACCCTGCCAACAAAAGTTTGCATAGTCAGACTTATGGTTTTCCCAGTAGTCATGTATGGCTGTGATAGCTGGACCATAAGGAAGGAAGAGCGCCAAAGAATAGATGCTTTTGAATTATGGTGTTGAGAGTCCCCTGGACTGCAAGGAGATAGGCAGCACAATCCTACCTCCCGCGCAGCGCTGGCACAATGGGGTTGAGCCGGCGCTGCACACTTAGTGCCGACATGGGGTCATCAATTGGGTGCCCCATGTCGGAGCTAAGGCCACAGTGGATTGGAGGCATGATAGCATGCTGACAGCATGCCCTGGGGATTGGAGGGAGGCAGGGGCGGGGCTTGGGCGGGACATGGGCGGGCCTCGGATTCAGCTGTAAGGCCGAATCCTAGGCCCGTTCGAGAGGCCCTGATTCGGGCCGCACGATCTCCATGGATCTGCACCCACTCTTTAGCGGGCGCAGATCCGAGGAGCACAAAGGGGAGGCTGGAGCCTCCCCTACAGTAAAGGAAAGCACATAACACTCCCTTCCCATGGGAGGCTCCAGCCTCCCCCAACCCAGCGTTGGCTATGGTGCTGACTGGCCGGCCTTTCCATTCCAGCGTTGGATAGGATTACGCTCCCAACTGGGCAATCCTACAGGAAGTCAAGCCTGATTGCTCCCTGGAAGTACAACTACTGAAGCTGAAGCTCAAATACTTTGGCCACCTCATGAGAAGAGAGGACTCTTTAGAAAAGACCCTCATGCTGGGAAAGATCGAAGGCGCAAAGGAGAAGGGGCGGCAGAGGATGAGATGGTTAGATGGTGTCACCGAAGCGATGAACATGAAATTGGGCGAGCTAGTGGAGGACAGGGAGGCCTGGCGTGCTGTGGTCCATGGGGTCGCGAAGAGTCGGACATGACTTAGCGACTGAACAACAACAACAACAAAACAAAACCAATACTGTATTTCTAAACCACTCTAGGTCTCCCATGACTTTCCTTCAAAAGAATTCAAATCTAAACCTTGAACTTCTCAGTGCTCAGGGGAGTGTTCTATGGGTTCCCCAATTTCTTGTTGCCACCTTGTACATACTGTAGCTACCTGTGGGTCTGAAACTGTTCTCCAAAGATAAAATTCATAAGTGAACTTAGTTCCAGCTTTGCATTTTATTTATCAATTCAAGGGATTAATCAGGACCACTGACCACAACATGAATTTCTTCAATGGTAACCACCAGTTTTCTGGGTGAAACTAGACTTATCCCTTGTGCTGTGCTGATCCATTGCATGTGTTGTGTTTTGCCACATGCAGACATGATGGGAAGGCCTAGTGGGAAGCATATGTGCTAGAGCAGTGGTTCCCAAACTGTGCCGCAAGCCAATTTCAGGTGGGTTACAAAGAACCAAGAGCAGCCATATTGAGATGCTGGGATGCTGGAAGGAGGAGAGCTGTGTGGTTGTTTTGCTTGTGTCAAGGCTGCAAATAGTCTTTTTTCTTTCTTTCTGAGGTTACAATCCTAAACTGAGTTAGGCTGGCATAAACTAAGCTAGCAAAGTTTGGCCAGCACAAGAGACACCATAAAGTATGTTTGGACCACTGTTAGAGAGGCCAGCACACTGACGTGAGCCGTCCTCCCTGACTCTGAGAGTAGTCCAAACATGCTTTATGGTGGCCCTTGTGCTGGCCAAACTTTGCTGGCTTAGTTTATGCCGGCCTAACTCTAGTTTAGGATTGCACTCTGATTCACTTTGCTATTGGAAAGCTGCTGAGAAACAACCTAACATATTGCTGCATTCTCAAGAAAGCAGCATGTTCCGGCATCACAATGACAGCGGTTTGGGCCATGACATCACTTTTGATGGGTCCTGGACAGTCATTCTAAAAAGTGGACCCCGGTGCTAAAAAGGTTGAGTTCCACTGTGCCAGAGGATATGCAGCAGATTCTCCCTTGAGCTTTTGTTTCTGAGTGTTGACAACTCTGCAAAGACTTCGGACATTGCAAAAGTTGCAAGTGGGAGCCCATTTCTGTGCACTACGTAAAAGACACCAACTTTGTAGCCAAATGTGCTACAAAGAATGCAAACTTTGTCAGTCACTGGTGACTTAACGATGCATTTAAATCAGAGACCTGTATGCTCCGTATCCTGTTACAATCCATGGAGCCAGCTGCTCCATCCATATTTGTTATTTTGGTCTGCTACTGCCGGCTCAGGATAAATAAAGCAAATATCATTTTGTGTTGTGTTGTCGCTGCCACCAGCAGCTGTCTGGAAGGGCAGCTGTCCAGTCTTTGCCTGCCTCCCAACTGCACATACAATTGGCTTTTTGACTTCTTTGGGGCAGTAAACAACCTCACTTTTATATTTTAACCATTGCTCATCTGAGTATTTTATCCCCCACTGCACCGATAAATCATCTGGTAGGGAAATGCTTTTATAGAGTCCCATAAAAAGGAAAATGGAGCCACCCCCTGTCCCTATACTGGACTTAGCTCAAAACTATCATGTTAGGAGCTTGTCAGTACAGGTATGTATGTCGAAGTCCCTGAATTGTGCTGTGTTAAGGCCTCTGGTCTCCCTTTCATTTCTCCCTTTCCCTTTCTCAGTGAGCAGCAGCAGGAAGTCTCCAGAACACAGAGCCACAAATAGCCATCCAATTCAAGCTTTGCTTCACTGATTATAGCCTGATCTGCTCTAACAGATGTGCTTCCAGCTGAGGTGTGTGTGTGTGTGTGTGTGTGTGTGTGTGTGTGTGTGTGTGTTCATGTGTGTGCTTTGCAAATGTGAAGTTCAACCAGATGTTCAGAAATCTGGACACACACACACACACCCCCCCGCGCTATTGGCAACAAAGGGGAGAAATGAACATCAAGCAGCAAGGTTAGATACTTACGGCAGCCCACCACCAGGCATGGGGGATGCTGGTGAAGTTTGTGCTGGAAACATCATGCTCCACAGTGTAGACCATGGCAGAAAAGGCAAAGATGCCCAGGGCAATGAAGAGCAAGAGGCAGCCCACCTGCTGGTAGCACTGGCGCAAGGTGAAACCGAAGGCTCGCAGCCCCGTGGAATGGCGAGCCAGCTTGAGGATGCGGAAAATGCGCATAAGGCGCATGATGCGTAGCACCTGCCCTACCTTTCCCACTCGCCCCACCTTCTCAATGTCATGCTCATGCTGGGAGCCTCGCCCTCGAGGCTGGTCCTCATCCACAAAATGTTCCAGCAGTAGCTGGAGGTAGAGGGGCAGGATGGCAATGAGGTCCACGGCATTCAGGGTGCTGCTGACAAAGCGACGCAGGTCCGGGGTGGAGATCAGCCGCAGCACATACTCCAGAGTGAAGAAGGCAATGCAGAAGCTCTCCACGTGCTCCAGCATGGACCGGACCTCGCCACTGCTTGTGTCCTTGTGCTGCATCTCGTCCACTGTGTTGAGAGCCAGCGCCACCACGGAGATGAGCACAAAGAAGCTGGAGGCCACCCCCATGGCTTTGGCGGTGGTGGAGGAGAAGGGCTTCTCCATGAGGTTCCAGAGGCGCCAACGCTGGGCTGCGTAGCGCATGTGGCGGAACAGATGCGCGCTCTCCTGGACTGCCGCCTGGGCCCGCAGCTCCCGCTGCACTTTCAGCTGCTCGTTCAGCTCGTCGCGCCTCTCCTCGAAAGAGATGCGGCAGCAGCGGGGCGTGTACTTGAGCCGGACCCCCCAATAACTCAGCTCCTCCAGGAAGCTACAGGGACAGAGCTCATCCCGGACCCGCAAGACCCCGGAAGCGTAGAAGTTGTAGACCAGCTGGAAGACGGCAGGGTCGCGATCGAAGAAATACTCGTCACCCTGAGCCGCGTAGTCATCGCACAGGCCCAGCTGGCGGCAGCGGTCCGTGGATGTGGCCAAACGGCCCAGCCGCGTTGTGGGGTAGATAGCCACTGCCTGGTAGTTCAGGCGGTAGCTCTGACCGCCAACATTGATGTTGAGCACCGTGGAAGAGGAGGCCCCAGCTCCCGAAGGAAAAGCAGGCGTGAATGGAAACATGGCCGTGAGTCTCCTCTGCTCTTCCTCCTCTTCCTCCTCCTCCTCCTCTTCCTCCAGGCAGTAATAGTTCTTCATTTCTGGGTGCATCTGTGACTCAAATCCCCTATCAGTACCACCGGCTCCCCCAGTGTGTGTGGTGGTACATACAGTTTCTTTTGGGTCTTCTGTCGATTCCAGAGTGGCCTCCTGTCCTTCCGTTCGATCCATGGAGACGTGGGACTGTTGCCTTTGCTTAAAATGCCACATGTTTCCGTAGCCAGTGGGCTGCGGCTCTTGGTTGCGCCACCAGCACTGTGGGGAAGGCGGCTTGCCTGCTCCTGCTGCCCTCCTTGCCACTTCTTCTCTGAAGCATCCGGCACCAGGAGAGCTTCGCATTTCTTCCTCTCCCAGCCATCAGCTCCAGTTGTTGCTAAAACTCAGTGCGGGATGCAGACACAGGGGGGCTGCTGTTGACCGCTTTAATCTTGCTGACAGGGAAGATCTGAGTGCTTAGAGAAGGGGATTTAAAGGCTATTATCCTGATCCAGCCTCGGCTCCCTCTGTCTCTGACGTGAATGATTATGGATCCAGAAATCTGTGGATAATCAGTAGAAAAAAAAGAAAAAAAAGGCAGAATTATTACCGCTAATAAAACTGAAAGTGTTTTCTAGACTAAATTTGCGTAGACACGGTATCTATCCAGAACTGAGGTGTGGGAGGGGAGTGGGATGCAAGAATAACAGAGGTTCTTTGGGTGAGTCATGTTGTAAGAGTGCTTCATCTCATCCTCAATGTTCTCAGTATCTCTTCTTAGAGCAGCTTTGTATGTGACAGCCCATTTTACAGATGTCAAAACTGACACTGACATGAACTGAGGATACTGAGAAGCAATTCAAACGTTATGACCCCCCAAAAAGACAAGAGTAGAGATGCTGCAAGCGTTGTTCCAGGAGACCTCAAAATAGTGAACTTCTTGTTTGCATATTGGCTTTCAGGGCCCAGAGTCAAGTCAAGAATGATTGTATGCAAATTCTGAACTTTCTCAAGCAAATTGATCACCTTCAAGGGTTCTTTTTCCTTTGAATATTTTTGGAGCCCAACACAATAACTTACAACAACACAATAACCCACCCATAATCCCATTTTTTTTCACACCCTGTCCTGATGCACCATACATTGTTGTGTCTCTTTACAGCAAAGCTTTCATGCCTTTAACACAGAGAAATTCCGTGTGGGAGATGCAAGGATGACAATGTGTGCCTGTTGACTTTCTGCCTGTCATTCATTGGTTAAATATGCAGAGGTTCTGCCAGGAAAATTTTGCATTTTTTTTTTTTGGTATGTGTGTGGATACAATGCAACAATACCAAACACATCTGATCCCAGGCAAGTCCTGCTAGTTCCTCTATGAGGCCTGCCAGAGAACCGTGAAGTCGTCATTCTGCGCTTGATATCCCCTCAAGAATGTTAGTTTTCCACTTGGTGACGTCAAATAAAAAGCCAGTCCAGTAGGACACAGAACACAGTTCCAGCTTGAAAACGAAAAGCACAAGTCCCCGAGCTGAGACCTGGCACTGACACAGATTCCTACAATTTGCGGAGCAGAATCAAGCAACAACAGTGCCACAAAGTGGTTGCATGGCTCAGTCCACAGAGATGTGCACAACTGTGACAGTACGTGTCCCTCTGCAAGATTCCACAGCTCCCTTGGAGTATTTTGTGAATGATTACCCACTAGACAATGGGTTTATTCATCTGTTAGGTGGAAACCATGGTAAGTCTTGTGTACTTAACATTCACACATACCAGGAACTATTTTGCAGCAAACTCATTAGCAGACGGGACTGGCTGCTATATCAATTGGTGAGTCAGGCATTTGAGATTCTCCCAACTGTTGCATCTCATGCCTGAAACAGACCATTCATTCACTGTGATGCCTGACTACCATTTCTGAAAGATTTTCTTGAAGAGAACAGTAATAGGTATTCAAACTCTCTGGGTGATGATGGTGACAGAACCATGCCTTTGTTCCAGGACCTTTTAGCATTATATTTTGCCAGCTGCCCTGTAGTCTCAGGTGTACTGTATGTGCCTATAAAACCTACTCCCGGCATTGCTACCCATACTCAACCACCCTTCTTTTGTACATCTCTTTTAATAGCTCAAACTTTGACCACATTTTGTTTCCATGAGACTTTGAGTGCAATCCTAACCTGGAGTTAGGCCAGCAAAGTTTGGTGAGCACAAGGGCCACCATAAAGCACATTTGGATCACTCAGTCAGGCAGGATGGTGCATGTTTGTGTGCTGGCCTCTCTGATTCAGATAACGGTCCAAACATACTCTACGGTGTCCCTTGTGCCACCAAACTTTGCTGGCCTAACTGTGCCGGCCTAACTCCAGGTTAGGATCGCGCCCTTTGTCAGGGCGCACTTTTTTACAGGTGTTTTTGTGTTATCCTGGAGAGGTCAATTGTGTGCACCCAGTTTACCTGATTTACTAGCTGCAGCTATGTTTAGAGTAGTAAAGTTCTCTTTCTAGGGCAGTGTGTTTCTAATCGGCAGCATTACTAAAGAAAAAAGGAAACATCTCAAAACATTGTTCTTTTCACTGCCCTCAGAAATTCTATCCATACTTCCAAGTGACAAGACAGCAATGCCAACCCCAGGGTCCTGGGGTGGGGGTGACAAAACCCTGTGTTGAACCTTCCAGGGTGTAGTGGCATTGCTAGGGGGTGCGGGCTGCACAGGTTGACACACACAGGGTGGTGGTGACACCGCTACTGCACAAAATAATAAAACCTTGGTATTTTTAACGAATACCATTGTGCCATATATCATACAATGTGGAATTTACAGCAGAACACAATGGAACAAACTGTGTTGAACAATCCGTATTCTATCAAAAGTTATAGCCCAAAACACAGACAAATAAAACACAACTGCCTTCTATAACAAAAAAATAAAAAAAGGATTTCCCTAACTGCAAACTAATTGTTCTGAGAGCCAATGAGCGATTGCTGTGACACAGCAGGGAACCAATAAGGTTTTAGTATGATTCAGGTCTCATTTCCATGTATGAGAACTGGGTCCCATGTTGGCTGGGTTTGGGCATGAGTGGTACATCCATTACCTGACCTAGCCAATCCCTGATGCCACCCCTGCAATGCAGGAAGGAAGTCTTCTCATAGCCTTTCTTAGTACAGTTGTCTTCTCGGTGTCATTTAGAAACGGTTGAAGAAAAACCGCAGGCACATGTGTGGTGCCATCTATGAGTGCCTGTGAGCAGGGCCCAGGAGTTAAGTGCTGGAGACCTGTAGCTTAGTAACCTCTGCAAGATCATGAAGAAGCGACGGTGCTTAACGTATCAGGCTGCTTGTTTTAGTCCTATAATACAGCAGCATGGGCTGGATCGAGAAGTCTCTTTCTCCAGAGAAAGAGAAACTTTAGGTCAAACCCTATGTGAAGAACGAAAAACCAAACATAGGGCAGAGGCGGACCTGAAGGACATGCTGCCAGGGTCACATCCAGCAGGCTGCTGCCCTCCACCCAAAACTAACTGCAGTGACATCATTGTTCCACTGCAATTACTTCTGCCCTTGCCCCAACCCCTGCAGTTTTTTGAAACATGAATGAAGCCAGCGGGCTTCATTCACATTTAAGAGATGGGTGAGTGAGCGAGCGAGTGAGCTGCTGCTGTGCCTGCTCTCCCAACCCTACAAACGAAGCCAGCCAGCCAGTGGCGTTTCTACAGGGAGGGCAAAGCTCTAAGTTTTGCAAGAAGCCTTACCTTGCAGTGGAAATCACTCCTCTCCTGCACCGTTTTAGCAATCCTCACAGGGAACAGCAACATCTTGGCATTGCTTACTGGCTACAGCAGCAAGGGAGAGGAGGGATTTACATGACAGAGTAAGGCTTCTTGCAAAACTTAGAGCTTTGCCATCCCTCTAGAAACGCCTCTGCAGCCAGCTTTGTTTGGCTTTAAGGGGCGGGCAAGTGAGCCAGGGGCTGTTCCGTGGGCTCTCCTGACCCCAAAATTAGACATAAGGGGCAGCAGTGGGGGGTGCTCAGCATACCACCCCTGATCACTCTGCTGCCCATGACTATGTGGCCCCCTGGACCCCCCACCAAGTATGCCACTGATATAGAGCCCAATCCCATCCAGTTTTCCAGTGTTGATGCAGCCATAATGCAGCCCTGAGATAAGGGAACAACCCCTTGCCTTGAGGAGGCCTCTGTGACTGCCCCACCCAATGCAGGATGCTGCCCAGGCCCTGTTGCTATGGCTGCATCAGAGCTGGAAAGTGGGATAGAATTGGGCCCTTAAAACTATTTCCTCTGTGGAAAACGCACAAACCAATTCCGTTCTTTTCAAGTTTGAAATGCTAGTTCCTTGCCATGCTTTGACACATAAGAATCTAAATGGTATATCTTCCGATTTCAACACTGCCAAGTGACCTGAAGCCTCCACCTTCTACAATAATTAGGCCCAGCTTGCCTGACAGAGAGCATTTACTGAACAATCTATGGGAACATCTTATCATTATTTTAATTATGGACTAGCAAGATCAACAACTGCACCTGGCAGAAACTTAGGGAATATACATATTTTGTGGAGTTTTTTTTTCTAATGCTACCACTTCCCTTCTGTGTTTTTCTTCAGTAAGGAGTTGATCTGCTTGTACAGTTCTTCTTGATCCATTGGGAATATGGCTGCAGCCAGGACTAATAATTCCATACCAACCTCTCCCCACTGAGATATTTGACTACACACAGGAGATTTGATGTATCCAAGAATTGTAGACATGACGTATTAGGCTGATCACTTGCATCTTTTTAACAGCTGCATCATAAATAGTGAATTGACAGGTGCCGCTACTTTCATCATCCCTATGCTGGAAAAATCTTCCCCTGTTGATTTCCTGCCTGCCATGTGGCTGAAAAGCATCAGGACTCTGTCCATAAGGCAGGGTGGTGGTCCTATGGTGTGCTGACCTTTCAGGTGCCATTTACATTGAATGGTTAAATCTTTGGATAATTTTTATATAGAACAGGCGTGCCAATTATCCACTGATTTGGTATCCACTGTTTCAGTTATCCATGGATACTGGGATATCCATGCAATCCTAACCTGGAGTGAGGCTGGCACAGTTAGGCCAGCAAAGTTTGGCCAGTACAAGGGACACCGTAAAGCGTGTTTGGACCACTCTTGGAGTCAGAGAGGCCAGAACACAGATGTGAGCCATCCTTCCTGACTCTGAGAGTGGTCCAAACATGCTTTACGGTGTCCCTTGTGCCCGCCAGACTTTGCTGGACTAACTGTGCCAGCCAAACTCCAGGTTAGGATTGTGCCCTGGGACACCTATTAAAAAGATAGAGGAACATTAAGCAAATCTCTTTTTTTACCCTGTTGCAGCAAAAGCACTGATGTTCCCCTATCTTTAAAAAGGATTCCCCAATATCCACGGTTTCAGGCATCCACGGGGGAGTCTGGAATGGAACCCCAGCAGATACTGGGGCATGCCTGTAATAATAATCAAATACAAATTGGATGCCTGTCCTCTAGCAGCCCGGTCTGACTCTCAATGGTGGGTTGAGCCCATAAGATGCTGCAACATGTTAACATTGAAACTGCTAAAGAGGGAAGGGTCAGGTACAGACTACTGACAGTCAAGCAGCTGCAATGTGAGAAGAGGAATGTCAGCTGGACTGCAGAGAGGGGAGTGGGATTCATGCAGGCCTTCCGAAAAGATTATATGCCATTCTTATGCTGAAGATGAACTGGACCACAGTGACTGCTTTTGCACTGCCTGTTAATTTACTGTTACACTTGAAACTTGGTTTACCAGGGAAAATGTACACCAGCATGTACTGATGCCTGGGGGAGCTTCCCATCTAAGGCAAATAGTAGCCAGATCTGGGCTCAGGGTGCAGGGTTAGGGGGAAGAGTTAAAGCCCCACTTTCTTACCCAGCTGCGTCCCCAATTTGAATGGGCTGATACGCACAACAGCTAAGCACCCAGTAAACATCTGATCTGGCTTGTCCCTTAAATGCATTGAATTAGGGAATAGAATTGCAAGAGTTGATCTGTATGTTATTCTTTGCTATATTCCATTTATTTGGTTGTTGTAAAATTGTGATTGTTGAATGAGCCACAAGACGACAGTATAGTCTTCAGCAGCATTGCCTCCTTGTGTGAAAGTGAACAGAGCTGCAGAAAGCATTTCAAACAGAAAGAGGGGAGATTGTTGCTCCCGAGGACAAAATGGCCCAAGAGTAATGGCCAGACATCTTTCTACATGCTAGAAGCCTGCCAGTGATTCTAGTTCACATAGGAATAAAATTACCTGGAGAAAGGAAAAACACTATGACACAGCAGAATTCCCAGCGTGTGGGAAGGGTAGCGAAGCATCAAAAGGCAAAGGCAGGTGACTATCTTCGGAGAGCTTTCTGGTGTCAAGAGCAGATTCAAAGAACCGAAAGAAGACGCTGGAGAATACCTGATGTCTATGCAGATGGTGCCACAAGATAAATACATTTGTTTGCATTCCCTGAGCAATGGAATGCTGTCTATGATGAGAAGTGATGGCTGGAATTAGACAGTCAGCAGTTCAGCAGATGGGCATCAAAAACCTCCTGGGTTCTGAACTGGCAGGCATTGTTAGGTGGATTTGATGTGGAAGGCAAGAAGAAGGAAGCTTCTGTGTTAACTCATCATCTGGGGACACGAAAACAGCTGTCCATACAAAATGAGGCTGAGGAGAGAATGGAAGGCAGTTAATGAGAAAAGGAGTTGCCACGTCACATGCAGAGCGATATGGGCTGGGCTGGTTCTGACGTTTTCACAGGAAAGTCCCCAGGTTAATGCATCTCAGGTTGTGCCTGAGCCTCTGCAAATAGTAGAGTTGGTTGCTAGACTCATCACCAGTCCTCTGCGGCTTTGTAATCCTTACTGCATTTCTTCAGGGTAATGGGAGTATAAGACTATTTCACAGATGGGGCTGGCTGAAGGTAATACCAAATGCGATGCGTGGATGTGTGGATTAGGAACTAGAATTGCAAGAGTTGACCTGTATTTTGTCTTCTGCTATATTCCATTTATTTGGTTGGCTTTGCTAACCCAGATTGGACTGTTGGGGGTAGAGCTTTAATGACAGCAGAAGTAAAATCTGTTGTTATAAAATGATTGCCAACAGAGTTTACAGCGTTCTGTGGGTGGCCATTTTGGGAGCACTGCCACAAGAGGTGGCAGCACGCCCCAGCCATCACAGGACCTCTTCATGCCCACCAGAGAAGGTAAGGCAGTGGCGGGGGGGGGGGCTGGTTGGGGAAGGGTCAAAACTGGATGTGGAGAGGAAGGAGGGAGGGAGGATGTGGGGGCCTTTCCCATTACTCTTCCATAAGCCTCCAGCTCTGCAATGGGTCTTTACATAGCTGGTGCAAGGAGAAATCTACCATCAGCTCAGTCATCAAGAGTGCAATCCGAACCTGGAATTAGGCCGGCATAGTTAGGCCAACAAAGTTTGGCCAGCACAAGGGCCACTGTAAAGTATGTTTGGACCACTTTCGGAGTAAAAAAGCCCAGCACACAGATGTGCGCCATCCTCCCTGACTCCGAGAGTGGTCCAAATGTGCTTTACAGTGGCCCTGGTGCCAGCCAAATTTTGTTGGCCTAACTCCAGGTTAGGATTGCACCCTCAGACATGCTCACACACAGAAGCCTCCTGCCTAGTCCAACAAATAGAAGAACTAAGGCCTTTCAAAAGAAATTTGGTATGAATCAGGTTTTCCTGCTTAATGAGAATCTAGGACAGAGATAAATTCTGACAAAGGTGAGCAGACATGGTAGAAAATATACTTACCTCTGCCAGGCCTTCTGATTTCCTCCCCTCCCCTTCTTTGTACACAGTATGTAACCCAAACTTCAAACTTCATCATTCTCAATGGTAGAAGAGAACATTGGAGCACTAATTTATCCTCTATGCCAGTGTTCCCAAACTTTTTAGCACTGGGACCCACTTTTTAAAATGACACCCAATCAAGACCCTCCTAGCTTTATGAGACACACAAAAAAGTTTCAGTTTACCACCTGTTCAGGCCTCTGTTACTATGGTAGAGCAGAGAGCAGCATTCTGGAGCTTTGGTTGACCTCCATGTTCATCAGATCAGGACCGTTCTGGTGGCCTTGTGCTCCCCTTTGCCTGGTCTTCAATAAGAGTGAAGTCAAATTTGCCTGCTCATGAGTAAACAAACTTTCTATAGGGCTCAGTACATTTTCCTTGTCAGCTTCACAACCACCAAATACAGGTCAAGACACACAGTTTGGAACCACTGCTTACACCATCACGCTAGAACTATGGCCCATGGACTGGATCCAGCGTATGGGGAATGTTTTCCCCACTGTGAGCGGCGCATATCGTTCTGTCGCTCAGCTACTCCATTTTCCTGCCAATCAGCTGGCAGGGACTCTCTGGGCATTTGCATGGCAGTGTCCCTGCCAGCTGATTGACTTGAAAATGAAGTGGCTGCAGAATGAAACGATCTGTGCCTCTTGGGACGGGGAAGGCTTTCCCCGCGCACAGCGGTCAGTGGTTTGAAGAGTACTGCTCTAGAGTTTGCATGGTAGATCCCTCTGTGAGGCCAATTTTCTAGGATAATGAACAGGACACCTTTTTGATGTTTTCTATGGCAACTGAATAACATATGAAAGTACTGGAATGGGCCTCAGTTTCTAGATTTTTGCGGGACAAAAGCATCCAAAGAGATCTACAGAAAAGGGATTTCCCTTGAGCAAGTTGGATGCTAAGGTTCTATTCTACTCTTCTACATTCTCACCTAGGAATAAGTAATATTAAGCCCAGTGGGGCTGACTTCTGAGTAGATGGGTAAGGCTTGCACTGTCACGTACCTGAGAGCTGGTTGAATCTTTATGAAAGCGCTGTGTGGGAAAACGCTGCCCTCCTCAGTTTTACAAGGAAGCTGGATTAAATAGTCAGCTTGTTTTCAGGAGAGTTTATGCCCTATCTAATGAACTAAAAGGGAAGGGGGGAAATTGCTGCTCTCTCTTAATTTGTTGTGCTGACTGTAAAGTTCAATTACATTAATGGTTTGCTGTGTTTCTGCGATCTGAAGTACTTCAGCTAATTAATCACCCCGGAGTTACACTGTGAACAGTGCAATGAGACACTTAATACGCTGCTTGCCTGCTTGCTTGAGTGAATTCCGAGGGCTGGGAAGGGGCGAAGGGTTTTGAGATGTCTCTGGCTTTGGCAGGCAGCAGTGATGATGGCTGGGCGAAAGGTGGTGAAACGTGCTTGTAATTAAGAACAGGGATGATACAGATTGTTGGAAAAAAATTCTATTTAAAAGTAATTTATATCATGGTTTAAATGGCTCAAAGTGCTCCGTATGCATTAGGTTGGATCCTAAGTGATTTTTGCACTAACAAAAGTTATTCCTATTCCTGTAAGAGGCAGGCAATTTTTACAAATCCCACATTCTTCCTTCCCGCCTCTTGCAATTGCACCTGTTTCTCCAGGATTGCCAAATATTGATCTTACATTGAAACACTCAATACAAGTGACCAAAATCTGTCTATCTAAAATCTTAGATTTATTTTTTTATGCATCCAGCATTTATATCCCACCTTTCTGATTCCAAAGAGACCCTCAAATGTTTTAATAACATTTTAGAAGTACAATACGGTCATCAAACTCTCAGGTTTGCTGACCTGTATAGGAGCTAGATTTCGGAGCTCCTTTTGGCCTGGGCACCTTCTGTCCTTTCGGGCAGGCAGATCATGTCAGGACCACACTACACATGACATTAAACCCATCAAGAATAGATAGGCTTAAACCAGGATGTGGACATGGTCCTTTTACCTTCAGATACAGTGTATGCACACCCACACACACATGCGCACACCATCACCATCACCACCAACCACTCTGGCTTTGGATCATAGGGTGCAGGGCACTCCTCATGTGCTCTTTTCCTGCTGATCTGGGGACTGTTTGCCCTCAGGTAGCTATTTGCTGCCAATAGAGAAAGGCAAAATTGCTGCATTCATATCCAATTCAACAAGACATCTGCAGGGTAGATCTTGGCACACCAGACAGTTCTGATTTTGGAATTGGGCAGGATTTGCACTTTGTCTTTTACGGCTTTTCTTTCCGGCAGCACCTGCAACATAATCGAAGCCCCGCAATGTATTAAAAAACATATAGGTCAATTACACGGAGGTCAATCACATCTGCATGGAGCTTGTCCAGCTCTTTGACTCTCCAAAAGTCAGCTATGCTTGCAAATCCAACGGGTGCTACGTTGTCAGTTACTCTGAGCCCAGAAGAATCAGCTTTCAAAATGCATTACCTGTCTCCTTGGTGCCTTCGGCCATGAGATACCACGTGACTTATCTTTGTGGGGGGGGGGCAACAGGGGGGGAATACACAGTCTCCTGTTCAGTTGAGACAGAGGCTATTTTTAGATTTGTTTTTAATTGAATTGGCAAGGTGAAATGCATTCGTGGGAAAAGTGAAAGCAAGCAAGCAAGAAGGGGGAACAATGTTCTCTTCTGCAGTGCAGTTTGTAATAACGTAGTTGGTTTTAGAGTCAAAGGACGACTTGGTTTCACAGGCTCTAGTGGCAACCCCTCCTGCCTCGAGCAGCTGCTATACAATACCAGGTCAGACAATATGATGATGATGATGATGATGATGATGATGATGATGATGATGATGATGATGATGAT
>JAJKFI010000001.1:14788965-14849874 GCA_029204185.1 Lerista edwardsae
ACACACACACACACACACACACACACACACACACACACACACACACACACACACACACAGAGAGAGAGAGAGAGAGAGAGAGAGAGAGAGAGAGAGAGAGAGAGAGAGAGAGTTTTACTGATCACACAGCTATTGCAGGATGCAGCAACAGCAAATTAGACGTTTTGCAGGCTCTCATTTATTTTCCATTCATTTCTCTAAATGTGGATGTTTATGAATACAACATGTGATTCAGGGTGCGATCCTAACCTGGAGTTAGGCCAGCAAAGTTTGGATGGTACAAGGGCCACCATAAAGTGCATTTGGACCAGCCTCGGAGTCAGGGAGGATGGCACGTCTGTGAGCTGGCCTCTCTGACTCTAAGAGTGGTCCAAACACTTTATGGTGTCCCTTGTGCCAGTCAAACTTTGCTGGCCTAACTGTGCCATCCTAACTCCAGGTTAGGATTGTGCCCTTATTTAAAAAGTGTGATTTATTAAAACAATGACATCACTTCTGGCCCTGCTAGAACAATGATGTCACTTCCTGCTGAATGACAAAACTGATTGTTATTCCTAAAAAGTGGGTCCTGGTGCTAAAAAGGTTGGGAACCACTGTACTGCTATAAAACCTGAAAACCAGCTTCAGAAACCTGTCATGCTGCAGCACCCAAGATACAATGCCTAAGAATGATGCATGGGGCACTGAAGGGTGGGATTCCTCTATCTTATGCTCCATCTTGCCTATCTTTCTAACTGTGCTAATACTAGATCATGACACTCATGATCATGATTGTTTCTCCCATGAATCATCCTGCCCAGCAGATTGAAATTTCCTTCTCTGTTTGAGGCCTTGGAGAATGTGACCTTAAAACTTCGATGGTTCCTTAAACTTCAACGGTTTCTTTAATTGATGCAAACCCTATCAAATCAAGCAGATTAAATTGTTACACAATACGCCTGAGTTGAGAGCTTTTGAGTATCGTATAGAATTGTCTGTTGTACAAAGGTTGCACTGCCCCTCCCCCAGGATGCTCAATCCTAATTAAACAAGACAGGAAGCTCATGCTGTAAAATTTAACTGACATTTTAACGACTTGCTTCGTAATAGGAGGGCACAAGCTGGTGTGTTCCATGGGTCATGAGGACCTGATTTACATTGTATCTTTCTTGTAGAAACTAAAGTGCTCCAGAACCTTTGGAGTACAGGGAAAGTAGGAAGTTTCAGGGCGTCTGGACACAGTTGTACCAGAAAGTATAACGTTATTTAGGATTATTTCCTGCTAGAACTAGAAAATTTGAATTAGTATAGTGCAAGCCACAAAAATCATAGCAGATATAAAACCTGAGGGCCAGCATATAGTTTATTTTTTTCCTCCAAATACACCTAAGAGTGCAATCCTAACCTGGAGTTAGGCTGGCACAGTTAGGCCAGCAATGTTTAGCCGGCACAAGGAACACCATAAAGCATGTTTGGACCACTCTTGGAATCAGAGAGGGCAGCACAGAGACGTGCGCCATCTTCCCTACTCCGGGAGTGGTCCCAAGGCCCTTGTGCCAGCCAAACATTGCTGGCCTAACTGAGCCAGCTTAACTGCAGGTTAGGATTGCACTCTAAATTTAAGTATACACCTAGCAATACTAATTGTGAATGAGACAAGAGCATTAATATATGCATCACACAAGTATATTGGCTCGTTGCTCCCTGTCAAAGTTTACACACAATGACAACCTCATTGCTGTGTTGCAACATGTGAAACGGCAAAATATGTATGTATAAGCCGCACATTACTGCCCTTAAATTCAACAACAAAATTATCACATATATTTAAAATAATTCAACTGCACAAAAATGACAACCTCTGTCATATTAGCAGAAAGAGAAAACCAATCCCCAGCATGTTTATAGTTTACCTCCAGTCAGGGATGAACGGAGGCCCGAGCGTGCCCATGGCAGGCGACGAAACCGCGCCCCCAGGATGTCGCCCCGCCCCCGTGCGTTGTCCAGGCACGCCTCCCTGTGCCTGGAATAGCTCCATTTCGGAGCGTTACGGAGGCAAGGGAGGGAGGGAGGGCGGGCCCAACTGCACGCGGTTTCCTCTGCAGACTCCGTGCAATGGCGCCCTGCGACTGCCCGGCACCCATGGCTTGCGCCACCCAGGGCTATAGGGTAAATACGCCTCTGCGTCCAGTATAAGAGGCCTGATGCTTTGAAATATCATTGGCAGGTCAGCTGTGGTGGGAGAGGGGTCTGTCTTTCATTGCTGCTTGTGTGCTTGCCAGAGGAATCTGGCTGGCCACAGGACTAGATAGGCCTTTAGCCCAATCCAGCAGGACTTTTCGTATGCCAGTTGCCAGCATCTTTGACGAGACAGAATTGGCATCAAACTGCATTGAATCTGTTGTTCCAAAGTATTAGAAAAGGGATCTGCTTCAAAACAAACAGCCAGATTTTCCTCTCTTTTTACTCATGCCTCTCTTCAATGGCATCATTTTTGCCATTAAAATACTACACGCACTTAACATCCATCATTCGTAAGAAGTTGCCCTGCTGATTTTTCAATAGTGTTGTTTCTTGACAACTTTCAGGCAGAGGCATCAAGAAGTATACCCTTTTGGCTGCTGTTGAAGCTTGCTATGCACACTGACAACAATTCTCATCTTCAGCAGCACAGACTTCCCTGGGACATGCAGCAAGACATTGTTGAGCATTCAGTATTCTTTGACTCAGAACAACATTATCTTTATTTGCCCCCATCACATCATCATCTGTGTGTCAGCACTTGTTAGTTACCTACCCCTTGATGATACTAGGAGAGCCAGATTGCCCTGGGGCAAAGCCATGCAGGGGGCCACATATGACACCCCATTTGCTCCCCAGCAATGCATTGACACTTTCCCACCATATCCAAGGGTTCAGAAGTTGGCCCTTGGCCATTGCCCCAGATGGCCAAGTCTGCGACACGGTTTATGAGCATTTGCCTTCTTGTAACAGAAGACCTTCTTGTAACAGTTTTTAATGACTATGACTATTTTTAGTATCATGACAGTTCAATGCTACAGATATAATCAAGGAAATGAATTCCATCTCAGTTATTCAGTCTTTCAGGGCACAATCCTAACCTGGAGTTAGTGCCAGCACAGTTAGGCTAGCAACGTTTGGCTGGCACAAGGGCCACTATAAAGTATATTAGGGCCACTCTTGGACTCAGAGAGGCCAGCACACAGACATGCACTATCCTCCCTGACTCTAAGAGTTTTCCAAACATGCTTTAGGGTGGCCCTTGTGCCAGCCAAATTTGGCTGGCCTAACTGTGTCAGTCTAACTCCAGGTTAGGATTGCGCCCTCAGATGTAGAACACAGTAGCAATGCTCACTTGCTACAAAAATAGTTCTATAATATCTCTATGCAAGTTGTTGAAGATGGAATATGGCATTTACATATCATTAGTCAACATTTTACTTCATTTTGGTATAATTATTCATGGGGGTGTTTAAGTGTTGCATGCTTATAAAACCCAACTGCTGTAGATCTATCACATTACCATTATGTTTATACTACTCAGGCTGCAATCCTATGCACATTTTCCTAAGAATAAGCCCCACTGAAGACAATGGGACTTACTTCTGAACAGGCAAGCTTAGGGATTGTGCTCTCAGTTTATAGCTGTAGACTCCCCTGCTCCCCCTCCAGTTCAGCTTACCTTAAAGAAAAATGCATGGAGAAAATAGATAAATGAAAGAAGAAGTGACAACGGTGTCACTCTGTTGGCTGCAGAGGCTTTATAGGTCAAGGTAGGATGGCCATCAAGTTTATATTTATATTTATATCATAGCTATAGCATTATATCCATATCATTTACAGGTCATCACACAGGAAGAATATTGTCTGAATTCCATCAGACAAGAACAAAATGTGCTGGAAGATTAGTCCAAAGGTGGCCATTCAAAGCTAGTTATCCCAAAGCCAAGCCCACAAATCGCATTTGTTCACAGTACGAGCAGCTCATATGAGACAGAATATTTAAGTTGAAGCTACGATAACCAAATCAACTGTCTAACATCTCAAAGGTCTTCTGAAGCGAATGAATGACTCAGAAGCCTCTTTTAGAACTCTGATGAGGGTTAGACGATCTAATGAATGGTCAAAATCTATGGCAGAGTTTGCTACAGGTCAAAAGGAGTCTCAGGGTACAATCCTAACCTGGAGTTAGACTGGCAGTTAGGCCAGCACAAGGGACACCATAAAGTATGTTTGGACCATTCACGGAGTCAAGAGAGGCCAGCACACAGGTGTGCACCATCCTCCCCGACTCCAAGAGTGGTCCAAATGTGCTTTACAGTGGCTCTTGTGCCGACCAAGCTTTGCTGGCCTCACGCCAGGTTAGGATTGCACTCTCATTTTCAACCAGATTGGATAGCTGTGTTAGGGCCCAATCCTATCCAACTTTCCAATGCTCATGCAGCTATGCCAACAGGGCATGTGGTGCATCCTGTGGTGGTGGTGATTGCAGCTGCAAAGGCCTTCTCAAGGTAAGGGAAAGTTTTATGTCGAGGCTGCATTGTGGCTGCATCAGTGCTGGAATGATGGGCCCTTATTCTGTTGCAGCAGCAAACACAACAGAGTTATGCAGACTTTTAAATACTAACCAGTTCATCCTACGCCTTAAATTTTCAAAGCAAATCTTGCAATGCCTGTCTAGAGATGACCCTACATAAAAAATCTATCATACAATCAGATATGGAAGTGACCTACAAGGTCATCTAGTCCAACCCTCTGCCTGTAGCAGGAAATCCTCCTAGAGCATCTCCAGCAGGTGCCTATAAAGCCTCCTTTGAAGATCGCCAGTGAGGAGAATCTACCACCTCCCTTGGCAATCTGTTCCACTGCTGAACCACCCTCACAATCAAGAATTTCTTCCTGATGTTCAACCAGAATCTCCTCTCTTGCAGTTTGTCCCCATTGGACCTGGTTCTACTCTCAGAGGCAGATGAGAATAAATTTGTCCCTTCTTCCATATGACATCCCTTCATATGACATATGAAGAATGTTATCATAGCCCCTCTCCACGTTCTCCAAGCTAAATACTTCAAGTTCCCTCAACCTTTCCTTTGTAAGACTTGTTTTCCAGGTTTCTTATCATCTTTGTTGCTCTTCTCTGAACCTGCTATACTACAGTTTGGCAGCATCTTTCTGGACACAGTACTCCAGGTGAAGTCTCACCAATAGGGAGTAAAGCAGAACCACAATTTCTTGTGACTTGGAAGCTAGAGAGAATCTAAGATAGAGTAAATCTGGAGTTCAAGGTGAATCTGGAGTTCAAGGCTGTGCCATCTGTGTTCAAGGTGTTTACAACCCTACTTTCAACAAAGGAGGCTGACTCAGGTCAACTACACAGCCACTCGGAAGCATGCCCACCAACTTTGGAGTACATCACACACACACACACACACACAGAGAGAGAGAGAGGAGAAAACAGGACCTGTTGAACCCAAAGCAGCTTCACACAGATGGGACTGCCCGGCAGGTGCTGCTAGATGTGGGTATTAGATGGTACTACAGCTTTCCTCACCTCTGTCTTTCCACCACCTCTATTTTCTGCAGCCATCAAACATTACGAGAGTAGTCTGTAGTTCTTACTTGAGTAGGAGGCTCAGGGAAGCTGCTTGGGAAAATTAATCAAATATTCCCACCAAACTCAATGGGTCTTGAAGTATTTAACCTTTACTTGGCTAAATTATGATTAGGGTAATAAATGTGGGCATGTCCCACATTTCTATGGAAACTGTAAACCAAGCACCTCACAATGATAAAAACCAAACTACAAACATTACTAATAATTAAAATAGCAGTTGTACACACTATAAACTTTGGAATATCAATATTAAGCAGATTGGAATAAAAGAGCCTTCACTGCCCACTGAAAATGATGAGGTAAGGCATATATCTTTGGGGAGGCTACTCCACAATCTGGGTGCCACAACTTAGAAGGTCCTCTCTTGTGCCAACTTGTCACCACTCAGAGGGTAAGCAGAAGGTCTCCACAGTAGAAAAAAATTTCTTGGGCAGTTGTTTCTATGAGGTCGTATTACTAGAGCTACCTTTATCCCAGGTGGTTTAGGAATTTAAAAAAGGTTTAAAAAAGTCACCATGCTAAATCAAGTTTGGAAATAGAAGCTGATAAATGACCTGAGTAATATGTTTCAATTTCCAGGTCCAAGCCAACACTCTAGCGGGTGCATTCTGGACCAATGGAGGTTTTCAGAACTGTCTTCATACACAGTCCTATGTAGAATAGCACAGTAATCTAACCTGAGGCTGAGCAGGGCATGAATGACTCTGCAATCCTATTCACACTTTCCAATAAGTAAGCCTCATTCATTATAATGGGACTTACTTCTGAGTAGACATGAATTGGATTGGGCTCCAAGTCTGGCTTTGTGTGGTAAGCCAGCTGCAAAATGCATTTTTAGCCATAAACCCTGTTAGCTGACGATACTTTTAATTTTTCCTTTTAGTATCATGCTTAAAAATACAGAATCTGATATTAAATATATCCCCAGTGTTTCCTTCTTCTGCATGCATCTAGCATGTTGCCTGGCATTCATTATCATGCAGCAGTGTTTGCTTGCCAGCCATAGCAGATCCTAATGGACAATAAAGCAGCCCCAGAATGTGATAAGCCACTGAGTACTTGTACCTGAATGCACATGTAGTGGTATAGAATGTTTCTGGTAGTGCCAGAACAAGCCAGATAATACAGGTGTGCTGTGTGATGTTACTAGATTGCAGTTTTCTGGAATAAAGCAACACACGTTTGGCTGCAGAGGATTGGCATTTTCTGAAAAGGAGAGCTTCAGGAAGAAATGTCATCAGGTTCCTTTGTGTTCACCCCAAGTTAATTACACTATACAGTGGTGCCCCCTTAGCCACATGGGGTTTGTCCCAGAACCCCCTGTGAAACCGCAGCACCCTGCATCCTGGAGATGATGCAGGCGCAGGTGAGGTGACCCTCACTTCTGGAGGTGAGGGGAGCTGGGCTCCATGCACTTGCTCAGAATGCCTTCTAGAGGCAAAAAATGTGACTTCTGGTTTTTGGCCAAAAACCAGAAGTGACATAGGCCTTAAAAAGGCATTATGAGGGCAGGGGAAGCTACTGAGGGGTTCCCCGTCCCTCATAATGCTTTTCAAAGGCATAAACATGTCACCTCCTGTTTTTTGCAGAAAACAGGAAGTTGCTTTCTTTGCCTGTAGAAAGCATTCTGAACCCACAGAGACCGTGGGCAGAAGAGCCTTTAAAAGCTCTAGAGGGGCAGAGGTGAAGGGAGGGTGTTGTGGGAAAAGGTAAGTGCAGCAGGCCTTGGCTGCACAGTTGGGTGTGCTTTTTAGCTCCCTGCCCTCCCTTGTGCTCTGATGGCTCCTGAACAGAGCAATTCTGGGTGAGGGGAGGTGTGGCCAGGCATAGGGGCGGGACGGCCACGCTGGGGCGTGGTGACATCGCCCTGCCCCAGGCACGCTGTGAGTCGAGTATAGCTCTGGTATGGGGGACCCTGCGTCTACAGCTACATGAAATCATGGATACAGGCAGGGCTGTAAGCTAATGAAAGTGTAGCCCAGTGCAGAGGGCAAAATGCTGCCCTGGAACTGATGTCGCAACAGGAAGTGACGACATAGTTATATTTTTGTTCTTTCTGGTTTTTGGCCATAAATTTTGACTGAGTAAAGACATTACACTCTGGTTTGTTTCATTGCATTCTGCATTATATTATCTTTCCAATGATATATAACATGATAGTATTATTAACACATACCAAGGTTTTCCACAATTTTGGCTACTAGTTGCCTGGTACAATTGCACCCCATCCGCACTTCTTTAGCTATGCCCCTGGATACAGGATCTGCAGATATGGGGACCACTCCTGTACAACCATTCCCTAGCTCAACACATTTTAGCTACTGCAAAAGCCAAGAAAAGGCTACAGCCTTGACCTGGAGATGATTGAGGGACAGGTAGGCAAACGAAAGGGCTGATACATACTTTGTGGACTTCCACAAGAGTCCCATATCCAGGAGGATCACCCCACCCACCCCTTGTCAAAGGGGTTTTGAGACACAGTTATGGAAGATAACTTATGGAAGAAAACAAAAGCCTCTTTGAGGGCATGGAACTAGCAGCAATTCTTTGATATGGATTTTGATGTGGTGATGTAGAGACAAAACTTCTGCAGTCAAGCCTCACTTATGCGCCTAAATTTGCAACACAAGAGCGGGAGCAACACATATATGAGAATTTCTGTTCATTCACCCTCCCCACTAGGCATTGCCCAGCTCCTCAGAAAAAGCACCAAGATATTTCTGTAATGCAGCATTTTGCACCTCCAAGGAGGTAAACCGTAGGCAGCTAAATTTATTTCCCTAACCCAGCTCTCTGGCCTTTGTGGGTAGTATTTGATGCTAACTTACAGTCAGTGGAATCCCTCATTCTGCTAGCTGGATCTAGTTACTGTATTTGGCTGGTCTCCAAATAGATAGCCCTCCTCCCCCTGCCCTGAAACTGACTTTGTTTCATACATCCTACAGCACTTTGGTGGCTTAAATCTTTTAAGCTTTCTAGGTTTGATTGACATGCTACCATCCTTTCCATGCCTGTTCTGTGAAAGTCTATGAAATGGATGGCACAGCCAATTGACCAGGGCTTTCTTAAACAGTCCTTTTCCCACATTCCAACAATGTTTTCCAAAAGGTGCGGTTAGCTGTAAAATGGGCTAACCTTTGCTTACTTTTGTAAAATGTCAGAGCAAGACCAGAATGGGCAAGAGCACATCTCACTGGAAACCAGTAGGAGAATATTCTAAAGGGATAAGAGAAAGTTGCTACAGGCAAAGTTTACTCATTAGATTACTTCCAGGTTTTTGTATAAGGACAATTCTACAAAAGGACTGTATTTCAAGCAAGAATTAAGAGTAATGCTAAATCAGCCATCACAAAGAGTAGAGTACCTGTTAACCGTTTTAATGAAAGCCATTTATATTGAAGGGAAAGGGGATTCTGCAAGCTTCAGCTGTTCCTTTTCAGCTACAGGGTCTGGAGAGTGCAACTAGAGATGACAAGGATGCTTCAGTAGGTTTCTATGTTAATGGAACAGTTGTGTCAGAAGAGCAATGCTTTCCATCTGCTTTTCAGACACAACTGTCCCAGTAGATGGGATTGGCTTTCAAGCAGCAAATGGGATAACAAACCCACTGTAACCTCTACCTGCCTCTCCCCAACCCCTTGTGCTTTCAGCCAAGGTATATCTGGTATTATGACAAAATATACCTTAATTCAGCACCATTCATGGAAAAGTCTGATTCTGCCTTTCAGTTTAGCACAGAACTGCTTGTCTTACTGCCTTCCTGCAGCTATCCATCCTCTACTTGGTTCTAGGAGATATGCTAGCTCTTCTACTGTACGACCATGAGACATGCAGTATTATAACATCACACCAATAGACAGATATCTAGGTATGACTGTGTAATTCTTTACAGATAATCGAAGAATCTTTTAATGTAGGTTTACTGCTTCTCTTGCCACACCTTCAAGTTCCTGTAGGCCAGTGGTGTTCAACCTTTTGTGCCATGATCCCCCAAAATAAGTATGAAACTCTGGACCCAAAAGCAACTGCGCCTGCGCCTCCCAAGACCCAATCCACCCACCCCATTCCCCCCTTTTCTGTGTCTTAACCCTGTGAGCTAGCATCCTGATCACAGCTGGCCTTGGGAGCTACAGGGTAAGACAGCAAGAAGAGGCCGAGCAGGATTATGTCAAGAACTTATATTAGTTTTGACAAGGCAGTACTATAACTGGATTGGATCAAAGCCTCCTCTGGTGCAGGCTTTGAAAGGTTGCTGCAACCACCCAAATGAGGCTGTGCAACTCTTTTGGGGTCATAAACCACAAGTTGAACACTGTAGTAGGCCAAGTTCCAATACATTTGCATGCACCATAGCATTTGAGGAGTTTGCCAAGGCCCCACGAAGCAAGCTAGCTAATTTTGAGGTATAGCCCCTCATTAAACTGCCCCCTCAACTGCTTACTAAAGCCTGTATTAGTATCACTACAAAACAGCCAAGGATATTTATGGTGTGCCTCGACAACCAATATTTATTCTCCTCTATTACTAGAAAACAAGTCATTTAAGCCCTAATCACTCGCCACCTAAATCCAAAGATTCAGCTCAAAAAGCTTAGCACAGTAAATCTGCTATTTAAAAAGGTGGAATAGTCTCTTGTCAGTCATCTAACAGAAGGAAATCAAAGTAGTGCAGCGCAGAGAAACACAGCCTTGGCATGTATATTCAGAAGCCGTAAGTAGCTTATTGATAGCCGCAAGTTCTACTCTGTATCTGTTCATTGGACTTGGCTTGATAGCCATGTCACAACTGGCCCAGTTTCCATTCATCTCAGGTCAACTTCACAGTCAGAGAACACGTCCATTCTTCTATAGTTTCTCCCTTAAGTGAAGCTATGCCACCATAAGCTTCTGCTATCACAAACAGCTGCCGCTGAGATCCAAGTACTCTCCAATGTTAAGTTCAGCACATAAGTCTAGCCCTATACGTAGAGTTTGTGTGGAATGCCCATGAAGTGAGGGTATTAAGTACCCTTATGTAGTTTTAGGAGTTCTTTCAGGAACAAAAGAAGTCAAATCCAACTTAAAGTATCAGAGAGGATATTATTGCTTAGTATTCTTATTTCCCAGGCATTTAAGAGTCAACGTATAGAAAATCTTTGTGAGTATTAGTATGATCTTAGAAAGGAGAGCCATGTACATAGATTTGCTTCTTTTAATGTTATTTCAGTGTTGAGAATTTACAGTGGTTTCTGATACAGAGCAGTTGTCCTCTGCACACCCCAAAGGTGGTTCATAGAGGACAGATTCACAATTCATACAAAAGTTAAAGTTTACAAATTTTTGGCAATTATCTGAATAACCCGTTTTCTCCTATTGCCATTGCCCAAGTATTGAAAAGGTTTTTACAGTAATTTACAAGTGAACTATTTTTCAAAAGTGCTTAGGTTGTCCTTGGGGGAGATTTACAAGTGGGCCTGTACAAGTATTTACAGCAGTACTTCTGTTGCACATGTTAATATGGCTTTTTGAAAAGTGCTTTGTACATGGCCAGTGGGGGCAATACCAATTTCAAAGGGTTACAGAAACCAAGGATAAAAGGTGAATTGTCACAGACTAGTGTTTACAATTTTCCAGTAGTGTATGAAATATTGTGAACTTGCTCCACGTGTCTTCATTCTGGTAGAATGGGATGGAACCTGTTCAGCCACTGGCCTGGCTACCACCCAAAGACATGTAGACTAAAAGGCCATTGCCAGAATATTCAAGAGAGGTCATCATCTGTGCTTACGACTGATATCTGTTGGAGAGAGAGATTACAGTGCCAAGGTAATGTTTTCTTAGAGCAGCAACATTTGATCTGCAGTGACCAACCAACACATTTTCTCCTGCCCTAATATTACTTCTCCATAGAAGACAAAGCCTACTAGTAAACAAGTGTTCCTGTCATGACATTTCCCAATATAGTTGTATATTTACTTCTGTTAGTAACCCCCCATCCAAAACTTTGTTTTCCAGCCTACTGAAAGCTTGCATCAGATATTTTATGCGGTTCCAATTTTAACAAGTCTAAGGGCGCAATCCCAACCTGGAGTTTGACCAGCACAGTTAGGCCAGCACAGTTTGACCAGCACAGTTAGGCCAGCACAGCTGGCACAAGGGTCACAGTAAAGTGCATTTGGACCACTCTCAGTGTTGGGGAGGATGGGGCACGCCTGTGTGCTGGCCTCTCTGATGCCAAGAGTGGTCCAAACATACTACAGTGTCCCTTGTGCTGGCCAAACTTTGCTGGCCTAACTGTGCCAGCCTAACTCCAGGTTAGGATTGTGCCTTAGGCTGCTAGGGCAGTTATCAACCATCTCGTCCTTGGAGCCAAGTCTTATTTACAACAAATTTGGGAGGAACCATTTAAAACCCATGCTTAACTAGAGGATATTGTGCAACATTCCAATAAACTCAGCCAGGTGACTGTAAGCAGCATCTAGAATTTGCTACTGTGCTTGAAACCAGCAGGAAGAGTCACTTTGAGTTTACTTACTGCTGGATAAGTATGTCCCACTGAACTGCTGTGTCTTCCTATGTCTATAGAGAGGTCTTCTTCTGTTGTTTTCAGGTACACTGGATTGTCAAAGTTCATGCTTTTCATGTTCTTGTGTTGCCAGTTGCGCCACATGAAGTATCCCCCTGCAGCTGCCAATGCCAGCAATACTTAAAAGAGAAAGTGTCACATTAATATTCTAGAGAGCCAACTTAACTTGGCCAGCTAATATGAAGACATGTTCCTATGGAAGACATTAACATTAGACATAGGAAGGAAGCAAGGCAAACTCTAGAACTCTTCCACTCTACTTACATACAGGAAGAATAGCCCATGCAGCTGATGAACTCCTTGAAGAAGCCAGTTCTTCTGATACTGGACTGCTCAGATTTTTTCCTGAAAGAGAAAATTCCCTGCCATGTTAAGTGTTGTCCAAAAGTGCAATTTGACCTATGACTTAAACCATTTACTAGACAAAGTTTAGTCTTCCCTAGAGCACAAGTTCTATCTAGTATTTGTGACTGATAAGCAGCCAGTTTGCTTGTTACTAAAGTTACTAAAGCCATCTACTAAGTTACTAAAGCCATCATGTCCAGTCCATCATATTTCAAATAGCCTTCATTGCCATAGTCAAAAGAGATACTCTAGCACTCCTGCTGTTCAAAGAGCATTTTATTTACAAATTAAGATCACAATGCACACACTTGCTAGTCTAAGAATAGCCAGTTTGCCTTGAGTGCATCAGGAGCATTTAAAGAGCTTTGCTGGTTATACCAGGGTTCAGCTAGCTCAGTAGTTCAAGAATCCTGTAGTCATAACGTCTACCCTAAAGTCTAGATTGAATTTTGTCTTAGTTTAGCCTCCTCATGCACTGCCTTACATTAGGACCAATACCTCCAGAAAGTGGTCCAAGTGGTTTTTCTGTAGTGCTGCTCTCTTTTGCCTCAGTGAGAGTCACAGTAGTTTCTGTACCTGAAATTATAGATCAGTATCTTTGAGAGTCTGAACTGGTTTTTTGCTCCATGGAGGTGAAGCACTATAGCAGATGGCATGATCATGCATGTTTTAGAGTTTTGATTGTAAGATGTTAGGTTTGTGTGTGTGCCATGAAATTGATAGTTAAAGATGCTGCTGATCAGCTCTAGTTCTCTGGCGCATAGCTACAAACTGTCATTTTAATAGTTTCAAGAAAAGAATAAAGCTCCAGTAAGCTCTTAGAATCAGGCTGCAAGACTACCACACCACAGACTAGAATATCAAATACCAAGCAAAAACAGCTTTACATTCAATCTAGCATATCTAGACCTATGCAGTCCCAAACTGGCCTGGATTAGTGCTGAGACAGCAAGACAAGTTACTTGCTTAGTATGGTCCTCACTCTTGGAATGACAGAACTCACTATGGACCAAGTTTTATAAGCTTGTGTGTAGAATCCAAGTGTTTGGGACATCTTGCATTCTTTCTCACCACCTCTTCCTAGATTTTACTGCACAGTTAGGTCAACTCAATGTGTTAATTCAAAGGTCTATTCTAACACGCAATAGCCATGAGTATGCAAAACCAAGGATGGAATCAATGCAGGTTAATGATCAAAACCAATTTGCAAAGAAGTTATGCAATGGCAAGCTTAAGCAATCTGCCAAGGCAGCTTCAAGCAGAAACCATGCTACTATACCTCTACATTTTAAGCCATTGTCTTGTAGTGCGTCTCCATCAGGGCAGGTGCAAGTGTACTTTGGGGAACGGTCATTTATCTGGGGAGCAGGCAGACACAGAAATTCGCAGCCTCCATTTGTCATGTTTTCTTCTTCACACCAGTTTTTCCCTGTGAACAGAGGAGTTTTAATAGAAAGTAGCAGGAGCTACATTCAGCCAAGACCAGTCAACATACTGGTTGTGATTTGACTTAGACACCTCTCTCCTTGTTTACTAGGCTGTGCACTTGGATTCCCCAACATTTGCTTCATTTTTGAAGCACACCCAATGCATGCTCAAAAGATTGTCAACCCATCTTTCCAGTCTAGGACATGATCAGCAAACCTGGCAATTATAAGACCCTCAAGGTGACTAAAAGAACGGACTATAATAATATGAAGTCTGAACATGCAGATAGAGTTTGGGGTAACCACTACCTTCCTTGACATTACTGTTTAAGTTTACTGTTCAATGTTTAATACAAGCTGCATCATCCCACTACTGTTACCTGATTGTTGCACAAGCTCATGATATACCAGGATGTCCCGAGCATCGTTCAGGTTGTTAACTACAGTTTCCAGTTCCGTTCCTGTAAACTTGTTTGCACCATACACAGCTTCATTTTCACCATCGGTCCAGTAAACAGTATCCTAAGAACCAAGTTGATTAACATTTCAGGATTGTCCCTTGCACTGTTAAGTTTTGAGTATTTCATCAAGTATTCAATCAAATCCTAGGACCAAGTGACAAGAACTTACATCTCTTTGCTAAACTTACCATTATAGTCTGAGCTGCCACCAGAAGCTCTTGATGCTGCAAGCATGGACTCTTACCTCGAATATTGACAAAGCAATGGGACGAGCAAGGAATTCCTGGGATTCTAGCACAATCCTACGATCTTGGCCAGTCATATCCACACTGGACAGCTTATGCAGCTTAGAATCAACCCAGTAGATGCGATTCTTCACAAGATCTAGAGGAAAAGGTATTTCAGGCACTTATCTTAGTGCCAGGTTTCTTGGCAAGAGCCCTCCAACTTCCTTAACACCATAAAACCTGAACATCTTGGGAAACCATCTGGCATCCTTGATTATGTTATGGGTAGGGCGGTGTTTTTCTGGTGATTTCCCCCCCAAAATTTCTTGATTAAAATAGCAAATTGCCATATTATGAGAACGTAGAATAAAAACGTATTTATTGATTTTTAATTCTTTAAAGGTGTACTAGGTAGATATAGGTGATCTAGTATTTCTAATTGGAAAAGTAATCTGTTTTAATTTTTGGAAAATATCTTAGACACCAAAATGTGGCATTTTGTGTTTTTAACGCCCAAAAGGCAGGGTTGTATTTTAACAAAAATCCCACTCCATGTTATGGGCAATTAAGCCCATCACTAAGGTAGCTTATAAAAAAATAGTAACTATAGGTGATCATTACTGATAAGCTGAGGACAACATGCCAAATACCACCTCCCGCCCATGGCAGGCAATTTGGATGGGGATGAATACAACTCTTTCACATCTCATGTTCCAGCAGTTCCATCCAATACCACACTTGCCTTTGTGCCACTATCTAGTTCAGGCATCTCCAAACTATGGCTTGGGGGCCAAATCTGACCTGCCACAAGATTTTGTGGCAGCAGCAACTTATTATTTGATATTTTTACTCCCATATCATTTCTCCAGTTTAAGCCTAACAGTGTTTCTTTGCATTTCTCTTTTGTTCTGAATCGTATCATGCTGGTTATAAAACAAGATCCAAGTAACTTATCCAATTTTATTTATGAATGATTTTTTGGTATACACAACGTAGCCCTTGTACTGAGGAGTCTGTAGACCCCCGATCTAGTTGATCCAGTAACTTCAAGGGCTCCTTAAATTCTAATGCGTGCATGCTTATTACTATACCTAGTGCAATCCCACTGGGCCGCTCAATATCTGTTGTCACAAGTTGCTGCCTGTCGTGTCCATTCATTCCTGCTTTTTCTATTTTGGCTGGTTCACCCCAATCTGACCAGTACATGAAGCTGTAAGAGAAGCCAGATAAGAGCTATCAAGAGGCAGAAAAGGCTAGAGCTTAGGAGCAAAACTCATTTTGGGTTTTGTATCCATTTCTTCATGGGAACAATCGTTTGCTTTCACATGTTGTGCCTTCCAGGGCTGGCCAACCTTGGGAGCTGTGACGCCCAGTGGGGCAACATTTTTGCAAGTCACCCACTCACTGCAGCAGCCCTCCTACTCACCAGAACCAGAGATAATGATAATGTCACCACTAACACTCCGCTTGCTGCACTTTCCTTGCAACGCTTCAGCATGGAAGACTCCATGCCAGAGTATCAGCTACAGAGCAAGGTGCCGACTGTGGGCATTCTGCTTGCTTCCCCAGCATGGGGCTCAATTCATCCAAATTGGTCATCCTAAGGCCAGCCCAGGCTCTAGGACTGGGCAAGACACATGGGCTTTGCAAATGCTTGCTTGATCCAGGCAGTGTCTCTTCTGCTGGTTTGGTGCAGCACTGCACTTAGAGAAGGCATTTCTCTAACTTAGAGAAGTGCCACAATCCACCAGTGCTAGTGTGGGGTCCCCTTAGGATCAGGACCCATTTGTCCTAAAGCTGGCCCTGGTGCCTATAAACTGCACTCAGGGTGTAAGCCAAGGATAAGCGATGCAGTGCTATGTTAGTGTTCCTATGGAGCTATGGACTTGTTTGGTCCTGCCTCTCAAGCAAGAGAGCAAGCTTCTACTATCACTTCTGATGTCAATTATGCATTGCATATTAACTGCAATTCAATAGTTCAAACAAGTCAGGTTATGCAAATGGAAATATGGTTCCTTGCTGGGTGGATTGAACTTTATCCACCCAGGCCATATACAATGGAAAATTGTTCCTCTTAGATTTTTCAGATGTGGGAAAAACATGAACTTATAGCATCTTGCCTGGTTCTGACTTTGCATGATCCTAGTGCCATATAATAATCCTAGAGGCACTAAGGGCCTTTGCCTCACACCATTAGGCAGTAGCATAGTTAAAGCATCTACTACCTGGGGCAAAGATTTTGTGGCCCCCTTCACAACAAAAAAATCACATTCAATTTATTAATTACATTCTGGTTAATTGGCCATAACTTGATACAATACAGGTACTCAGCATTAAATTACCTTTCCAATGATACAAATACTACCATGTTGTACTTAACAAGTTTTTCACAATGTTGGCCACTTGCGTCAAACTCAGTTTGTTGCCTGGTGCAATTGCTACCCCCTGCACCCCCTTAGCTATGCCATTGGTCTTAGGGCATTAGATGTCCTTCACAAGTTTAATCAGATTTCTTCCCTAAAGACTGTGCATGAACACTTGTCCTACTGGGGCACAGATCAGAATGCAGCTGTGCTAGGAACACAATTCCTTCTTTAGTGTCACCACACCTATTGCGACAGCTAATAACCCTACAGCTATTGCTAACTATGCAACCCTTCAGCTAGCTATGACTTTCACTTGCCCTTTTGTCAACATGGCTGTTAGAGAAATGTTAAGTCTGACATTCTCATGGCTGTGCAGTCCTTTTCTGCCCCTCAAGCAGAAGGTCTCCCCAATTGGCTTTCAGATTACAAGACCTGGACATTGGAAGTGCCAATCAAATGCTAGGAATATTGCATCTTTATAGAAGATTCCACTACAGAATCTTGACTAGTGTTCACAAGCAGCCTTAAAGTTCAGGTACTTTCATGAAAAGATGCCAAAATGCACTTACCCAGAAAGTGGATCTACAGCAACAGAGGCTGGCTCTCTTAAATCGGTGTTAAACAGGATCTTCTTTTTACTACCATTAAGGCTAGCCACAGATATTAACTTGAGAGCTGAATCAGACCAGTAGATATTCTTGTAAATCCAGTCAACAGCAATAGCTGCAGGACTATGCACATTTTCTATGATCTGGCGGTACCGGCCTGCTTTATTACTAGAAGTAAGGGAGGCACTGGGGGGAGGAAAAAAAAAAAAAGAGGTTTTAACTTCAGTCTCTAATGGATACAGTTTCTGTATTTAAACATAGGCACTGAAGACCCAGCATATCTGCTTCCAAGTCAGTTCTCACTGATTTAGAACTACACATTTGCTAATTTACATTCCAATAGGCAGTTTTATCATTAATTTGGCATCTAGAGCAACTAGTATTCTGACAAAATAACTTGATTGAATGTGCCCTCCCAGGGCTGCATACAAGGAGTCTGGGAAGCAGGTGAAGGCTTATTTGCCCAGGTCTTGCAGAGTTGCCAAGATCATGTTTTGCAGCTGCCGCCAAAAAGCACAGATCCTCCATTAGGAGCTGCATCTGCTCTAGAGGCATATTATTAGAATATATGACACATGCAGGGTACCAGACCATTTGTAGTACCAGGTCAACTGCATGCTCTCAAAATCAGGAATAAATTTCTCATCTAAGCTTCAGAGTTGACTCAACAGGGGCATGGCTTACACATTCATTTACCTGAAGATAGCTTTTAGTCCAACATCCACCCAAAAGACTCTGTGCTCAGCCATGTCAGCATCCAGAGCAATAATATTTCTCTGGTTTTCTATTAGCAGTGTATAGTCCCGCTTCTCTAGAGTAAACTGCCTGATATTCCGCCGATTAGTAAAAAGTAGGCTTGGTTCTCCTCCTGCAAGAATAGAAGACAGCAGCTGAAACAGAGGACATTAGGAATTGGATGGTATGGCATCAGTGCTACAAGCTCATGCTATTGAGAAACCTTCAAAGTTTACTGCCAACCACTTAACCTTCAGAAGTTGTCAGAGAGGCACGAATATAATGACATACTGGTTATTTTGTTCACCCCTCCAACACACTGGAGACTTACCAATTGCTTTACAAACTCCAGTATGTGAGTCCATTCGATAGCCACGGCTACATTCACATTTGTATCCCAGTTTTGTGTTGATGCAGATTTGACTGCAGATGCCAGGATTCAGACATTCATCAATATCTGGAAAAGACAAGATTACTAAGCCTTGCATATGCACCAGGGAGAAAATTTCAGCTTTGGATGCCAGAGCACGTTTTACCTCCACATGTTTTTCTGTCTATCAGCTCAAAACCAGCAGGACAGTCACACGCATAGCCTATAACCAAGTCTTTGCAAATATGTGAGCACCCTCCATTATTCACCAAACATTCATTAACATCTGGAAGAGAAAAAAGTCAGACTTAAGGCATGCTACTCAGCCCTTCCAATTATAACTTGTCTAGTAACATGAAATGTTTATTCATGTGCAAGAGGGAAGTACTGCAGTTTTAAGGGGGAACGAGACCAGATTCCTGAATTAGTTTGACCATTAGAGTTAATGCTGCATGGCTTTGGTGCCAGACCAAAACATACTCTTGTTTGGTCCCAAGAAAGATATATAAAGAAAATACAAGAGTAGTATGTCAGAGTTTCACATTGAGGAATTATTTCTTTGGAATTCTGACCTACCCACCAAGGTTTTGCATGCAAGTGACGCAAATTAAGTACCAGGACTTTTAACAGCCCTACCTACTTATGACTTCAACTTACTGCATTCATTGAGGGGTTCGTCGCTCCAGTCTTTGCAATCCTGTTTCTGGTTGCATACTTTGTTGGACTCTATGCACTCCCCACTCCTGCACCTGAATTTGCTAGGTCCAGTGCACTGATTGACTGGAGGTTGGAGAAAAGAAGGAGGAAAATCATGAGTTTATCTATTCCCCATTCAGAATATCATGTTGTGCACCTTCATTTTATGACACTGCCCCTTGTTCCAGAAAGAACAGCCTCCAAACCTTATATATCCAAGGGGCATCTGGCAGAATGCATGCAAAGTCTTACTCTGTGGTAGCACCAAGGCTGTGGAACTCTCAGTAGATTCATCTAGCCCTCATTACAATACATACTTTGCTACCTTACCTTTACCTGCTTAAGCAGATATGTGGATGGTTTTGCAGCATTTGCACCAACTGCAAGTCGTGCTTTGGTTGGCCACTTGTTAGGTGCCTTGAGTAAAGAGGCACAATAAGGTTTAGGCAATCTTACAGAGAACTGAGCCAAGAGGCATGTCCCACATAACTGCCTGCCTCTAGGACTTCCAGAGCACCATCATGTTTGCTAGATGTTAAATTTCTTATAGCTTCAGAAGACCACCACAAGTCACTATCTTCATAGTCTTATGGTACTATCCACTAACCTGCTTGACAGTTCACTTCATCAGATCCATCTATGCAGTCCCTCACACCATTACATTGTCGGGCCCCATGAACACAGTTCCCATCCTCGCATTTGAATTGGTCAGGTCTACATGTCTGAGAAGCTGGAGGAGAAAATGATGAAGACCACTCACAACTTTGTTTCAACCAAGCTGGCAAGTAAGGAGCCCAAGTCCATCCTCAATACGTAGTCATTTACTTACGGCAATTGACCTCATCACTTCCATCCTTGCAGTCTGTGTCGCCATCACAACGCCACTTCTTGTGAATACATTTTTCTCCTGAGTCACACAACATTTCATTCTCAAGACATTTCACAGTAGGAATATGTTCCCTGCCACACTGTTCTGGAGATTCATCTGACCGGTCCGTACAGTCAGCATCTTCATCACATACCCAGCCAACAGGGATGCAGGTACCACTTTTGCACTGGAACTCATGGGTTTTACAAGTGGGCGGTGTACAGTCTACCTCATCACTACCATCATTGCAATCTTCTTGCCCATTGCATACAAAGTCTGCAGAGATGCACTGACCATTGGTACATGTGAACTCTTCTGCACTGCAAGTTACATTGGCTAAGGGAAGAAACGAGAGTTAGTTCATCAAGTTATTACTTTCAAGTCACTTGCCTAGTGCAGAATACAGAATATTGTGATACCACACTGTGATCAAGTTAATCTCTACACCAACGGCACTGTATAACACAATTTATATCCCTGAACCAAATTGTGCACTAGCTGCAATTTAATCTAGGACTAGGTTAAAGAACCTAGAATACTGTATAACCAGGTGCTTTCTAGAAGTAACACTTTGCAACTGAGCAGTAGGTAAAACAAAAGCTCTGTTTGAATCAAGAACAATTTATCACTTTCTTGTATTAAGCAGCAGACATATCACTTGGATCATTTCAGCATAGCCTTGCATTTTTATTTACGCTTTAGCCTGATTTAGCGGAACTCTTTCTAACTATTTTTGCTTTTCTATTTTTACATTTCTACAAAGTGGTATTCAGTTAACAGGACTTACTAACCATGTTATGACCATAGCCTTTATTAGCATTTAAAATGATCCATGCTGCATTCCAAGGCCTAGGATAGGATGCCTGCTATTGGTACCTGCTAGTGGTGTGCTTCTGGAGTGCTAACATTCCCAGTTACACTTTACTAGTTATTACTCCCCATTCTATACCTATAGAGTTCAGCTGACTATCAATCAATATAAAACTGTCACCAACATTCAGTACGCGAGTGTTGGTCAAATGCTTCTCAATTGATGCCCATCACCAAATGCATTAAGCAATTTAGCCTACGAGGCCCCATCCCAACCACCAATTCTGGCTTACCACAATTTTCTTCATCTGCACCATTATCACAGTCATTTTCACCATCACATTGCCAGGTCACTGGGAAACACTGACTTGATCGAGGACCACAGCTGATTTCACCAAACCGACACTTTCTCGTGTCTATTGAGAAGTGATCAAGAGTTCACTTTAGAAATTGCTTGGAGGTCCTAGTCTGGGAGTTAAGGTCTTTATTCTTTAATAAGGGAAGCTTGTGCTTTCATGCACAGCTACAAATATGGCTAGTCTACACTCTGCAGTCAGTGGATGCGCCTTGAAACCTACCTAACCAGTGAAGCCTGGTTAGTAAACCCCCCTTGACAGTATGGTAGTCAAGACTTGCTCAAAATGCTAACTTGGCAAGAGGCACTTTTTCAAGTGGTGTTCCTCTCATATTTAGCAGGGGAAGAGTAATTGTCCCTCTTCACCCCTGCGCAGTCTTTCTAGTGGCTGTTGCTGGTGGTCTGCCTTTTTTAAGATTGTGAGCCCTTTGGGACAGGGAGCCATTTAACTTTATTATTACTATTTGCCTGTAAACCGCTTTGAGAATTTCATGTTGAAAAGCGGTATATAAGTACTTGATTGATTGATAGATATTTGGGTCTCTGGAGGTAGGATCTCTTCACTGTACTTTGACCTTGGACTGTGGCACTTACATTTAAGCAAACTCAATATTGCATCTGGGCAAATAATGCAGCTCAGATTCTGCTGATCAGTACCAAGTTCTGATCAGCTTAAAGGTTGAGCACCAATTTTACAGGCAGCCCAATCCTAACTTGTGCTGGAACAGGCAGGCCAGCTGGTCTATACTACATCCAGCATAGGTTAGAAGGCAGCTGGGGAATCACCTCAAGGTAAGAGGAACTATCCTTTCTGGGTAAAGCCCCAGCCACCCCCCCCATGGGACTACGCAGATCTGCATCAGCAAGATTGTTGGTGCAAATTCAGTGGCCCATGTAGGGCTAACAGGGCTGGGGACTAGGGTTAGGATTCAGCTTACGTGCAGAATCTTGGCTGCACCCCCACCCTGAGCCAGTCCACCCAAAGGCCCACCATCCCCCACCCGGTTCTGTATTCCTCCCACTATCCCCAACCCCCAAGCTAGCTGGTGCTACCCCACTTACCAAGGGCAGCGCAGAGACTGAATGCAGCCTCTATGGGCCAGCACACCCTCTTGCTCCAGCCCAGCTGACTCCCAGGTTGGCACAAACATGCCTTACAGCAAGTTTGCAACAGCACTGGGCCAACGTAAGGGATGCACGCTGGCCCAGTGCAATCTTAGGATTGTTTCCTCAATGTTTGATCAAGACTTCACACTCAAGTATGGATTTCAAGTGAAAAGCAATAGTTCTAGGTTGCAAAAGAGGAGCAATTATCCAGCTGTTGAAAAGTACCTTTGCTTTCCAAATGCAATCTCAGACTGTCTTATTGCTTAGAAGTACAGTTGCTATTTGGTATACTAGGTTCTGTTTTATCAGTATACCAGTCACAGGAGTATGGCATACTGTGGGTCTAGCCATTGAAGTCTGCTTAAAGCTGAAGGGTTGTCTGGCAACAAACAGGTAAGTCTACTCACGGCACAGGTCACTGCTTTCATCAGAACCATCCTCACAATCAGGATCCCCATCACACAGCCACCTGTTTGGTATACACTGTCCACTTTGGCACACAAAATCAGATGCAGAACAAGTCTTCTTCACTGCAAGGAGGTAGCACATTTACAGTTTCAATTTTTCCTGAAGTACAGAAAGTATTCAGCTGCATGCTTTTCAAGCGCTTGGCTCAACAATCAAATTTCTTCTGGCACTATCAAGACACTCTGTTCAGATCAAGTGTACTTGTTTGTATTGCATAGGACTTCAGACCTGATGCTGTTGTATTAAAGCTAAATGTATTGCATTTCATGTGTTGAATTACTAAAGCAGCTCTGATTTTTCAGCATGTCGTCACTGACTGTCAGTTGTACCTCAGACGGATATGATCTGGCAGATCAGATAAGGCAGATCAGTTTGACCTTACTGCACCAGCCATGAGTATATAGTATCTCTTTCCGATTTGAATGGAGAGCTACACAATCTGCATGATTTAGAGTCTAATCCAGTGATAGCAAACCTTTTGGGACTTGCAATGTCAAAAAAGCCTAATTTGACTCTGCCCGCGTGTCATTTCCTCCCCAAACAAAAGAGAAACAATAATTTACATATTCATTTATTTATTTTTAAAAAAAATACAGTCCAATCATGTGTGGTACTACGTATTATATAAAGAAACGTCAAATAATTACAGAAGTGCAATACAAGTAAACAAATGCAGATGTCAGGTTTTGGTGAATGCTGATGTGTTACCCAAAACATTGTGGTGACTCACCTTTGACACACATGTCATAGGTTCGCCATCACTGGTCTAATCCTATCCATTCAAGTGCTGATGCAGCCCTGAGGTACTTGAGGTGGCCGCCATGATTTCCCCACCCTGGCACAGATGCATGAGCACTGTGAAGTTGGATAGGGTTTGGCCCCCTTCTCTTGCAAATACCAATTGTAGAAGTCACTGTAGTAATCTTGTGAAACTTTAACCTAGGAATAAATTTCTACTTCCTGCAAACAGAAGCGAAATGATAGCCAGATAGCCGCGTGTATGTAGTAAGTGTGAAGGGGAAGTCAGACCTCTGAAGGCCATACTAACAGCATCTAGCTGGTACCTCCCTTCAAGATTCAAATGAATTAGAGGCTAGCAGAATGCAACCGCCTTATTTAAATAAGCCATCATGGGCCTAATCCATCTTTTCACTTTGAAGAGTGCATGTTGTGCCTTCAATAAACTCTTACTACAACGCTTGTGCATCATCTTGTAGCATTTTGAACTCCCCAGTACGGTTACTTGATTGGCAGTTAATGTGCTCTTTACATTTCTATCTTGTTCTTCCAAGTATGGATTTATGGCTTTCTTACTCCAGGTCATGACAAATTGCAATCAAACAGAAGTCTCCTTCGGCTTGGTGGCATCAAAAAGCCATGAACTACAATAGGGAAGCTTCCACAGAACGAGTGATCCAACCCCAAGATACATGTAGATTAAATAGTCTGGTCCTCCTTCGATATGGATTGCTGCTTTGATAAATCTGTTAGAACTGGAAGCTATTACTGAAGTCGTTGTGCCTTGCCTGGCTTGCTGTCAAGCTACATGAACTCACACAAAGCATGTCAGAAGTATTGGCTAAAGAACTGTTACCTGGACACCCACAACTATACAAGTCCTTACCACAATTTAGTTCATCACTGCCATCAGTACAGTCTTCATCGCCATCACATCTCCACACCAGAGTTATACAGCGACCATTTTTACACTGGAACTGTGATTCTTCACATACTATTCTTGTACCTTGAATTGAGAATTAACCTACAGTTAAGACAGGACTTTGAATATAAATACCTTCTTCTACCCCAATAATGCATAGCTGTATGTTGTCCTGAGACTTAACCTTATAGTTTTAAGTTGACAGTATTTTTCCTAGCCATGTTGGCATTTGGTCATCTCTACCAACATACACCTTCTTGTTCATGTCACAACCCTCTTCTGCGTATAGTTGCCAGTGCTGATTGAGGGCCCAATCCAACTTTCCAGCACCGATGCTGTTGCAATGCAGCTCTGAGGCAAGGGAACAAACATTCCCTTACATTGAGGAGGCCTCCATGACTGATCTCCCATTATAGGCTGCAGTGCACGCCCTATTGACATGGCTGCATCAGACTGGGAAGTTGGTAGGAAAGACAAGAAACCTTTACTGGCATTTCAGGCATATGCAAACAGTAAATGCAGCTTCTGGGATTGGTCGTGGAGACTACAAACAAAAATTCGGCTACCAAATTAGTAATGGGAGGAGAATAATTACTAAGAAGAATTGGGAAAGGATCAGTAAGGGAAACAGGGAGGGAGGGAGGGAGAGAGGGGGAGAGAGAGAGAGAGAGAGAGAGAGAGAGAAAGGGATTAAGTAGATTGGTCCTTAAATTATGATGAGCAGGGCGACGGAGAAGAATGTGGTCCAAGGTGTCCGGTTCAGCTGAACAGAATAGACACAGTCTATTCTGACGCAGGATATTAAGGAATCTTCCTTGATGTGTCGCAGATGGGAATATATTCAGTCTTGCCAGCATAAAGGCCCTTCTTTTACTAGGATTAGTGAGTTGAATAAAATAGTTCACAGGGCGACCAAGGGAAGGGGACAAACCAAAAAAAAGTGGTGAACAGGTCAGATTTAAATTAGACAGGAGTATCATGGTTTCCTGCTCCCGAAGTTTGAGTTTGGTAGTATGATGTGCTTTTTGAATATCCATGTCAGCTAAGAATTCAGGAGAAAGGTCGAGAAGATAGTTTAACATCAATGAGTTTGAACCACTTGAATATATAGGGATCTTCTAGTAGATCTTGGAGGATAGAGTTAGGACGGATGTTCAAATTAAGTCTAAGCCAAAACTTGAAAGTAGTAGTCCAAGCTATGGTAGAGGGCAGGTGCATGCCCAGTTCCAAAATCATGGTGGATAACCTGATTAGATTAAGTATTCCTAGAATCCTTCTCAGAAATGTGGCATCCTTTTTCCTCTTACTTTTCATAACCATTTGATTTATTTCTACTGTGAGAACAAATTTGTCCCTTCTTCCATATGACAGCCCTTCAGACATTTGAAGAACACTATCATATTCCCTCTCAGCCTTCTCTTCCCGAGACTAAATGTACCAAGTTCTCACAACCTTTCCTTGTAGGGCTTTCTCCTCCAGCCCTCTGATCATCTTCATTGCTCTTCTCTGAACCTGCTCGAGTTTGACTGCATCTTTCCTGAAGTGAGGTGACCAGAATTGGACACATTACTCCAGGTGAGTCTCAGCAATGTTTTCAATGTGCTAAAAGCAATGATTATTACAGTGCCTGTCCAACCTGCCACCACATGGGTTCTCTTGGCAGGGTGACTTGTCTGCCACCACATGGGTTCTCTGTTCCTAGATGCCCCTGCCTTCAGGATGCAGTTTCTCCAACTACACTATCTGAACCAAAACAAAATGCATTGCAACCAACGTATTCTGTTTAGGTAGCAACTGAGTAACCCTCAGTTACTCACAGTTCTTCCCTTACAGCACACTGTCACTCTGACCCCTCATTTAACCACCAATCCTATTTTCATTAGGATTCCATTAGCCAGAATGGTGTTTGCAACTCCCAACTCATTTAAAGGCTGCACTATACCGTATTTCCCCAAGTATAAGACGCACCTTTTTTCAAAAAATTGGGGCGCTAAAAACTGGGTGCGTCTTATACAAAGGGGTATGCCGGGCAGCGCTGCGTTCTCTGTGCTCCTGCTTGCCTTAAAGAACCGGGAGCAGCGCTCCCGCTTGCCGGCTCTTTAAGGCAAGCGGGAGCATGGAGAACGCAGCGCTGCCTCCTATGCTGATTTTCAAACGCAAAATAATGCCAAACGCAAAACTTTTTTTTTTCAAATTTCTGGCCCCAAAATTAAAGTGCGTCTTATACATGGGTGCGTCTTATACATGGGGAAATACGGTACATACAACAGAGAACACCTTTAAAAGAACGTTTTCCAGTCTCACTTCATCACTATCACTGCTGCAGTAGCAGTCTTGCAAATAACTTCTTGTTCCAAGAGGGTGACCCTCTGGCTTTAGCATTCCAAGGCCTTGCATTCTGTTGGAGCCCTACACAGCCTTCACAAGATTACACGGCTTCAACCAAGGACTGGGTGCAAACTGTAGCCCTCTGGTTCTACTCCCCCCCCACCCCCAATCCAGAAAGACGCAGAAGAACACGGGGTGGGGTAGGCTAGATAGCAGAGCAAGAGTAAGTAGCCACCATTTACAAGGCTGCAGCAACTTAGGCTTTTATCCAGGGCACAGCTTAATTGGCAAAACACTGTCACCTGCTGCACCATAAAATAATCTTGGGTGCTAAAACTCAAACACAAGCCATGACTTGCGACCCACTGGCAATATAGTTTCAGTTCTACTACATGCAACCAAGCTCCTATACTAGTTTTAATAGCTCCTTTTGTTCTCAAGGACAGAAAGCTGCCTACTGTGCAAGGGAATTTGAGGCAGACTTGTTCTGTTTCCCCCACACCCCAGTATGCTAGATTAGAACTTGTTGCTCCCTGGAAATGAGTGAATTGTGTTCCTTCCCATGGCACTTACTCTGATCCTATAACCAGGCTGATCTGAAGTACAATGAATTCTTTGCAAGCACATGCAGTCAGGCTCATCTTGTAATAGTGAAACATGATATGGGCATTTTAAAGGCCCGGGAACTCCTAACACAGTCTGATGCAAGACTCCTCTAATTTATTGCATCATTTAGATATTTGCTTTTGTCACCTCAAGGTTAGCTGAGAGCTTTTTATTCTCAGCCCTCACTAAAATGAGCAAGTGGAGTGCAAGTTCACCCTGACAGCATTTCAGTACTACCTTTCCAATATACTCAGTGCTAAGCCAGGAATGTATCCTTTAGAAGTTAAGCGATACTTCGCACTATTTTCTGCCTAGGGATTGAATTTGGACTGAAGTATGCAATGGACAGCCAGGAAGAACTTATTGAGACTGTACTCCAGGAGGAATTTATTGAGACTGTACTCAGTGGTGCATTTAGAGTTTGGGATTATTCTGCTGCTTTAAAACAAGTCATTCTTTTAAAAGAGGTATTTTTTGTATTGCAACAAGCATTGGCAGAGGCTAGCTCACATGTCAAAATTAAATTTACCTTTAAGATTGAAGAGGTTTCCTCTGTTCAAGTATACATGTTATCTACTAAACCTGGATTACCAGGAAGCTGATATTAGAATCTCAGAGCTGTAACTAGAAACTGCAATTTCCAAGGGGGAAACCCTGAGCAGGCCAACATCCTCAACCACAGCAGGATTTTCCTGAATGACATTGGAGCAGTTCCTGGGTCGCTACTAAGCATGGTATTTGAGAACTTCCAAGGAGCAGTTAGGCTGATAAGAGAACCTTTTATGCCAATATTGAGACCAGCCTAGCCATAGCGGCATCTGAATCTATAACCTCAGGCAACAAACTGACAAGCGACATCCATTTCTATCCACCTACTTACCTTGGATACCTGCTTACCTCCACTGATCTTCCTCCTCCTATCTGGATTGGAAGAGGGTGAACAAAGTGGAAGGGAGCAGTGGGCTAGTGTCAGAGGCCAACACATCAGGCAAGTGCCTTGAGCCATCCCTGGCTACCACTCCAATACAGAACTCTTCTGAACTGCACAAAGCATTTCATAAATCCTTAATAACTTAACCTCAAACTGAGGGTCTGGGACCCACCAAAGGGTTATGATCCAACTTTTGTTGAGTCCACAGTTTACAATCCACAGTAATCCAGACCTCAAGAGGCGTCAGACAGAAACTCTCAGACGTGAAATGTAGCAGGTGAGGCCAGTGTCAAGGCCAGCTAGTTTGGGGGAGTATATACTCCCGCGTTCAAAAGCAAAAAAACTAAAATCTCACAGAGCTCTTTGGACATTAGCCTGCATCTTGGCGGCCATCTTCCTTCCTTGTTGTCATGAAACTGACAGGGCCATGTGCATCAACAGTTAGCCAAGCTGCTTTGGGGGGGGGGGAAGCACTGTTGCCCAACCACCATTATAGTCACGCCCCTTGACATTGATAAGTCAGACAGCAGCCTCTAAAACATTTGAGAACCACTGGTTAAAAGCATTAATATAATCCCCCTCTTACAGAGGAGACTAAACATGTAAGCCTGAAGTTGGCTTCATGGTTTTTAGCCAACACAAGATTGTTGGAAGAATACTGAACAAAACCTAGATGCTGAAGTTTTTCCTTGTTGACTAGTTTTCATTTGTACCACCACAAGCCATATAAGGCTACAGAAAATATGGAGGGGGTTATAGAGCAGAGAGTTGCCCTGGCAAAGGCAGCTACATGCTTAAGACAATCTAATCAGCTCATAACAAATCAAGACCTGAACTAGAGCTCTTCAGCTCACCGTCTCCTCCTAGCTTCAAACATTAGATCACAAGTAGAAGCATCCTTTCTGCATAGACTTAGCAACAGGTTACAAATTTAACTCTTAGTTCTTACAGAAGCCATACCTTGCCTGTAGCCAATACACTGTTCACACCATCCTCAAGCCTCAAGTTTCTACACTGTGAGGAGCTGTGGAACCCAGCCACTGAATCCTGATGAAACCCCTGCCAGACTATTCAACATAAATAGAATTGTAGTCCTACTGGAGACCCACAGCCACAGTAGGTTAAGGGAGCCGCCAGTCAAAAGTTTGGGAACCACTGCTCAAGCCTATCAGCTTTAGCCAGACTAGATACTCATTTTTGTACAGCAGTGGTCTCCAAACTGTGGACCACTGTGCCAGAAAAAGCCATCGCCATACAGCATGGTGCTTTCTGTTCTGCACTGCAGCCCCTTCTTGTTTCACCCAATCTACTCAGAAACTTGCACAGGAAAGCCACTTCTGCTGCCCATCGTCCCAGCAGGCTCTGTGTTCTGATTTCTGGGCAGAAGTAGCTGCTTGGCGCATTTTTTAATAGCTTGGGTGGAACAACAGGAGTTGGTGGAATAGAAAGGAAAGTGCTGTGCTGGCTGCCCCCACCCCCAAACGCCAGATCCGAACCGTGGTTTAGAGCGTGCTGTTGAAGAGGAACAAGCCTCTACTGAAAAGCAGTTGTGTTCTGTACCTTGCAATTCAAGTTTTCAACGGCGCCTTTGTCTTTACCGTCACTGCAATAGCATGTCCGTGCCAAGAAAAGGCAGACAGAATTCCATCCTTACGGAAATGGCATCCTTAAGGAAATGGCACTTACAATGCTTGTGGTTATTTTTATGTACTATCCTATCTACAAGGAGTTCAGGGTGGTGCGCATGGATCTTTTCTCCTCCCTAACCACTAGTGTAGCTAATGAAAGTGTAGCCTAGTGCAGAGGGAGAAATAATGCCCCGAAAGTGCCATGACACAGTTGTATTTTCATTTTCTTTTCCACCATAACTTTTGTTAAAATGGAGACATTACACATTTGTTTCATTGCATTCTGCACTGAATAGTATATAACATGACAGTATTAATCCTAAAAATTGCAATTTTTACATGACAATTGTATTTTTGTTTTCTGGGTTTTTTTTAGCCATAATGTTTGATAAAGATATTGCATTCCAGATTGTTTCATTGTATTAAGCATTAAATTTCCAATGATATATATAACATGATGGCATTATTCCTACATACAAAGGTTTTCACAATTTTGGCCACTAGTGTCAAGCTCAGCTTGCTGCCCCCCCTAAAGCTTGTTGCACAGTGCAATTGCACCCCACCTGTACTTCTTTAGCTTTGCCCCTGCCTATGAAATAGGTTAGGCTAGGAAAGGCCATGCAGCAAAATTCCAAGTTCAAGGGCCTGGCCCAAGACCAGCACTCTAGCCACTACACCACAGTGGCTTCACACTGTTGCATTAGTCTGGAATGCAAAGGCACAACAGCAAAATGCAAGCTTCATCTCAGTAGTTAAGATGCCACCTATCAAGCTTTACCAGATTTCATAGCCAATTGGTTCAGAACAGAGGTGGCCATTCCTGCTGATCCAAGGCTGCCAAGGTCAGACACCCATCGAGTTTTAGGACATTCCTGTCAGTATATAGTCAAAGATATTCAGAACTATGGCCAAATATGGACTATCAGCCTATATGGCCAGGTAAGCTATAGACCCAACCTGACTATACAAAGTAGTGAAACAGTTACAGCCTTGACAAGCATTTTGCTGCCTGAACAGGCTTGTCTCAGATTAGTGACCAAGCAGTTCAGACTGGCTGTAGATGGAGACTTACTGAACAGCTGAAACAGCTAGCTATAGCAGGTCTGTTTGGAACAACTGCAGCCATAATCCATTAATAGCACAACCCTATATATATTTACTTTTCAGTAAGTACTGTGTTCAATAGGTTTACTCTCAGGTAACAGTATATAAATTACCTCCCAAATGGCAGCTGTGCAAGTCAATGTTTCAGTCTTCCTCATGGAGAGGTTCAGACAAGCCTTAGGGTGCCTATTCAATCCTAGAGGAAAGTTAGGGTCATCCTTCTGCCCAGTAGTAGTCTTAAGGCCAGACCTGGCTCCAGATAGTCATCAAGGACTCTCAAATGTCTTACACTGGGGACAAGAGTCACCCGCATGGGGCCTACTTGCAGCTAAATTCCATCTTGAATTGTTGTTCAGACTTCTCTCTCCTAATTCATTTTCAACCAAAAGCAGGCAAGTTTAGGGGAGTATTGCCTACTTGTAGTGAAGGGGCAGGTTAATAGTTTAAGCAAACACTTGCTGTGTGTTAAAGGCTTCTAAACACTTCAAAAATGCAACAAGAGCCATTCAGGTACCAAGTGCCAAGTTAAGAGCCATATGCCAACCAAAACAGTACTTGGAACAATGCACATGTGTTTGGTCCCTGGCTGAGGTCACACACCATCTTCCAGTCAAGCTTCACACCTCACCTGAGCTCCTTACTATCTATTTTATCATCTATGCCAGTCACAGTACTCTACCTCTGCAAGGAGGCCATGGCTAGCTGCAGGCCAGGGTCAAACTCTAGACCAGCCATTCTCAACCAAAGCCATATGGCCCCTTGAAAAACCCTGGCACATCTGAAGGGGCACACACATGGGGGCTACATCACAAATTATTTTGTTTCTTTGTGCCAATCCTTGTTCTCTGGAGCCCAAAGATCTCCTAAAAAAACCCATAGCCCCAAAAAGGTCAAGCCTGGCTGCTCTAGACTCACTAAATGTCATTATAATTGTCTGAGCAGAGGCAAAGTTCTGCCATTGATACAGTCGCAGGAACCAGCAGGCATACCCTCGAGGCAAGGCAGATGGAGCAGCTTTCCTTGCCTTGGCATGCGAAAAAGCTCACCTGCAGGCGCTAAAAAGGGAGAGCTCAAGGCCCCGTCTTTAGGGTTAAGACAGTCACAGGAAACAAAGAAATCCTCCCATAGCCTTTCTCGGAGGCCAGGTCTGGCTCTCTCGCCACCCTGAGCTGGCAGTGGACGGAGCCCAAGTACTCTGCCGCTCCTTAAAAGACGCACAGCCCGGAGTGGCGGGGGGGGGGGGGAGAAGAGGAGGCACAAACGGACCTGACGGCTGCTGGAGCATTCGGGCCGGGACGTTATTGTCAGGGGCGCTTTGCAGGAAGAACCAGCCCGCGTTTGCACGGAGAAAACGCCCCCACCCCCCTGTCGGCCCCTGCGCGCTGCTCGCTCCCGCAGGTTTCCACACACACACACCTCAGGAGAGGCTGCCCGTGGCCAAGCCGGCGGAGCCCCAGCCCTCGCTTACTCACCGCACGCCGCTCGCCAGCACGCCAAAGCAAGCAGGAGGCAGCAGCACCAGCACCCCCACCGGGAGAACGTGTCCATCGTGCAGCGCCTGCTGCTGCTGTTGCTGCCGCCGCCGCCGCTCTTCCTCGCACAAGAAGTTAGCAGCATTCAAGGGTAGGGAGCGAGCGCGCGGGTCCTTCCTCTCTCTCTCTCCCCCCCCTTTATGGCACAGGCGAGAATGTGCCCGCAGCCAAAGCTGGCGGACTCCGGGGGGGGGGGGGAAAGCGAGCGAGACAATGCAGGTAGCGGCGGGGAAGGCAGCTCCAGGAGGGGCCAGCCCCTGAGTGAGGCGAGGCAGAGGCAGCACAGCCGGGTTGGGCCGGCGAGGAAAACCCAAGGAGCGTGCACAGGGGGGAGGACGGCTCCGCGACGCTCTTATACGAACCGCCCCGCTCCTGTCTCCTTGCGTGCCGCTGCCGGTGACTCACGGGCGCCTGGGCGGCCTCTGGTTGGCTCGCGAGCGCCTCCAATCCCCGCCGCCTGCCCTAATTTCCTGATCCACACAACCTGCCGCCGCAGCTGTGCGCGCTCCAGACGGCGGCGAGGCGCTCGTGCGGGCTAGCAAACGGGCAGCGCTGCGGCCGCCACCCTCGTTCTGGGCGGGCCCCGCTGGGGGCTGCGTAGACGAACCTCCGCGGGAACCGCCGCCGATGAGCAACTTTGCACCGTGAGTGAGCGGGGGACTTTGCCGAGGGTGGAGGCGAACGGCTGCTGGGGAAGAACGCGATCGCAACACCCTTCCCGCGGCGTCCATTCGCGTTCTGTTGAAAGACACGCGCAGCCCAAGCCCGCGCATGTCTACTCGGAAGTAACTGTTTCTCTGCTCGGCGGCTGTTCAGTGGCTAAGGAAGCGTGCGGAGGATTGAAGCCTGAAGGGAGACGGGCTGTCATGGCGTCACTGCCCCTTTTCAGTTGAATTTATTTGCGCAAGTAGCCGTGTGGATCGACCGAAGACACTTTTCGTGTCTCATCTTGGACACGTGTACTACGAAGAGTGAGTTAGGCTGGGAGCGCGTCCCATTGAACATAGTGGGACTTACTTTGGAGTAGGCATGTGGCTAGGCGTGCACTTACTAACAAGGAATGCTCATGCTTACCGTACGGTAACCCATTCCAATGTATATTTACTCGGAAGTAAGTTCTTCTGAGTTCCATGGCACTTACTCCTAAGTAAGTGCACCAAAGACTGCAGCGGTACACTGGAGTTTCATCCAATCCTGGGTAATTAGGAGCAAGTGTTATTTAGCTCCCGGAGTAACATATACTCGAGTAAGTATGCTTTGGGCTTCAGCCTTTAAATGAGATCATCAAATGAGATTCAAAGCCCTGTTTGACTCCCGCATTGAGGTGACCCCCCCCCCCCAGTGGACTCCTGGGGGAGTATCCATGACAGTAGTCCTCCATCAGTCACTTGTGGATGCAGCATGCTATGGAACTGTGTTTCAACTACTTCTGAGTCAGTGGCTGAGACCAGTGGCACAGCTGATTAAAGTGAAGCCTGATGCCAAGGGCAAAATGATACCCAGGAAGTGACTTCATTTTCTGGAAGTGACAGCATGCCTGGGCTTTTAACAAAGGTGAAAAATGGGAGGAAACCCGCAGCCTCTCTGCAGCAGTGTGCCCCCTCCTGCTGTCCCCAAGACAACAGTCCACCCCAATATTGGTGTAGCTAGATCAACATCCCCCCCATGTGACAAAATCATTCATTCATTTATTCATATTTGCACATGGTTCTACTATGCGTCTTCCAAGGAGCTCAGGGTGGTGTGCATGGTTCATCCATTTCTTTTGTTCACTTTAAAATTTATCTAAGCCAGCTATTTTTGCATGACAGTTGTATTTTCATTTTCAGGCTTTTTTTTGCCATAACCTTTGATAGTATGAAGATATTGCACTCCTGTTTGTTTCAGGATTCAATTACCTTTCCAGCATTCAATTACCTTTCCAATGATATGTAACATGGTGGTATTATTCTTAACTACCAAGGTTTTCACAGTTTTGGCCACTAGGGTCAAGCTGAGCTTGTTGCCCTGTGCAATTGCACTCTCCTGCACTTCTTTAGCTACGCCCCTGGCTGAAACGCTGTCACATGTCATAGTGTTGTGAACTGTTAAAGGAGGAGGTGGCGGCAGGCTTTGTCCTGTGTGTCTTAAAAGCTCAGAGGCAGACAGATGCAGGTCTTTGCGTTGCAAGGCACTGACATATGTGAAAATGCTGTGCCTGTTGAATTGTTTGCCTCACATGTCAACTTTTTGCATGCAAAGCATGTTCACTGCCATCTTTCTAGTGCATGGAGTAGAGACTCTAAAGTGGTTCAGTAGTTGTGAGCACAAGAGCAGTAGCCTATTGCACAAGTGGGATCTTGCTGTGTTTTAAAACACCGTCCGTGGAAGTTCATACCACTTACTTCTGTGAACCAAACAGCTGGTTGACTTCGGTCCCTGTGGCATCTGGTGGGCCACTTTGGGATACAGGAAGCTGGACTAGATGGGTCTTTGGTCTGATCCCACAGGGCTGTCTTATGTTCTTATACTTCTATGGCAGCTACATTGGGATTTTTCTTTAATAAACACAAAATATGCAAAATCACAGCCCTAAACATTAATGGACAATATGCCCTTCTCTGTTGCACATTGAGTGGCATATGTCTGTCTTTCCTTTTTACATGTTTACTGCTGGAAACATCAGGGTAATGCCACTGCAGCCAATGTGATTTAGGCACTAAGTGGAAAGTGCCTCTTGCTCCCGCATTATGACCAAGACCCACAGAACTGCAAAACTAGTACTGTGTGCCTAAGAGAGCTTTGGGCTTCTTTTGCTGAGACAAAAGAAAAAGTCTTCTCTCTCCCCACAATTTCACCTGAAAAGCCACTTTTGAATCTGCCGGAGCTTTCAGAAGCAGTTTGTATGGCACAGGGCATGCCACTCAAAGGAGGGAAAATAAGCTTTAAAAAGTTCCACTGGGCATGCCAAAGCCTTAAGTAGCTCTTGATTTAGGCCAAAGCATATAAGCAGGGCCAGTGCAGTGATGATGCAACCTCAGACGGGCTAGCTCAGGTAGTGGATGGGCATAGGTGGCACCGAAAGCCTGCCCACCACCTCTACCCCAGCCTCACCTTGCCTCCACTTCCCTCATATTCTATCTTTGTTCCACCAGCCTGCTTACAAGTAGAGCAGCTGAAGTGGCCTGAAGAAGAAGGAAAGAATTGGGCGAAGCCTTGCCCCAATTCCACGGAATAATTTATTTTGCAGTGGTCTTCACCCTGCTTCTGGCTGGCTCTGTTTGAAAACAGGATGGCAGAGTGCAGTTGGAAGAGGCAGCCAACAAGCGGGAACAGCGAGAAGGCTCGGAGGCATGTCTCCTGTGCCGCTGCCGAACATGGTGGCAGCAAAGTACAAGCAGGTTGGTGTTGCCACCATCCAGTTAAAATGCTCAACCACAAATAGGGTGTAGTGATGGTGATAATGGTGTGAGTGAGTGAGAGAGAGAGAATATGTGTAATTTTTTACTAAACATTCTTCTCCATTGTTCTACTTCCCTATATTAATAACATTGTACATTGGAATGAAATTGGAAGATTGATTTATTTCATCAAGAAAATGATTTTCCACTGCATATGCGTTCACGTGTGCACTTGGTTCTCTTAACACAGAATCTGCTTCAGAATGCAGGACTCCGCAATTGAGGAAGAGAATTGCTACTTCTTCATGCTGTTGTCTAGGATTACAGTTAATTGTTAGTTTTCCAAAATGATATAGCCAGATTATATAATTAAAGCATTAACTTGTATTTTAGGGAAGAAGAAAAAAAACCCTTTTCATACATACAGATTTAACATTCACATTAGGTGTCATAGATCAGAAAGGGGTGTGTGTGTGTGTGTGTGCGCGCGCATGCACACACACACACACACACACACACACACACACACACACGTGAACTGATAAGCATGCAGTCCACACTCCTCCCCCTCCCCTGGCTGCCCCACCTGCAGGAACACCCTTCCCGCTCTGTTCCACCCCATCCCCCTGCCCAGAAAAGCCCCTGTGCTGGCCAAAAGTGCCCTACAAGGCTTACCATCCATCTGCTCCGGTACTGCTGTGCATGTGCTTTACGGCATGTGCGCCACACTGCTCGCCTGATGCTTGCGTCAGCTGAAAGGGATGGGGTTGGATTGCCCTCTTATTCTTGTACTTCTCAAGTTTTGACTGGGAGTTGTCAGAGCCACCGCAGTAGGATTCCTTTCCATGCCACATGGAGGGAGAGAGGGAGGGCACCAGGTCTCCGTGAAGGAGCCCTTGCCAATATTGCTTCTTTCAGGTGGCTCAGGCTTCTTATATTGCCCATGTAACAAAGGAAGCAGCCAAACTGTACCACAGCTTAGCCAGAGAATTTCTGAGAATTTCAACCCGATGTACACAAAATGAATAAGCATAGACACTGCAGGGTATTTATTTTTACTTGTCTCAGTTGTGATGTATTATCAGATTGCATCAAGATGTTAGAGGTGAAACAGAGGTCATTGGCCAGGTTCAGGACAGGCCTATAATTCAGATTTCTCTTTTAACAATGGGTCTCTAGTTCTTCATCTGTGTGGAAGACAGTGTTTCGCCTTTGAACTGTTCCATATGTGACCTTTTTTCCACTGGATTTAGAAACACTGCCCTCAGAGCCCATTGAATCGGAGGGCAGAAGATAAATCGGGGAAATGCATGAACTCGTTTGAATTTTATGTTTTCTTAAATTTACAGAGTTTTCGATATCTGAGAATGAGATTTTGAAGTCTCTTGCAAAGAAAATCCAATATACTTCTGTCTCCTGGAGTCGTAACCTGGGAAGATGAAAATGTGGCCCCCACACGGCAGAACACACTTTTGGGAATCCTGCTGGCAACCATTACAGATGGCAGAAGGAAGAGGCAGTGGGGCTAGAAGTTGGGTCTCCCCCTCTTGTACAGTACCTTGACCTGTACAGCCACAAGATGTGACCGAAAAACAGATCTATGATGAGGCCTTTCTTGACTCCTTTGGAATAGCCAACGGCACGCTCTTGTCTCTCCCCAACTCATGCATTACACCCAGAGATCCTAGCCATTTAATTAGATTAGCTTTGACTATATCATAGAGGAATGGAGTAGCCAAACGCTTTGTTCTGCGGGACACTGTGTCTTGAAAAACTGCATGACAAGCAGGAAAAAAGTGGTAGAGCTGTTCTCATCACCGCTCTTAAGAAGCTGCCCTATACTGAGTCAGATGATTGGTCCTGCTAGCTCAGTATTGTTGACATTGACTGTCAGCATGAGGAATTTTTTTCTCTGCCCTATGAGGGCAGGGATTAAACCTGAGACCTTGTGCATGCAAAGCAGGTGCTCTCCCACTAATTGTTATGTTGTCATTCTCAAGGGACAGACTCTTGAGCAAACCAGGAGTACTGACTAATGTCCACTCCATCACCACACACACCCCAAGTCTGCCCAGTTTCTTGCTTTGCACTGCTGGCATTTTGCCAGCATATAGGCTGTCGGCTGTTACCTTCCACAAGGCACGGAAGTCTGTGTGTGCCAGTGGACCTTTTTCTGCTGGCACAGCATTAAGGTATCTCCATCCTGGCAGAAAAGTTCCAGGAAGCCTAGATCAGAGGCAGAGAATACCTTTGGTTGTCTGCTGCCTTCAGAGCATCCTGCAATTTGGTAGGGACCCTGGAGCATCCTTCCTACTCAGTTCTGCACGGTGAACGGACATCATTCTCTTAAGGCTTGCCTTGGCTCTTTGTCAGTACTTGGTGTCTAGTCCCTGGAATCCTCCTTATTCCAGGTGAGCAAGAGCAACAGTAGAGGAGAATCAACTCCTTCCGCTGGAAAAAGACAAAAAGAACACTAAGGGCCCAGTCCTATCCAATTTTCCAGTGCTGATGTAGCCATGTCAACTGGGCATGCACTGCATCCGGTAGTGGTGGGAGCAGTCACGGAGTCTTCTACAAAACATTTGTTCCCTTACCTTGGGGCTGCATTGTGGCTATATTAGGCCTGAAAAGTTAGATAGAATTGGACCCTATGGGTAGGCTCTGCAGAAAAATGCTAATCGACTAGGCCTGCAACCTTAAGCACATTTCCTGAGAAATAGACCCTGTTGAACTCTGTGGAATTTACTTCTGGGTCAACATGCTTAGGAGGGTTCTATGTATCTATTAAGCAAATTATTAATTAGTAGGCACTGTAGGTATTCCAGTCATTTCAGGCGCGTGCGCGTGCGCACACACACGCACACACACACACACACACACACACACACACACTGCTTGTGTTAAATAAAAACAGAATGTCTACAATCTATGGAAATGGGTATTCTTTCCAAACAATGTTTCAGTTCTGTAAATGATTAATGTTTCCTTTTGGCTGTTTAGAGCAATGATCTTGCAGACAGCAGAAGATGTGGAAGTTGCAAAGAAGCACGGCACATCAGTTGGGCAGAGGCCATGTTCTGGAAGTGAAGTTGCATCATCTGGGGTGTGCAACATTCATTACTTTGCCGCCTGGAATTACTGCAAGCATCCAGCTGCAGAAAGATGCTGTGCCTCAAGTAACGCGTGATTCTCAACAGAATCTTGGCTAGAAACACTGGTTTGCTTGCCCTAAAGAGACAAGAAAACCTGCAACATGTTATGGATATTTTAGTCTCTATAGTAGACCATTTTAGTTTACAATTCACATTTGTATGGAAAACCAAGAGGTCACATCTAGAATGACCTTCTGGAATACAAACAGTACATGCACCTATTACTGCAGTTGCTGGTGATTCTGGCTAGTTTCAGTCATCACTGCTCAGACAGCCTCTTGGATGGATTACTGAGTCAGCCAACAAATCTTCTAGGCAATGAGTTTTCCCACTTTATTGGCAGACTGCTGTGTGGATAATTCTCATTGTATTTGTTCTGCAGAAAATAGAGAAGCAGGATTGATTTTGGGTACCAACGTGTGCATGATGGAGGGATAGGATGGCGTAATAGTAACACACAACCGCTTTGAAAATTTTGCTGAAGACAGCAGGTGTTCAAAAAGAACTGCTTCCACTTTAACATTACTATGAAGTTTCTGTAATGAATAATACTGCACACTCCTAGATTCGAGTTCATTCTGAGTGCTTTTCTTCAGGAGCACTTACAATGCAGTTGCCACACTCTGAAGCTAATTTATATAAAAATACTTTTAATTTTTATAGAATACGTTAGTATAACATATTGGTGTGCTGCAAATGGTCCACAGGTGTGCAGCCGGAGTTTGGGGGAAGGTCATTTATTTGTAGGGCCATTGGGGCTGGCAGCATGGTGTCAGTGTGCTGTGAGATGCAAAAGGTTGAAAATTGCTGCCACCATAAAGCGTTTTTGGACTACTCTCGGAGTCAGGGAGGATGGCTCACGTCTGTGTGCTGGCCTCTCTGACTCCAAGAGTGGTCCAAACATACTGAAATTTAAAATGCTGCTGTCAAGCCTGGCAGTTTTTCTAAGACTGTAATCCTAAAAGCACTTCCCTGGGAGTAAGACCTAATCAATTTAATGGGATTTATTTCTGAGTAGACATGCATAGGATTGTGCTGTAAAACACTTTTGCTAACCTGTTATCACATCAGCAAGGAACATGGGGTTGTCATGATGCTTGACTGTGATGCACATTTTTATATGCAGTAATGCCCATTGGCTGTCAGTTTCTTGACTCAGTGAGAGTACAATCCTAAACTGGAGTTAGGCCGGCATAAGCTAAGCCAGCAAAAGTTTGGCCAGCACAAGGGTCACCATAAAGCATTTTTGGACCACTCTTGGAGTCAGGGAGGTTGGCTCACGTCTGTGTGCTGGCCTTTTTGACTCTGAGAGTGGTCCAAACATACTTTACGGTGTCCCTTGTGCTGGCCAAACTTCGCTGGCTTAGTTTATGCCGGCCTAACTCAGTTTAGGAGTCTGTCCTGAGTGTCCTCTTTCTTACTTCTCTTCCCCTCCTTATATTACCTGTTCTTTCAAATGCTGCCACCTCTTGATATTAGGAATTATCTGAAAGTGTGTGAAAGGCATGTTAACGGTCTGTTGACTGGACAGAGAAAGCTATCAAAAGTTGATGAAGGTACAAACAGACTGATTTGTGAACAGCCTTCTTGAGAAGGCCACTGATCACAGGCAGATGTTAGATGGTTCTGGTTAGCAACACACTGATCAGTACTCAAGGCAGCATGAGCAGCTAAGAAGCTCTGTGTACCTGCCCCAAAAGAAGCAAACCAAGATGGGAATCTTCCAAGAGGCAGTTAGGGCCCATCCCAAGAGATGACTGATTTCAAGAAGAACCACCCTAGGTGTTAAAAGAAGAGACCTGGGGAAACAAAGCAAAACCATCCCATCAGGTTCTCCCAACCTAGGCTGTGTGCTGCATCTGGCCAATGTATGAGTGGGCGTAATGTATCAAGGAGCTTGGGCATTGCTATCTCACGTACTGCACTCAATAAAGTTTCCTTTAACCCATTGCTGACCGGCGCATGGGGCTGGCATGGAATCTCTTAGACTCAAGCCTTGGCCCGCTGCAGATGCTCTCCAGCTGGGGTGGGTGCGCGGGTTTAATGCCTCCACCCCTGCGTGACCCATGAAGGGTCACGCCCCAAGGGGCTGGCCTGGAGTCAGGATGTTTTGCCCGCCAGGGGGGCTGGCCAGTGGCTGACCCTCACCTTCAGTTAAGTCCTTGCCCATTTATCCTGCTTTGATTAATTGCTGCCGGTCCTTGGCTCCTCTTTCTTGTAATTTGTTGCAGTAAAGTGGTCCGTTCATCCATATGCATCTGTCTTGCGTGGCTTCATTGGGGGGGATGCACAGCTAATAACTGAATGGCTGACCTGTCAAACATGTGTTCTTGGGATTCACTCCATACTCTTGGCTTGTTAAGGCAGTCCTGGGTCTTAAGATGGAATGGGTCCATTACAATTGCTGCCTTTTTCATGTCAGTGTTTCAGTCTTTAAAATTGCAAGGACAGTGTTACCATAGCAGCAGGGGAACCAATACAGCCAGTCCCGCTTTAACATCGCAAGCTGCATTTGGAAGGAACTGGCCGGCACAGACCCGTCAGATAGCTGGGACTTCAGATAGGGAGGAGGAAGGAACTGCATTATTTAATTAATTAGCTGCGGTTTCAGTGCAGGCACAGCAAGGAAGAGCATTGATAGGAACTAAATCCTAATTTTGTTGAAACATGAATGTTTCAGTTCTGCTGTAGCAGCTGAGTCTTGAACAGCTGCTGAAAAACTGAACAAGAAATCTAGACTAATTCCAAAATTGAAGAGGGGATAACTAGTATAGGGGTATTTTGAAAAAAAGAGAATAAAAACCAACAGTAACTATGCAGTTATTCTAGCAGGTGCTTTCCAAAGCTAGCCAGTGTTTTGGAGTATATTGCACAGGATAATGTGTACATGATGACTATCTGGGCTAAAATTGTCTACAGGTTGCCATTTGAAGGAGCAGGAAGAGACATCCTTTGCACCATGACCAGAGCAACGCAAGGGCTCCTTTCATTATACACTGCAGAAATGGGCATTTTCTAACAAGCTTCTAAATCTCTCCAGAGACTCTGTTATATTATGATGGTTTGTTGTATGAGGCTGATCTCTTACTATAAGCCTATCTCAGCACTGAATTCCACACATTTATTTATTTTTATTTTGAAGAATTTATACTCCGCCTTTCCCATGCCAAAGCAAATGCCCAAGGCGGCTTACATGAGCAGGCTAGTCTAAACCACCATTTTTTCAATGGTTTTTTTTTTTTTTTTTTTTTTTTACAAATACACAGTATTCTGTGATTCGCCGAATCCTCAGACCCAGATGTAGCCTTCACAGTGTGGTTCTCTCCTCTGGTCCTGTGACAGTGAGCTTCAGTAGGTGATCATAAGTCCAGCCTGGACAGGTCCTCAAGGTTGCACTCTGTTCTTTTGCCAGCTGGCCTTCTCACAACATTCCCGCACTGGCTAATCAGCTCCACAGTGATTCCGTTCTGCCTCCACAGGTACTGCAGCTTGTCACAGCCTGGCATTCTGTCTCCCATCCAAAAATAGACCACAGATTCTCCTGAAGAGGGCAGCTTTTCAGACACCCATGAACAAAATCATGTACAGGCATGTGGTATCTGCCCTCATGGATACCTGTAACTGTGGATATTGGAGATGCCTTTTTAGAGATAAATGGTTTTGCTGCAGCAAGGTAAGGAAAATAGATTTGTTTAACATACCCCTATCTTAAATAGGCATCCCAGTTATCCATGGTATTCATGGATAACTGAAACCATGGATACCGAATCAGTGGATACGGGGGCACACCGGTAATGTGTTTCATGGGTTTTTGCACTGTTACTCTTCCCAAACTTCAACCCTTCTCAGATCCCTTCCCCTATCAACAGTCACTTTGGACTTCGTTGGGCTCCCTTAGAGCCTCCATCTCTTGATGTGGGATACTCAACACTGATCTCATTGTAGCTTGGTTCTTAATGTTGGCTAATGAACAATGGCATTCTTGATGCTGCAAAATTTGTTTCCCTGCCAAATCCTTGCCAATGGGGGGGGGGGAAGCAGAGACTCCAGAACCCATTGGGAGGACTGGAAGATTCAGAAGCTGCAGCAACTGCTATTATTAAGTCTCTTCTCATTAGTAATCTGCTAATTAACCTTCTGAAAATAGAAACATTTCAGCTCAGTGGAAAATGATTCTCCAGTCATTGTAGCGGCTGAGAAGTTTGCTCTCAGGAACAAGGTTGACTTCATTAAAACTAGTAGGATAATCAGTATTTGATTGTGACAGAGGAAAGGTACCAACACTGCTAGAATATTTCACACTCTGCTTTTCCTGTTGTCTCCCTACTAACTCAAACCATTTTGGGTCGATAACAGTGTCACCTGTACAGTCTCTGGGCCAAACCAAATATGACTTCAGTCCTGTTCTAGCACATCTGCTTTTGTTGCATGACAATATGGTACACCAGGAATGTGGCCTATAGTGTGAGCTTGACTACTACTCCTGTTGCAGGATAGGGTGTGGGTGTTAAAAAATTATAGAGATTAGTGGGATGTTTAGAATGAAGGCTTTAGAAGTCAGGAACATCGAGCATGCAGAGAGTAAGATGAAAGACTGACGTGATCAGTACATTTTTTTTTCCCCCCGAATGCAGGTGCTTTTGTGAGTGAAGAATATGGGACAGGATAATTGCATAGCAATAGATATATTGGGAACCAGGTAAATGGCTGCCTTATGCTTAAGAGATGGATGACAGTGTGTGCTCTTCCCACACTGTGATGCAATCTGTCCTGTAGTTATTTTTAAAGATGAAAGCAATGCTTTGGATAATCAAATGACATCGATCTTGGCATCCTGAGCTTACTTCATTTGGAAACATTAATGAGAGGTTCTCAGCTAGCATAAGTCTGAATTTGTTCCTTGCAAGCCTCCGGAAAAGTGCCAGATCAACCTTCTATTGATGGGGAGGAAGCTCACTCCTCCACTTCCTCTGACCTCAATGGTTGCCCAAGGGTCTTCCTGCATCTGATTGGCATGCTAAGCAGGGATGCCTTGTGACAATGCAAGGGTGGATTTATCATGGTCACTGAGTGGCAAAACTGTTGTTCCTTTCCATATAACAGTGAGGGTTTGGCTGCAAATGGAACCCTGTGGTATGTATTGCTTCCACATTGTGCAAGTCCTTATGACTTCCTGAAATGTTCAAGTTGTCAGAGGTAGAAGTATTTTATTCAGAAGGAAGCCCATTGTGTTCAATAAGGGCTGTAATCCTATTCTACTCACCAGAAACAAAATCAGGGTGCAATCCTAACCTGGAGTTAGGCCCTCACAGTTAGGCCAGCAAAGTTTGGTCAGCACCAGGGACACAGTAAAGTACGTTTGAACCACGCTCGGAGTTAGAGAGGCCAGCACACAGATGTGTGCCACCCTCCCTGACTCCAAGAGTGCTTGAAATATATATTAGCATGGCTCTTGTGACGGACAAACTTTGCTGGACTGACTGTGGGGCCTAACTCCAGGTTAAGAGTGCACCCTCAGAGGCAGTAAGTGCTGTTCTGAACTAAGAAAATTGTTAAACCGACTCTTCATTTGGGAATTGGAAGCTTGCAATAAATATTTAAGAGACTTACAGGCACTTCTAGTTCATTATGTGTGCTGCCAATTTGTGTACATTGGTAAATTGAATCTTTAGTATAAGCACGCATCACAAAAATCCTGGTTGACAAATCTCTCTTAAAAGTCGCATTTATTTATTTAACATTTATTTCCTGCATTTTCCATATCATTGACACACTCAAGGCAAGTAGCGTGATAGGATCAAAACAAACTCAAATAATATAACTATCCAAACACCACAACAATAAAAAAGGAAGAGCAGGTTAAAAACCAACCATAATACACCATCTAGAGTGAGATGAAAATCAAACAAAAGTAGGCCAAAGGCCTGCCAAAACACAAATGTCTTAGATGATGGGATGCATCTTTTCATATGAATGTGAATGCATGTGTGCAAATGCAACCAACAGTAACTAGTTGCATAATCAAAGATGGTGTCGGAGGTCAAACTCTGGTTTATGAGCCCTTGAACGATCACCAGACTTATATCTGAAGCCCCCAGGGTCTATCCTTCTGTAGGACCACTATACAATGCTTCCAATTTTTGTTGGAAAACGGAATGTGGGGGGGGGGGGCCCCCGGGGGGGGGGGGGGGGCCCCCTGTTGGGGGGGGGGGGGGGGGGGGGGCTGGCTGTGGACCTGGCCCAAAGGTGGCAAAGGGGCCAGGTCCACAACTGAGGGTAGTGGTCACAAAATCAGCAGCAACGTGATCACTACAATGGTGCTGTTGCTGGGAAGCATTTTCAAAACTTACCTAAAGGCTGCTATAGCTCTCGGGGAGGGGGTTCAGGGAGCTTGCAACCCCTTCTTCAGGCCTCCCTGCAGCTTTAAACTGCTGTGAAATTAAAAAAAAAACCACTTCCTGTTTTTGAAGAGGTGAGGGAAAGGTGATAGGATCCTGTGCACACTAGTGCTGCTCAGATCCACCCCCTGCCCAGCCCTGTTCCACCTCCTGCCCACCCCCAAATAGGATCTGTAACACAATACATTGTTTTGTTCTTCCTACAGCAGCAAAACACATAATCCTGAAGGAAAGGATGCATGGAGCTATTCAGCAGTGGGGAAGGAAACCATGGGAAAATGACATCTAATTTTCAGATACTCGTTGACATTTAGCCATTCAAGGACGTTTTGTTACTAATCCACTTATCGTCCCGGAGTGGGTAAAATGAGCTTTGAGTCTTTGCTCTTCAGTCAATTCTTGGCTCACTGCAGTCTGTGGAAGTCTTTGAAAACTCTTTGGCACAATGAGAAGGGAGTGGAAAACATTGGATGTGGAATAGATTGGAGTGGGATTGATGGGAAATGGCTGAATTGCCATGTGGAAGGGACACAAGCCGTGTTTCCTAGTGGGGGGCAGGATAGTGTGATGGAGATCTGAACCAAAAGTCTACGCAGCTCCAAAGTAGTTTGGTAAGGAAAGCAGGAGGCAATTTGAGTGAGGGTGCAATCCTAACCTGGAGATAGGCTGGTATAGTTAGGCCAGCAAAGTTTGGCCGGCGCAAGGGCCACCATAAAGCGCGTCTGGACCCCGCTCGGAGTCAGGGAGGATGGTTCACATCTGTGTGCTGGCCTCTCTGGCTCTGAGAGTGGTCCACACCTACTTTATTATTATTATTATTATTATTATTATTATTATTATTAGATTTGTACCCCGCCTTATTGTGCCCGAAGGCACCCAAGGCGGCATTACAATATAGATATAAAAACAATATAACAATTCACAATTAAAAGCAATTAAAACAGAATTAAACAATACAATCAAAAATTAAGAACACAATTAAAAACAAATTTAAAAACAATATAAAAACAACAAGCCCCGTGGGTTATAATAACCAGCCAGCCTGTCAACAATTAAAAGCTTTTTGGAATAAAAAGGTCTTCAGCCCCCGCCGAAATATAAACAAAGAGGGAGCAGTTCTCAATTCTAAGGGGAGGGTGTTCCAGAGTTGGGGGGCCACCACCGAAAAGGCCCTCTTCCTGGCTGCCACCCCTCTCACTTCTCCTGGTGGCGGCACAGTCAGGAGGGCCCCCCCAGATGATCTAAGAGTACGGGTTGGATTATATGGAAGAAGGCGGTCCCTCAAATACCCCGGACCCGAGCCATAAAGGGCTTTAAAAGTCAAAACTAGCACTTTGAATTGGGCCCGGAACAGAACCGGCAGCCAGTGTAGTCGCCGAAGCAGCGGCTCGACAGAGTCAAACCGACGTGCTCCAGCAACCACCCGAGCCACCGCGTTCTGTACTAGTTGTAATTTCCGGACTGTCTTCAAAGGCAGCCCCACGTAGAGCGCATTGCAATAATCTAATCTAGATGTAATGTCACTAGGGCATGGGTCACAGTGGCCAGGTCCGCACAGCTCAGGTACGGCCGCAGCTGGCGGATCAGCCGAAGCTGAGCAAAGGCTCCCCTGGCCACAGCCGCCACCTGGGAGTCCAGGTGTAGCTGTGAATCCAGGAGAACCCCCAAGCTGCGAACCTGCTCCTTCAGAGGAAGTGCGACCCTATTCAGAGCAGGACGATAGTCCAATACCCGAGCCGTGGATTTCCGAACCAAAAGCACCTCTGTCTTATCCGGATTTAATTTCAGCTTGTTCGCCCGCATCCAGCCCCCAACTGCCTCCAGACAGCGATCCAGGACCTCAACCGCCTCCTCAGAATCAGGGGGAAAGGAGAGATAAAGTTGGGTGTCATCAGCATATTGATGGCACCCCACTCCAAACCCCTGGATGACCTCTCCCAGCGGTTTCATGTAGATGTTAAACAGCATGGGGGATAAGATGGAACCTTGTGGCACCCCAAACCTGAGAGGTCGGGGTGCCGAACAAGCCTCCCCCAGCACCACCTTCTGGGATCTGTCAGCCAGGAAGGAGCGGAACCACTTCAAAACAGTGCCTCCAAGCCCCAACCCGGCCAGCCGACCCAGAAGGACACCATGGTCAATGGTGTCGAAAGCCGCTGAGAGGTCCAGTAGGACTAACAGGGTTGCACTTCCCCCGTCCATCCCCCGGCGCAGGTCATCCACCAAGGCGACCAAGGCAGTCTCCGTCCCGAACCCCGGCCTGAAGCCAGATTGGAATGGGTCCAGATAATCCGTTTCCTCCAGAACCCTCTGAAGCTGGGACGCCACCACCCGCTCAATCACCTTACCCAGAAATGGGATATTGGAGACTGGCCGAAAGTTGTTTAAATTTGTGGGATCCAGGGAGGGCTTCTTCAGGAGGGGGCGAACCATCGCCTGCTTCAAAGCAGGCGGGAGCACCCCCTCCCTCAGAGATGAATTCACCACCCTCCCTGTCCACTCGGCCAGCCCTCCCCGGGCAGCTCTAATTAGCCATGCCGGGCAAGGGTCGAGCGGGCAAGCAGCAGGTCTCACACTCCAGAGAATCCTGTCCACATCCTCAGGCTCTACAAGCTGAAAAGAATCCCAAATGGTAGGATAGACAGGTTCCCCAGGGACATCACTAGATATGCCCACAGCGGCGTCCAAGTCATGCCGGATCTGATCGACCTTATCTGCAAAGTGTTTTGCGAACTCGTCACAGCGAGCCTCCGTGTGCTCCTCCCTACCAGTAAGAGGGGCAAGATGTAAAAACCTGCGGACCACACGGAAGAGCTCAGCCGGACGGTTCTCTGCAGATGCAATGGTGGCAGAGAGGTGTGCCCTCTTAGCTGCCACCACTGCTCTGGAATAAGCTTTTAATTGGGCCCTAGCCCGTGTCCGGTCAGATTCGGCACGAGTCTTTCGCCACCGACGCTCTAGTCGTCTGCTCTGCCGCTTCATCGTTCTCAGCTCCTCAGAAAACCAAGGAGCCGCTCCGATTCTGCGACTGGGCAAAGGACGCCAGGAGCGATCTCATCCAGGGCCCTGGCCATCTCCGTATTCCAGAGGTCGACCAGGGCACCGGGTGGGTCTCCAACTCTGGCAACAGGAAAATCCCCCAGAGCCCTCAGGAATCCGTCTGGATCCATCAGCCTCCGAGGGCGGATCATAAAATGTGATCCCCCGCCATTGCAGAGGTGAGAAGCCGCAACGAGCCTAAATCCCACCAGACAGTGATCTGTCCATGACAAAGGAGTGATCTTAATCTCCTCCACCTCCAGATCACCATCAACCTGCCCCGCAGTAAACACCAGGTCCAGCGTGTGTCCCGCCTCATGCGTCGGGGCAGATATTTTTTGAGACAGACCCATGGTTGCCATGGAGGCCATGAAGTCCTGAGCTGCAGATGTTGCCGGGGCCTCGGCATGGACATTAAAGTCCCCCAACACCAGAAGGCGGGGGGACTCCAACACCACGCTCGAGACCAGCTCCGTCAGCTCAGGCAGGGAGACTGCTGGGCAGCAAGGCGGGCGGTACACCAACAGAATCCCTGTTCTGTCTCGCCCCTCCAACGCAACGCGAAGGCACTCAAACCCGGTGGACTGCTGAACAGGGTATCTGGTGAGACAGATGGAATCCCGATAGACCATCGCAACCCCACCTCCCCGCCCCTGTAGTCGTGGCTGCTGCAGTACCCGGAAACCCGGCGGACAAATCTGGGAAAGATTAACCCCTCCCAGCTCATCCAACCAGGTCTCCGTGATACATACCAGGTCGGCTTTCTCCTCCAAGATTAAATCATGGATAAGAGAGGTCTTATTATTCACCGACCTGGCATTCAGAAGCAGCAGCTTCAGACTCAGGGGACTGTTGCCAGAAGAACCAGGGGTCAGAGGGATGAGGGAAGGGCCAGAAAGAGGGACAGTCTGTCTACGACTGACCCTCCTTCTCCTGTACTGTCCGGCCCTGCCCCCACCGCCATATCTTCCGTAACCCGTAACTCTGCTGATGGTGGCCTCCCTGCCCTCCCCTGTGCTCCCTCGAGGTGTCAAGCACATAATTCCGGCGGGAGCGACCTGCAAGCCAACCACCAGCGCAGATACAAAGACTAAAAAACACAGACACGCACACACACACACACTCCCCACCAACAAACCAGTGCAGCAGCCCTCACCCCCCTCACACTGAGGCTTGGGCTGCTGCAGGCCTCTGCCTCTCTCTCACAGAGGCAGAGGTCCTCGCTCCTTCCCTCCCTGCCCCCCTCTCACAGAGGCAGGGATAGCCTTCCACTCTCCTGGCCAGACTCTCGCTCCGGCCAGGAAGTCACAATCATACTATCACTCACTCAGTTAAAATGGCTGGTGGTGGCTTGTTGACAGGCGACTAGGCTCCAAAAGTAAAAACGTGGTTGGAGCCTGATGGTCCACGGGAGATGAACACTGAGGGAGGCAGGCACAGCAGCAGATGTTCTTGGCTCCAGTCTCAGCTCCCCAGGCGAAGAGCCACGGGCAAAGAGCCCTTCGGCTCGCGCCAGAGGCTCGCGCCTCCAGCAAGCCAAAGGCTTAAGATGGTACTTGCCTGGAGGGAAAAGCCAAATGGTGCTGTGAGTTGCAAGCTCAGCCTCAGCACAGGTGTTCCAAATCAGGCCTCTCTCCACCCCCAGCAGCCCAGAAGCCCTTTACGGTGTCCCTTGTGCTGGCCAAAACTTTGCTGGCTAGCTATGCCAGCTTCATCTTAGTCTCATTCCCCTCTCTCCCAACAGCTGACTGGAGCAAATATTGCTTGTTAAAGAAGGTTCTTGCTGCTGTAGGCCTGTGCAGTTGCATCGGGACCAAAGACTATTGGCATTTCATCCAAAGACCCATTTGGTCACACACACCCTCAGAGCAACAAATTGGCATAAATACAGCTGGGCAGGAATTACCGCCATTCCGCTGAAGCCACCAGACGACAGGACTGTTCCCATGCATAGAATTCCTAGCAAGGAAGAAAGAGCTGCTCCTTGTTTGCAAATGTTCAGAATCTTGAATGTGAAACAAGAGGCTGATCAGAAAAAGCCTGCTGGCCGACACAAAGATATGCTCAGGCTAGTTTACAGTGGATTAGTTGGTAACAGTATTGTAACATATTGCATGAGCTTGAAACTTCCTTTCATGAAACATGGTGGCAACAGCATGGTAGAATGTTGTGTGGGATGACTATGCTGGTGTAGTCAGTGTGTTTGTGTGTGTGTGTGTGTGTGTGTGTGTGTGTGTGTGTGTGTGTGCGCATGGGGGGGGGGGAATTGGGTTCTCCTGCTGCCCTTATCTATTGCTTTTGCAGTACATTTGTGAAATCAAACCAAGCAGCCTGTGGAGTGACCAGTCTATTATATAGCTGAAGTTCCTTAAAATTTCCTTACATCAGTTGCCTGTTAATATCTTTCAACTTTAGCATGTTTCAACTCCAACAACTCAAAAGCTGACAGTCATACAATTCTGCCAAATGAACTCATTTTCACACTGGGAAATATCCCAGTTCCAATGTAGAGCGTGAACTCCTAACCTGGCGTTAGGCCAGCACAAATAGTGTCTTCTGAATCAGGGAGGTTGGTGCACGTCTGTGTGCTGGCCTCTCTGACTCCAAGAGTGGTCCAAACATACTTTACGGTGTCCCTTGTGCTGGCCAAACCTTTCTAGCCTAACTGTGCCGGCCTAACTCCAGATTAGGATTGCGCTCATAGTCTGTTCCAAGACACACGCACCCTGTGGATACAAAATTCCATGGACAAAGAAATCTGCGCAGGGTGTGCATGTGTGCGCATGTGTGTGTGTGTCCATTTACCTGGGGTCCATGCCCAGCCCTTTGGAAGTCATGTGCAGCCTCCTATGCCACAGAACCAACCAGAGGTCACCAGCGTGAACTGGAAGTGCCTTCCAGTTGTGGATGAGAAGCCTTCTGAGACCCTCCAGCTGGCATCTGTGGATACTCAAATCTGCAAATGCCAAATAATAAATGTCACAAATAAAGAGGGCTATCTGTACTTCATCCTCCTAAACTAGTGTTTTTCACACTTTCCACCTTAAGTGAACAGTTTCCACTTTTATTTGTTTGCTACAGGACTCCTGAATGTTGCAGAGGCTTCTGGGACATGTTCTAGGGTGCATGCTAATTTCATGCAGGGCACTGTTCAACCCTGCTTGGACTCACCAAACTGCTTGATCTCAATGTATGAACTGGGAATGCCAATTAGCATATGTGAGCAAGTCTTCTTTCTGGGAAGCTCGTTTGCCATTACCGCTTTCCCCTTGAAAAAAATCTCCAATCAGTTTTGAAGGAACCTCCAGTTTGTAAACCACTGTCTTAAGTCAGCAGATGTTCAGCTGGATGTCTGCTGATAATGTTGTTAACTTTAATGTAACATCTACTGTTGATAAACATTGATTGGTGTGGTATGGATTATTTCTTTTTCCTTTCCTCTGCCGAATCGTAGGTAACTGAACTACCTTACGTATTGCAGGCAAAACACATCCCCTCATTACTTCAAGATGCTTAGTTAAATCAATTGAAAGGCCTCTAATTCCATTGTTTCTGTTCACATCCTTAAATACATTTGAGTTTGCCAAGCAATTTAGAGGCACATTAGTGTGAGCATGTAAAAATAAACAAATTCAATATCAAAATGGGCTAATTCTTAGTTCCTCCTAGTTCATTTCATTTGAACTTCGAAATTATGACTTTAGCCATCAATTGCTGGTTTGTGTGATTGTAGTTTAAATGATTCAAGAAAACTCTCATTGCAAATTCTATCCATTCGTGGACATAGTGCTGGAACATGCGATGGTGACCCACTGATTTTCTGTATCTTTTATAATGTGGCATCTGATTTGGTATTGGGATTGAACTAAACAACTCCAGGCTCAATCCTATCCAACATTCCTGTGACAATGCAGCTCCAAGGAAGGGAACAAACATTCCCTTACTTTGCGGGGTCTCTGTGACTGCCCCCTACACTGCAGTTCACATCCCATTGGCACAGATACACTGGTGCTGGAAAGCTGGGCAAGATAGGGGGCCCTATTGGGTCACTTTAGTGGATGTTCTATGCTGGAAACTGGACAGGGGAAGGGTATTCCCTTGTTTGTTCTGCCGGGCCTCCTATTGGCATTCTTTACTATTGAGCATGTCACGCCACATGGTGGCGCAACGAGTTAATCCGCTGCTGCTGGGCTTTCCAACCAGAAGGTTGGGAGTTCAAGACTGTGCGACGGAGTGAGCTCCCGTCGCTTGTCCCAGCTCCTGCCAACCTAGCAGTTCGAAAGCACCTAAATGCAAGTAGATAAATAGGGACCACTTCGGTGGGAAGGTAACGGTGTTCCGTGCGCTACGGCATAGAGTCATGCCGGCCACATGACCACGGAAGCTTGTCCTCGGACAAAACGCCGGCTCTACAGGCTTTGAAACGGAGATGAGCACCACCCCCTACAGTCGGTCACGACTAGACCATTCGGTCGTGGGGAAACCTTTACCTTTTATGTCACCCTTTGGGCCACTTTTCTGGGCATTCCTGATTCAGGGCACAATCCTAACCAAACATTCCAGCACCGGGGTCAGGGGAATGCAGCACCGAGTTAAGGGAACAAACAGTGACTGCCCTCCAACTGCAGGATGCAGCACATGTCCCACTGGAACTGCTGTGTCAGTGCTGGAAATTTGGTCAGGGCTGCAGGTTTTGGTCACCTCTTGTGTAGAATACTGCAATGCACTGTAAGGGTGGAGGTGCCCTATCCAGAAGGTACAACTGATATACAATAAAGCTGTGAGATTGTTGACAGAGGCAAGATCTGATGATGATGTTTTGCCCCTCTTCTGGCTGCATTAATCTACCTGAAATCTTCTGGAAAGGCCCTCTTGTTGTCAGAGAGCATGTGCAGGGCAGCCTTCTTGGTGGTAGCCCCATCCTTGTGGAAAGCACGTCCCTATAAGGTTTGCAATGCCCCTTCCCATATGTTATCTTTTCAGCATTTTCTGAAGAGCGATTTGTTTTTCAGATCTTTCCTGGTTATGCTCTCTCTCTCTCTCTCTCTCTCTCTCTCTCTCTCTCTCTCTCTCTCATGGATCAGTCTTGTTTTCCACTTCTCTAGGTGGGGCAGAAGATTGAGGACATGACGAAATGAAGTGAGAATGAGCTCCAAGATCCACTGCTTCATTGCAGAGGATTGTGGGTCATTTTCTCCATAGAAACCAGCCACTGCAGAACCAGCCTGTAAACCTAATCTCATTTGCAGCTTCCAGTTTGATGGACCAGACACTCCTTGAATTGTGTAATCCTGAGCTGCTGTCTTGATGGTTGAAGTAGCCCTGCATGGTTTGGTTCAAGATATCCTGCCCCCCCCTTAACATGGTGACATGCCAGTTTCCGCTCTTCCTACTCCCTTGATTGGAAAAGGAAGAGGATGATGGAGAGAAAGAGGAAGCATAGAAGAACGGGGAGAGTGGTAGGACCAATTGTCTCCTCTGACATGGGGGAAGGAGGTGGGGTGGAGGTGAATGGGCGGGTGAAGGTTGCTGGCCCTGAGCCTTGCTCATGGATTTGTTGTAGCCTCAGTAAAAGAAACCCTGCAGAAAAATACATTAACCATCTTTGATTGTTAAGAAATTTGCACAAAGAATATGAGAATTCATAGAACGTGATGTGTGTCGCCGTACGGCCCAATTCAATGCAATCTCACCACCTGCTGCTGTAAGTCCTGTTATGGAAGTGTGAAAGTTGTGCCACTATTGTTTGCTCCAGAGCTGCCAGTGCTAATGGCTAGAATCTTCACTTGCCTACATGGTGGATCCTAGCTGCTCAACAGGAGCAGATGATGATGATGATGATGATGATGATAGTATTTATATACCGCCTTTCTTAGGTCATTAGATTGCTCCTCTGACTTTAACTCAAGGCAGTTTACATAGGCAGGCTTTATTCATAAACACAAAGGTTTTTACAAATTACAAGGAAGTTCTATCTTTCAAGAACATACAACATACAGATGGTACTTTCACGGTGTAGTCTTCTTTCTGGCCACACAATTTGCCTTCCTGCTAGCTGATAAGCAGCTTCTGCTCCCACCAAGAAGCAGCTGGCACAGCACACTCCCCTCTCACAGGCAGCTGTAGCTCAGCTCTAATCAGTCGCAGTTTACAAGGTCTGCCGCTCATGGAGACTTCCGGTGATCTCCAACTGGCGACCTTCGGATGTTATCTTCAGGCAAACGGAGGCTTTAATCCTCTCGACTACAACCTCCTGCCCTATGGTATGGTCATGGCGGGGTGGATCTTGGTAGTGGCAGCATGTGCCATGATCATATGCCCCTTTGCGAGCCCAGATCCACTCCTGACTCTCTTTGGACTTACATCAGCAAAAGGGCTGGTGTAGGTCCGATGAGATGCATTGATGGCCAGGCGCTCTACAGACGGGTAAGTACCAAATTTTTACTTAACTCTCCCGGGCCACCTGGTCACACACACCCCACCATTGCATGCAGCATACACTCTGAAAGGATGGCTCTACAGCATGATTGGGGGAGGAATAGGATTGGGCCACTAGTGTTAACCAATACAAGTTTCTAATTTTAAAACCAAAGCATTTGGAAGATTCAGAGAAAAGCAATTTAGAAATGACACCAATAAATATTGCTCTCCCCTATTCCACCAAATTCCAGTCATAACTGGTCAGATGCCGTTTTTTCTCTATGCATTGGATAGCCCCAATACCAGAAGAGCCTTGTCCTTGGCACGCTGCAATGTGATCCCCTCAGCTGTGCTTTGGGGTAGATTTAATGGTACCCCCTTTACAGAAAGACTCTGCCCTTGTGATTTGGGTGAAATTGAGTCACTTGAGCACCTTCTATTCTACTGCCCAAACCATCTAGGAGGCAGGAAAATTTTTTTAAAACCTTTGATGCAGATGTGTAGTGCGAATGTTGACTCTGAAATTTTGAAATTTCTCTTTGCTATGAAAGATCCTACCCATATCCATCAGTTCGCTTTGTTTCTTGTTCAGGTAGTCAAAACTAATCTGGCTCGTGTCAAAAGTGTGGAGCCGACTAATTTCTGATTTTCCCTACTCTAATGGTTCCTGAGTGTAAGAATTTTAAAATTGATTGCAATAGTTTCTATTTATTTTTTGATTGTTCTGTTCTTTTCTTTATATGCCAATAAAGGTTTTTGTATTGTATTGTATTGTAGAAATGACCCCTTGCTCTGGTGGAAGAGTTCTTCTGGCAGAAGGGAAACTGTACATTCCTCACTGTGTACCAATCCTGGCACACAAATGCAGTTCTGGTGATGCTCAAAAACAATTCTGAAAAAAAGGAATAATATTAGTAGAAAATCAGGAAGGAACTTTCTGAGACTCAAAAGAAAATCATGACACCTCTGAAGAGAATGGAGGATAAAAAGGGATCCTACCTATCAGGCTTAAGTGAGTTATCTTCTGCATTTCCTGCATTTGTTGTGCAAATGAAAGTACATTGGCAACTATACTTTTGAATTTAAACTGACTGTCTCTCACTTTCTCTCCTGTGTTAGCAGCAATCTGGTGGACGCAAACAGCACCCAGAGAAGCTTCCAAAGCACTTCACCTGTCATCTCTGAAACCCCTTGAAGTTTGGCCATTAGAAGAAATCATGTCGCCAGTTTCCTAGAAGGCAGACACTTCAAATCAAGAAGAGCCAGAGTGGTTTTGGGTTTTTTTAAGTGCCTGTTATCAAATTTATAGGCCTGCTGTGATAAGAAGGTGGAAATTGGAAGTTAGTAACCATCAGTTACAACACACAAGGATACAGTTTTATGTTTTGGCTAAAACAAACTTTATGAGGAGTAAGACGCAAAGAGAAAAATAGGTTTTAAAACTTTGACTACAGATACTTCTATAAATACTTGGATACTTCTATAATTCTATAGATACTTCTATAAATAGCATGTGATTAATAAAATGTGGGTGGGAGGGAGCTAGTCAGACTTCCATTGCTTTCAGTGTCAACTAAATAAGTCACAGGGTTTGTGCGTAAACTTCCAAAGTATAAAATTACAGTGCCTGCTGGGTTAGATACAATGTCTCACAGCGCAATCCTAACCTGGAGTTAGGCCGGCACAGTTAGGCCAGCAAAGTTTGGCCGGCACAAGAACCACTGTAAAGTGCATTTCGACCACTCTCGGAGTCAGGGAAGATGGGACACGTCTGTGGGCTGGCCTCTCTGACTCCAAGAGTGGTCCAAACGTACTTTATAGTGGCCCTTGTGCTGGCCAAACTTTTCTGGCCTAACTATGCCGGCCTAACTCCAGGTTAGTATTGCGCCCTCAGATGCCCTGAACAGTTCAACAGAATTTGGAATGTGAGGATGATTCCGGCTTTGTCCACACATTTCAGTTTGTGTTTTTAGTGGAACGCGCTTCATATTTTCACCAAAAACAGTGCTGAATTTTTCAAATGAAAAGTGCTAGCACCCAAGCTGGCTGCCATACAGTCTAACTGCACATTATGTTACCTGCCACACTGCATTTCTGTCTGTGAATGCAGCGGTTCTCAAACGTTTTCGCAGTGGAACCCAGTTTTCCGAATGGTAATTTGTCGGGAGTGATGACCTGGAAGTGATGTCATGGCTGGAGGTCACATAATCAAGCAGGAAATTTTTTTAAACCCCCATGTTTAGATTGTGAGCCCTCTGGTACAGGGATCCACTTAATTTTATTATTACTATTTGCCTGTAAATTGCTTTGTGAACTTCGTGTTGAAAAGCGGTATATAAGTACCTGTTGCTTGATTGATAGATATTTAAAATAACCACCCTAAACCTCCTGAGCCGTTCATCGTCTTAAAAAAAATATATCTCCAAACTTCCCAAAGGCTGTAATCCTAGTCAAACTGACCCAAGAGTAAGCCCAGTGGTGTCATTCAAATGATTTAGGAACAGGAACTCACTTTTGATTGGCACTTGTTGGGAACCCGGAACCAGCCACGGAGCCCGTTAGGATCCGGAACGCCCATTCTGGTCCGTTCCCCCTGAATGACATCACTGAGTAAGCCCCACTGACTATCATTGTTAACAGCATATACATAGTAGTCTGTTAAAACTACAGATTTGTAACATTTTCCCAAATGCAGTCACATACCATGATAGCATCAAGTCTAATATATTAAAAATAAAATACACGCTGAATGGGAACCCAATTGAAATCGGTTCTCAATCCACCTAGTGGATTGCGACCCACAGTTTGGAAAACACTGTGTTAATAAATTTCTGTCTGCATTAAATAGCAGTTGCAGGGTCCCCAATTCAGGAACTTTAATCTTTGCATGATTCAGACTGGGAATCCCTGCGGCTACTCCCCCCCCCCCGGGAGAGATGCTCCCTCCTGGAGCAAAAGCAGCTACAGGTTTCCCCCATCTGATTCAGATCACAGTGGGGAGCTCAGTTCCCTCCTTCAAGCCATGATACCCATCTGGAACAAGGAGCTCACATTTGCTAATTATGTTTTTGCGAATTATGCTTATCAACACAACTGTTTCGTTTGGCCCTTACTCCATCCATTCCACAAAAGTCTATTTTACAAGATCTGTGTAGCAGTGGATTGTGATAAGGAAATGGCATTCTGCACATGCTCATAAGCATCTTGAAATACCACTACCTGTTTAACCGACTTGGACCACCTACATTGCTTTTTGCATGTGTCTATATAAAAGCCATTTCTCAACTACCTTCCATCATTATTCAGCGTGAGTGGCGTCGTTAGGGGGGTGCGTGCTGCACTAAGTGACATGCACAGGGTATGTGTGACACCACCAGGGGTCAAAATTGCTAAAATTGTGGTTTTAAAAGATAATACCATCATGCTATATACCGTTGGATGTGGAATTTCACCCAGAATTCAATGAAAAAACCAGAGCTGTAATATCTTTATTCCATCAAAAGGTATGGCCAGAAAACTAAAAACTGAAAATCAATCAATCAACAGGTACTTATATACCGCTTTTCAACACGAAGTTCACAAAGTGGTTTACAGGCAAATAGTAAAGTTAAATGTCTTCCTGTCCAAAGGGCTTACAATAAACACTTTTAATGTAAAAATCACATTTTTTTTAGAAAATTGCAATTTTACGGAATAATGCCATCATGTTATATACCATTGGATGTGGAACAGGACAGGACAGGTTCTGATAAGGGAGAGAGGGAGAGAAACTGGAGGGGGGGAAGGAATAGGCAGTACTGCAGGTGGTGTGTGGTGGGGTATGGAGCTGACTTGGAGGGAGCAGCTCAATTGCAGGGGAGGAGAGGAAGGAGGCAACACCACAATCCACCCTCCCCATCTCCGTACACACAATTGACACCCCATTTGCTAGTTTACATATAATCCCCACTATGTCTTAGAAAGGGTAGAATGGAAAGAAATACACTGCGCATAGACCTAATTAAATTATAGTTGTTCACATATTAAGACACCTTGAGATCAGCAGAACAATAATGTAAAACAGCAGCATTAAAATAGAAAATGAGGCTTCTAACAAAGATTTAAAAACTCATCCACTGGACAGGCAGGGATATTCACAGCAATTGCCATTTCGCTGAACCCAGCAACTAGGTATTAAGAAGTAGATTTGCATAATAAAACTTATAATTAACCGCAATGTATCTGGGGAGCAAGCGCCAGATGCTATTTCTGCCATTCCAAATCTACATCACTGCAAAATTTGGAAACTTAGATTTATATTCAATTCTATGCTGTGTGCTGTGGATAGCTTAGAGCGCAATCCTAAGCAGTGCCGGAATTGCAAGGCAGATGAGCCTGCGCCATACCCAACGCTGCTTCGGGGAGGCTGGAGCCCCCCACGGCAAGGGTACATTCATGTCCTTAGCATAGGGGAGGCTCCAGCCTCCCCAGTGCACTCCTCGGATCTGCGCCTGCTAAACAGCAGGTGCAGATCTGAGGAGACCGCATGGCCCGAATCAAGCTTAGGATTCGGCCTTATGGCCGAATCCGGAGACCGCCCATGTCATGGGCCAGCATGATTACTGGCCCGCCCACATCCTGCCCTCACCCCACCCATAACCTCCCTCAACCCACCCACTCCTACCCTGTCCCAACATGGCACCTCCCTTGCACCTGCCAGCCCCACCTTGGTGCTAATGACGTCGGGCCGACACTATGACGTAGCATTGGAACAACAAGCGGGGCAGGACTGCACTGTTAAACATGCTATTCTACAAATGTATAGGCTACATTTGGTTCAAGTACTCGAAGGAGCATGCAGCACTAACCCTATGCACTCCTCAGATCTGCGCCCGCCAAATTGCGGGCGCAGATCCGAGGAGATCGCACGGCCCAAATTGGGACCTCCCGGCCTCGTGGACGGGCTCAGGATGTGGCCGTATGGCCACCTTCCAAGTCCGCCCATGTCCCACCCCCACCTTCCTCCCATCCCCATGCCGCCTTGGCACGAAGCCCCCCTTGTGCCAACTGGCTTGGATCGGCGCGAGAGAGCTCAGACGCAGCAGGGCTGGTGCTGCCTACAGCTCGAGCGCTGACGTGGGGCTGCAGATCGGCGTCCCTGCGTCAGCTCTAATTGTGCAGCATTGGCGCAACCCTGTTGCACTGACACTGCACAGTCTATAGGATTACGCTGCCAGTCTGGTCTCTGGCTGCATTCGCTTCCAACGCTTGACTGATGGGAAGCTTCCCATGCAACTCCTCACTCTCACTGAGGGTGGTCATCGCCTCTCCTCTCACCAGCTGGGATGACTCAGCGCGCAATGCTAACCAACTTTCCAGCACAGACATAGCTGTGTCAGTGGGACATGTGCTGCATCCTACAGTTGGGGTACAGTCACAGAGGCCTCCTCAAGGTAAGGGAACGTTTGTTCTCTTATCTTGGGGCTGCATTGTCCTTACCCTGGTGCTGGAAAGTTGGTTAGGATTATGCCCTCGACTCATCAGCAGTGCTGTCAGCAGCTCTTGGATGCTTCCAGTTGTTTCGAACTTGCGTCCCTAGGTGTTCTTCAGGCATCATAGGAGGCAGCTCTATCATTTAGCCAGACCTCCTGACTCTCCTGGCTAGGAGAAAATCTGTTCTCCTAGAATGAATGAATGAATGAATGAATGAATGAATGAATGAATGAATGAA
>JAJKFI010000001.1:14849884-14884154 GCA_029204185.1 Lerista edwardsae
GAATGAATGAATGAATGAATGAATGAATGAATGAATGAATGAATGAATGAATGAATGTAAAAGATTTATGTCTCACCTTACCATAAAAGCTCACGGCAGGTAAGGAATTCAAAATAAAGCATTAATAAAACCGAATGCCCCATTTTAAATATGACAATAACATATTTTTAAAAAACTGCCTCTAGGACTGCCCCCTTAGTATTTGATAAAAAGGAGAGTTAGACCTCACTTCAAATCCCTGGATGACTTCTCCCAGCAGTTTTATATAGATGTTAAAACAGCAGAGGGGTGGACAAGATAGAACTCAGCATGTCACCAACCAGAGCACCAAACATATCCCCCAGAACCAGCTTCTGGGACCTGTCAGTCAAGAAGGAGTGGAACCCCTGCAAAACAGTGCCACCAAGCCCCAACTCAGCCAACTGACCCAGAAGGACATCAAGGTCGATGGTGTTGAAAGTTGCTGAGAGGTCCAGCAGGACCAACAGGGATACAGTCATCCTGTCCAATCCCTAACACCTGCCAGGGCAACTGGAATGTCCAGTTTAAGTGTTAATGAGCTTGTGCCAGGGTGGAAATAAAAGGTGTTTTGTAGAAATTCTGATAATTGACATCAAATTTCATTAGTCAGGGGAATGGACACTTCTTATTGGCACAAACTTCCCTAATTGACTTTTCACAAGTCCTGCCTCTGGCTGTTTCTCTACTTCATAAGGTATTAATTTCATCCTGTCACCAGGAATGGATGGACCCTTTATGCCAATCATGATGGGCAATGGCATTTAAGAAGAGCCAGCCTGGGTATACCCCCTCTCTGTTCATTCTTTCTTATGCCCACACAAATAACACGTAGTGGGGGGGAGGGAGTAGCTTTGAGCCTGTGGACCAAGTGGCTGAAGCCACATGGGACACTCTGAATTAGCTCAACATAAAAGACTTATGGAACTTGAAAGGTGCTTGAGCTTTTCTTATGCCTAGATCATAGCCAAGCAGTGAGGAAAGGCATCTGACTAAATGTGGCTGTATTTTACTCTTTTTTAAATATTTTTAATTCATGATTAAATTTTTGAATAAGAAACCTCTTTTTGATTTTTTTCACACCAAAGTGCCTTTGGATGGAAACCTTTTGCACCTACTAGAGCTTAAGATCCATTGTGCTCTGGTAGAGAGATAATTTGGTTTAGATGAGAAATGGGGAGAAATCCAAATGCCCATTGGGCAAAATGAAAAGAATTGGCTATTAACTATTAATAATTTAGGATCCCTTTGTGGTAGTGGCAGCTGATGAGGACCATTTCTCTGTGTGTCTGAATATTGTTATGTGTTTGTGTCCCAATGTTGTTATATTCTTTTTTAAATCCTGAGTTGTCAAAATCCGCTCTAGGGCCTATAGTCTATTAAATCATATGTTCAAGATACACTCATTTGGACCGACTCAGCAGTGTACAGTGAAAATCCATGCCAAGTAATCTTTGCTAGAATCTTCCATTGTTTTAGACTGAGAAATCATGTAAAGGACAAACCACAGTCTTGCTGAAGTCAATTCACTGTGTCAGTTTCTATAACTCAGAAGTTGGCAACTACAATGGAAAATGACGTGAAAATGTTGAAATCACCAAATTGGTCTGGCAGGCTGAGCACATGGGTGCATATAGGCTTTCCTGGGAGTGGGGGTGGAAACAAAGCTGTTTTGAATCAGAAATGTGTATGGCAAGCATGCAGCAGTATTTTCAAGTATCATGTACAACAGTGGCTCCCCTGTCTGCATGGTACCCTGGGCTGGCCCACCACCTCCTAAGTCCTGCCAAATGCTGCTTCCTTTGCCAGAGGATGCACCCTGCTCCTCCTACTCTCCCCTGTTCAAGCTCAGCACTCTCCTCTGCTCCATGTTTCCTCTTCTTCCTATTCCAATCTAGAAAATACAAGGAGAAGGACAAACAGAGCCTGGTCCTAAATGGGTCAGTGCCATTGGCGCTGTCCCAGTGCCATCTCAGGGTATTGCAAATGCACAATAAAGCACCTTTGTGCCACCGCTGGACGCCCTACTGCCAGCGCTGGTCAATGCTGGACCCACTGCCAGATAGAGGAGGGCATATTGCCACTCCATGGTAAGTGCTCCCCGCTGCGTGGCACACTGGCTTTTTGAAGTGGAGGGCAGGGGCAGTTCTAATCAGAACCGCGCCCATGGCAGGGACTAATAGGGCGCCCCCCGCGACGTCATGACGTCACAACGTCATGACACTGCGGGGTGTGGCTTCCCTCCTGGCTCGGAGGGCGGGGAGTAGCCGCTGCACCCTCCGAGCCAGGAGGGAGGCTGGCGGGGGGGCCCTCCGGGGCGGGGGTTTAAAGTGCGCTTTAAACCCCCGCCCCGGAGAGCGCAGCACCCGCTTCCCGCTCTTTCTGCCGGGGCACGCAAGCACTTTAAAGTGCTCGCACATCCCGGCGGACAGGCGGGGAGCGAGCCGCTGGGGCGCGCACTCCGAGCCGGGGGTTTAAAGCCCCCGGCTCGGACTGCAAAGCACCCGCTCCCCGCCCTGTCTGCCGGGGCGCGCGGGCACTTTAAAGTGCTCGCACGTCCCGGCGGACAGGCGGGGAGCGAGCCGCCGGGGCGCGTTCTGTTTGCGTCTGCCGGCTAATGCTGTTCGCTGCAGAACGCGGCGCCCCGGCCGCGTTCTGTTCGCGCCTGCCGGCTAATTTAGCAGCGCCCAGCGCCCAGCGCCCCGCCCCCTTTGAGAAGCCCTTTGGGCCAGCCGGAGCGAGGAGAATGCGGCGCAGGGTCTGGGCGGGAGCGGGCAGGCCGTGGGCGCCATTTTGGGGGGGCGGGCGCCAAGCGAATGGCGCCCCCCGCAAGATGGCACCCATGGCTCGTGCCACCCCCTGCCACACCCTAGAAACGCCCCTGGTGGAGGGAGACATCACAGTTGTATTTTCGTTGTCTCTGGGTTTTTGGCTATAAGTTTTGAGTAAAGATACTACACTCTGGTTTGTTTCATTACATTCTGAATTAAATTACCTTTCCAGTGATCTATAACATGATGGTATTATTCATACATACCAAGGTTTTCATAATTTTGGCCACTAATGTCAAGCTCAGCTTGTTGCCCCCCTAAAACTTGTTGTCCGGTGCAATTGCACCCCCTGGCACTTCTTTAGCTATGCCCCTGCACTGAATACATAAATACATAAAGGAATGCACAAGCCTTCATTCATTTTTGTACAGTGTTCCACTAAGATTGAAAGATGATGATGATCTAGGCAGCAATGCTATACCTACTTACCTAGAGGTGAATCCCATTGAACTCAATTGGACTAACCTTTTAGCAGAGATACATATGCTTGAACTGTTAGACAACTAATATCACTGTCAATGCTTTTCAAGTGAAAGAAACAGGTATGTTCATTTCCAACTATGATCTTCATTAACATTCTGTTCCTACTACGACTATAACCTGCCCATCCACAATCAAAGTCAAGAAATATTTGACTCTGATATTGTTTTACAAACTTTCATTTTTGTTTTATAGGGCTAGTGAAAAGCTGATGCTGCAGTGGGTGTTAACTGTGGATGCGCGAGAATTGCTAATCAAAAGCGGTTTTTGAACAGAGCACCTGCAGCCCAGCAGTGTATATTTTCCTTCTTTCTTTCTTTCTTTTTTTTTTAAAAAAGCACATTGAGGCTTGAAGACACACAAAAAAAATGCAGAGCAAAATGCATGCACACCAATTAAAAGAAAGGCCATAAACAACATCTGGCTTTCACAGGCTTTTGCTGCATGAATTTCCCAATTATCTGTGTCTCGAGCTCTTCATTCCACAAGCCCTATTTTTAAAAAGGAGACCAGAAACTGTAAGTGCTATTAATGGAAGGAGAAAAGCTGCAGGGAGCACAGTTCATGGCACAGCGAGATATAGAATATTGGTACAATATACTATGAGTGTAAACCTCGCCAATCTAACTCTTTTTTGAAGAATATAATCTTTGTGCATTCAGCCATATAAAACTGCAATGGTCACATAGGTTGATCATATAGGCAATTGATGTATCATCTGCTTGCTGGCTTGGGAGCCATGACTGCCTATAGAGTGAATAGTGGCAACACCCTCAAGCAGTTTTGCTCCCTATGGAGCTGCACCATGAATAGCATTCTGGAGAGGATGGCTCAAATGTTGACAAAACAAAGAAGATCTAAACAGCTTTGCAGCAGAGAAGAAAAGATTTTTGCTCCAACAGTGCTAGCTCCAACTCCTTGTTTATGGCATTCTAACTTAAATTGTGCCATTTGGGTGAAATCTTAACCAGGAGTTAAGGGATGTGGTGGCGCAGCAGGTTAAACCATTGAGCTGCGAGCTTGTTGACTGGAAGGCTGGCAGTTTGAGACCGCGCAACGGAGTGAGCTCCTGTTGCTTGTCCCAGCTCCTGCCAACCTAGCAGTTCAAAAGCACATAAAAATGCAAGTAGATAAATAGGTACCACTTCGGTGGGAAGATTATGGCATTCTGTGCGCCTTGGCGTGTACCACATGACCACAGAAGCTTGTCCTAGGAAAAATGCCGGCTCTTCAGCTTAGAAACGGAGATAAGCACCGCCCCTTTGAGTTTGTCACGACTAGACCATTTGGTCGTGGGGAAACCTTTACCTTTTTTTTTTTTTAACCAGGAGTTAGGCCAGCACAAGTCCCTTGTGCCAGCCCAGGAGTACTGCAAATTATTATTATTATTATTACTGCAAATTATTATTACTGTAAAGTGTGTTTGCACTACTCTCGGAGTTAGGGAGCCTGGCACACGGACGTGAAGCAAAGAAGTGTCCCATTTTGCACTCAAAAGCATACTTCCGGGTTTTGCATGAAAACCAGAAGAGTGCTTTTAAGCGCAAAATGGGGCATTCTTTGCTTCAGGGAGACCCACAGAGGGGGCTGCAGTCCCCGCAACCTCCTCAAGTCGCCGCCAACCCACCAGGTACGTTAAAATGTCACTGTGGTGCCACGATTGTCATGGTGCTGTTGGGATACCCAAAACTGAGCCGCTCCCCTTAAAGGGGAATGGCCCAGTTTTGCTTCCTAATGGTGGATTGCGACCCCCCCCCCACTTTGGGAAGCACTGACATATTCAGTGCAACAACATATTCAGCGCAACAACATGATCTCATGTCAACAGTCCTTTACTTATGTCTCTGTTTCTGCCTGGGCCCCTGCTGGCCTGCAAGAAGCAGCGAAGGTTGTTTTGGCACTGCTGCATTGAGCAGGCAGCCCTGGGAAGAACTGGGCTGAAACTGCACTTGTTATGTCATCTTTTTTGTTGTTGTTGTTGCCCAGATCTTTCCACTGATTTGTACGCAATCAATTGTTCTATTATTAGAAGTCTCACGAGTGCTGCAGGATTCTCATAAATCCTGCATAAATTTACAGGATCCTCATAAATCCTGTAAACCACCTTAATTTATGTTGCTTAATTACAAAGAAAACACCGCTTTGTTCCCTACACAACTTCAAATCCATGGATCTGATTTACTGTATGCATGAGGCAGACAGCCCCATCCTAGCCAGCACAGGATCAGAGCTGCCAAATGGCTACAGCTGTGTCCTGTGCAGGAATTGAGCAGGCTGGAAGTAAGGGACATTTGTCCCCTTACCCCGAGTAAAGCCCTGCTCAATGAGGCATCTCGAGCAGATATTTTGCTGGCACAGACTTGAGAAGCCCAGTGTAGGGAGTCCAAGTCCAGGCATGGGCAATAGGATTTGGCAGAGGAGGCCATCGCCAGTCCTACCCTGCCCCACACCTGTCACACCCACCCCTGTCCCTCCCTCTCTTTGCTGAAGAACATCTCCCCCATGCCCTCTCGCTTCCCTCTCCTTGCACCCACACTGCTCGATGCTTACCTAGTCTTCGCCAGTGGCAGGGGCTCCATCTGCTGTGCTGATGGGTGATACAGGCCTCCCCACCAGTGCTGCTTACGGCACGCTTGCAACATCGAGTACCAGCACTGCAGTTGCTGCGCTGGAGGTAGGGTGGGTCTGCCCATTTATTTAAAGGTGCAAAGACACTTTTACAAATCCATGTTCTCCCATCAAACTCTCACATTAACCATGTGAAATGAAAGATGTTTTAGAACCTGCAAATAATAAAAAACATTTTTTTTAAAAACCCCTCACTTGAAAATTCAAGCTTACAAATGGAATATAGCAAAAGTAAGGTCTGCAGCTTCCATGATGGCTTCTCCCAGCTTTCCGTGACCCACCTGATGTCACCTGACATCAGGTGGTGACTCACCAAGTGGGTCCCAACCCACAGTTTGAGAAACAGGGCACAATCCTAACCTGGAGCTAAGCCAGCACAAGGGACTTTTGCCAGCCCAGTAGTGTCACAACTGCACCGTAAAGCACATTTGGATCTCTCTTGGAGTCAGGGAGGATGACCCATGGATGCAAAGTAGTCCTTTGGCTGGAAAAGACTTCAGCTGACATGGAGAACGATTCCCTCCTGCCTTTTCAGCTCAGAGATGGAAGCTCCCTCTGGTGCCTTTTATTTTAAAGATTAATACATTGTGGACGCAATCCTAACCTGGAGTTTGGCCAGCACAAGGGACTTCTGCCTGCTCAGGAGTGTTGCAACTGCATCGTAAAGCGCATTTGGACCACAGACACAGGGAGGATGGCTCATTTCCGTGTGTCCGCCTTCCTGACTCTGAGAGTGGTGCAAATGCGCTTTATGGTGCATTTGTGACACTCCTGGCACAAGTCCCTTTTGCTAGCCTAATTCCAGGTTAGGATTGTGCCCTGTAGAAAGGAAATGTGAAGAGAATATAAGTCTTAGCATATCTGAAACATTTTTTATAGGGAAAAGCTTGTGATAGTGTCAAGGGAAAGGACTCCTAGGCTGAGCAAGGAGATGTACACACACCCCTTCTCTACCATGCTTTCCTTTTATTGCTTTCCCTTTACTGTAGATTCTCCCAAATTCTGCACAAGATTCTGCTGTCACCGCAGTTGAAATATCATCACACCCTTAAGTGGGTAGTGACTTTTCCTCCTCGGCTGGGGCATTGTTTTTAAAATGCTGCTTTTTTGGATCAGCAGCTGAATGGGAAACACCTTGGTAGTTTGTATCCACTTTCATTATCCTAGACTACAGAGGCCAGGCAGAGGGGGCCATGTGGAGGAACAAACCTTCCCAAGATGACACTGAACCAAAGCATCTTTTTCATGATTCAAACCCACAGTAGTGTCTGAGACACAAGAATTACCTGTGAACATGCACCAGGCAAACCACAGGTCAAAATAGTTTACGAAAATTTTACTAGTTTACTAGAATTTCAAAAAGAAAGGAAATTTAACAAAATGGGGAAAGAAAGGTGGGTGGTAAAAGTACATAGTGAAGCTGGAAAAGGTGCAGAAGAGAGCAACAAAAATGATTACGCGGCTGGGGCACCTCCCTTATGAAGAAAGACTGCAGCTTTGGGGCTCTTCAGTCTAGAAAAAAAGGCGCCTGAGGGGGGACATGATTGAGACATACAAAATTATGCATGGAAGGGATAGAGTCAATAAAGGGATGTTCTTTTCCCTCTCTCAAAACACCAGAACCAGGGGGCATCCGCTAAAACTGAGGGTTGGGAAAGTTAAAACAGATAAAAGGAAGTACTTCTTTACCTAGTGGGTAGTTAATCTGTGGAACTCTTTGCCACAGGAGGTGGTGATGGCATCTGGTCTTGATGCCTTCAAGAGGGGATTGGATGGATTTCTGGAGGAAAGGTCCATCGTGGGCTATAAGCAATGATGGATTGTGCAACCTCCTTACAAAAGTGGTGGGCTACTGGTACCAGATGCAAGGGAGTGGCAACAGGATGCAAGCATCTTGTTGTCTCATGCGTCCCTGGGGCACCTGGTGGGCCGCTGTGAGATACAGGAAGCTGGACTAGATGGGCCTTTGGCCTGATCCGGCAGGGCTCTTCTTATGTTCTTATGTTCTTACAAACAGGCTGATGAAATTTGCCTGAGCTTGGCTGGAAGGCATAAAGAGAAGTTTTCACTAAATGGAGGCAGTAACCATTAAAGCCCAGAAGATGGACTTGTGATACTGCTCAAACTAATCAGCCTACAAGCCTTCTCCCCATGCCTTCTTCTCAGGCAGAGGCCTGAGGCTAGCTGGAGTCATTTAGCTGACAAAGCAACAAAAAGTTCTTGATCGCAGTCTACCTGGACAATCCCTACCTACATTGCTCAAAGACTCAAGTTCCTGCACTCATAGGGGTGTTTTTTTAAAACTGCTTTTTGGGTGTTAACAACCGCCTTTGGGTGCTTAAAATATCTGAACAAAAACACAAAACACCACATTTTGGTGTTTTAAGATATTTTCCAGAAATTAAAATAGACTACTTTTCCAATTAGAAATAATACTGTGACTGCATCTGCTGACACTAAATCACCTAGATCATCTACCTAGTACACTTTTAAAACATTTAAAATTAATTAAAATGAGAACTTGGATTGAGAATATAGAATAAAAACACATAACACTGCAATTTGTTAGTTTAATCAAGAAATTTTGGAAAAAAATATCACCAAAACCACATACACACCCTATTCATAGGTGAGCAAGTTCTCACCTGTGCTGTTTTCTCTGAACTGCCAACAAAGGGGTCAGTCAAGCGACTGGCAGAGAACAATCTCCACTACATGTGGGCTGGGAAATATATATTAATTTTGCTTTGATGATGTCTTCAAGTTCCCCGACTGGAGGATACACCTATTCGTTTCATCCCACCCACTCACACCCCCTTTACCATATTTGGATCAGTTTGGCTGCCAAATCACTAAGCACATGCAAATCAGAATACTCCAGACACTGAAGAACTTCCTCAATCTACAGATGCAGGTAGGGAAGATAATGAGATTCAAACAAAGGCTGCTATGCCCCAGCAGCCTTTTAGGCAGCTGAACTGGCACAGGAGCTTTTGGAGAATTCAATGTGCCCCAGGACAAGGAAAAATGGGGGGAAAAGGGGGGCAGCATTCACCACAGACAGTAATATGCCCAGCTGAAAAAATGTATGAGACTGTCCATAAGGTAATTCATAATACTGGAATGAAAAGCTAAATGGTGCTTCTGCCTCTGATTATCTGATAACAAACGCTACATAGGTGCTACTTTAACAGGAAGGAAGAAATCAGCCATGGAAAGAATAAGGAATCATTAACCTGTCATTTAAAGCAGTAAGATGCAGAGCATTGTCAGATACAGAACATTTAGCCTACATTGCTTCATTTTACCTGCTTTGACCTCTTTCTGGTATACGAAGGATGCTCAACCTGAATATATGTCCACATGATCCTCTTTTAGCTGGTAACAGCAGGTAATGAAAAGGGCCTTTAGTTTCACTTGTGTCCTCTAACCAGAGTGCTGTTGGTTCAGTTCACGCCGTTCACGGGACAAGCATTTCTTCAGCTTAGAAGCAAGGTTAATATGGGGAGCCACTCCAATGTGCAAATGATTTACTGTGAATCTTGCCTTTCTTTAAAAATCAATCAATCCAAGAAGACTAACAACACATGTACAATGTCAAAAGCCATTAGATAATGAAAAGTTATAAAGCCAAACCAAACCACAAGAAACCACAGGAGAAACCTGAGAAATTATGTCTCAAGTGTTTGTTCCGAGAGCATCTGCTCTTCTGAAACTTGTGTTAGACTACCCAGAACACACCTGTCCATGAGATCAGAATCTATGTGTCAAAACTGGCCCATTGATACATTGCTCAATGTGTGGCTCTGTTGCTATAGAACAGCAATTTTCAACCACAGTGCCGTGCTACATTGCTGTGCTGCAAATGGCCTGTAGGTGTGCTGTGGGAGTTTGTGGGAGAGTCATTTGTTAGTAGGGCCACTGGGCTGTGTGAGCCCCATGCCGACAGTGCAGTGTGCCTTGTCAATTGTCAAAAAACTGATGGCATGCCTTGACAATTTTAGCATCTTAGCATTTTAGTGTACCATGAGATGAAAAAGATTGAAAACCGCTGCTATAGAAGGATGTTATTGTACAGGTTTATATTTGGTTATGTTTCTTATATGCTGCGTGGCATAGTCTAAAGTCATAGTGCTCCGTGTCTAAATGTGCATACAACAACAGCCTCTCTACTTTTCAACGTTGAGAGACAGGAATGCAATCAAGGTTGTCATCGCTGAAATTAATTGTATGTTGTTTCAATTAATTGTCCCAATTAGACTCATTCTTTTCTGTTATGCCTTTCTATAACAATCTCACCCGGGATGTTACTGGAAATTGGAGATGCTCTGTGGGTCAAATACTCTGCAATTAAAACTCGTACGATTTCTAATTAGTTTCCTGCAATGCTTTCACTGTTGCACTATGAACCATGGAGTACGTGGAGGTTTGTTCCCATTGCAATGGGTGGCTTTAGATTTAGTGACTTGGTTGTTCAGTGGTGACATTAAGGGCAAGAAAATTAATACTGTTTTCCTGCAAACGAGAAACCTTTTATGGTAATATAGCTACAAGATATTAATTTGAATTTAAATCCTAACAATAGAATGTTGAATGCAAGAGCTTAAAATATTCATTGGAGTCTTCTACTGATTAAATATTTGAGTATTACTTGTTCATATCCTCCATAGGCGCCAACGGGGGGGGCGGGCTGCGGGGTTTTGGGCGTACAGGCGATTTTCCCATGGGGGCATAGCCCCCCTGGCAGCAAGCACCCCCCCTCGGCAGCAGGCACCCATGACAATCAATGCCATGAGCACCCTCTCCTGAGACCCGAGGCAGCCGCGTCTCCCAAGACCGGTACGTGCTACTGCGGCCGCAATTGCATGCCCCAGCCTCGGGAGGGGTCTGCCAGGCCGACAGCTGCCTTTCCTGAGCCTGGGACGTGCTACCGTGGCCGTGATTGCGCATCCCAGGCTTGGGAGGGGGTCTTCCGGCTTGACAGCTGCCTCTTCCGAGCCCGGGACGTGTGATCCCGGCCGCAGTAGTGTGTCCCGGTCTCAGGAGAGGTGGCTGTCAAACCAGCAGACCCCCTCCTGAGCCTGGGACATGCAATCGCGGCCGCGGAAGTGTGTCCCAGGCTCGGGAGAGGCGACTGTCAAACTGGCAGACCCCCTCCCGAGGCCGGGGCACACAATTGCTGCTGCAGTAGCGCATCCTGGTCTCAGGAGATGAGGCTGTCAAGCTGGCAGATCCCCTCCCGAACCCGGGACGCTCTACCGCAGCAGCGATGGGGGCTTGGGAAGGGGGTCTGCCAGCTTGACAGCCACCTCTCCCAAGCACGGGACACGTAATTGCGGCCATGGTAGTGCGTCCCAGGCTCAGGAGAGGCTTGGGAGATGACAGGAGGCGTGGCCACATCAGGGGCATGGCCATGTCAATGTCGGGGGCGTGGCCACATCAATATCGGGGGCGTGGGCATGGGCACCCATGACTTCAAAGGTAAGTCGGCCCCACTGATATCATCAATAAACTACAGGAAGATTACCAATAGATGGTTTTCATCATCAAATGCCTATTTAGGTTAAGAAACCATGTTTAGGAAAAACCCTAACACAACCCAATACATTGTTGCAGACCCAAAACAGCAATGCATATGGAACCTGCCTCTTATGGGAACTAACATAGGGGACAGGTAACTTAGTGGAAGAACACAACTGCCTTTGTGGGCAGGGGGAGGAAGAAAGGAAGGCAAGCAGGACCATGATCACTGTGTCACCTGCTGGGCTTTTTAAAGATGAACGGTGCCCCTCCCCCCTCACAGAGAGCCACCAACCGCCTTTATGTGGAGTTGGATGGGAGAAATAAGGAACTAGGTACTGTGTGAGAATAGCAACCATATGGGAGCCATTTTGAGGGCCTCTGAGGAGGTAGAAAGTCAGCATATGAATGCCTAGATAGCAATTATCAAACTTTTTCATCTCGCGGCACACTGACAAGGCACAAAAATTGCCAAGGCACACCATTAGTTTTTTGACACCTGACAAAGCACATCATACTGCTGCTGGTGGTGGGGGGTTATATTCTCCCAATGGCCCTACTAATAAATTACCCGCCCCCAAATTCCTGCAGCACACCTGCAGACTACTCACAGCACACCAATATGCCACAGCACAGTGGTTGAAAACAGTGGCTGGCCTAGATAAAAAAAAGTAATTAAAAAATTTGCAGGCAGAAGGTCTCAGATCTACTTATCTGTTTAAAAACACTTGTGCCCCATCCTCCTACAGGCTTAGATAGCAGTTATCAGCACAATAAAACAATAATAAAGCACTGGAAACCAAGGCTGAGGCCTCTCCAGGTAGGATTGAAAAAGAACCCTGCCAAAAACCCTGAAGAGCTGCTGCTGTTCAGCGTTGGCAGCACTGAGCTCCATGGACCAATGGGCTGACTTGGGAGAAGAAAGCTTCTCCTCTGGTTGGTAGAGAGCCCTGCTACCTTCTGTAAGAACTTGGACACCTTATTGTGAAGAGGCTGGTGGTTGAGTGAGGGGAACGATGCTCCAGGAATCCTTCTGGCCTGCCCAGCTTCTTTGTCAAAACAAGGCTGAGTGGAGCGTACTGGAAGAGGAAGGGGGTTTCTACCTACTGGCAGTGCTGGCTTACTTGGTTTACCTACCAGAAAATCTGGGAGCTGCACTTCTGTGAGGGAGATTGAGGGTCCTAGAAGAGAAAATGACCAGTGACTTCCAAATGAATATTCACAGAACTCTTTGGGGGAAGCCAGGACAATTATGCCGGTATATAGGCAATGCAATATAGGCTTGTTGTGCACATATGCATGGTGTGTTGCTCAGGCAGAATTAAGGTTGGGCAGAGAGGTTAGCTTCCCACCCCTTAATGAGTATTTACACAGGCAATCATGTATTGGCAATAACAAGAGGAACAAGTGGGAATTTTAATCCCTCAATTGGGTGTGGGATCCTCCTTCAGATACAGTAGGGGTCTCCATGCCCTGGCCAGGGGCCAGATGCAGCCCTTGGAGAGCCTCTGTCTGGCCTGCAGCAAGCCTCTGGTCCCCTATGGGCCTCTGGCCCTCCTGATCTTGCTCTCCAAGCTGTGGTCTGGTTTGTGTGGAGGGTGATCTAATGGCCAGGGATGCAACCTGCAGCTTCTCTGGCCCTCAGAATGTGTCCAAAAGGCCTAAAATTGTCACTTCCTGGTTTTCCCAAAGACCCAGAGGCAATGTTTTTTTAAGCCCTCTGAAGGCCTTAGATGGCTTTCTGAGGGTCAGGGAGGCCTCCCTGGCCCTCAGAACATGCTCTGAGGGTTTCCTGTGATCTGCTGGTTCTGAGATGTTTACTCCAGCACATTTAAGTAAGCTGCTTGTGGGGTTGGGAGTCCACTAAAATGTGTGCTATATTTCTGTGGTGTCTGTTGTAGCTCGGAGGAATCCTGGAACTTTGAGCCCATTCATTCATCTAAGTTCCATCTCTAATGTATTTATTTAATTTTTTTTCCTGACCCTCGACACTGTGCCAGATATTTGATGCGGCCCTCTGGCTAAAAAGTTTGGGGACTCCTTAGATACACAGCGCAATCCTATACCCCCATTGCGCCGGTGCTACGCTCTTGCGCTAGCCGAGCACTGTCACAAATGTGCTGTCAAGTGCATCAGTGTCAGCAGTATGGTGCTGGACCGGCGCAAGCAGCAGCGCCAATGCTCAGGTGCTGCTGCGACCACCTGTAGTGCCGGCCTTGCGCTGGTTGCGTGTCAGCGGCGTGCGGTCGGTGCTGGCCTTGCCGAAGACGGTCCAGAGGCATGCCAGGGGCGTAACTGGGGAGCGCAGTGGGCAGAGATGGGGGTTGTGAAACACGACAGTCATACTGCCAAACCCTAAACCCTGTCCCAGGCGGCCCCGATTCGGGCCGCTCCTGTGCACATGCACCTGTGCCTGCAAATCAGCAGGCGCAGATCTGAGCAGCCCCATTGGGATGACTGGGGCTTACGCAGATGTAAGGAGAAAACCTCCCCTTGGACTGAACTTCGCTGCTGGTGCCTCCTAATGGGCTTTAGGATACAGCCCTGCTATGTTGGCCTTACTATGTCGGACTTACTTAGGATTGTGCTGACAGTGACATGAAACATGAGTCAGGTGCTGAAGCTGATGATGTGTGGATGAAGTCCATCCACAGGCTCAGGCACCTCATTATACAGTAGATGATCCCTTATCCAAACATCCCAAATCCAGACTATAGCAAAATCAAGACATTTTTGTGCAAGACTTTTTTTAAAAAAATTCTGAATTGAGAACACTAGAAAGTCTTATGCTCATTCCCACATACAGGCTGTAAGTGCTATTCTGTTGTGTGTGCAATTGTTGAAAAATATCAACGAAGCCAGCAGATGCCCAAATGGGTAACCGCGAAAAGAGCAAGAGGAAGCATTTCTTAGTATGTTTATGCAATTATTCCTAAATCGAGACAAATTCAAAATCCAGACACCTTCCTGTCCCAAGCAGTCCAGATAAGGAATACTCAATCTATCAGTTGAGCAATTCACTTTTTAAAGAAAAGGCTAGGCTACTCTCAGTGCAGTATCCTCTCTCCAATTAGATTGACATGCTGCCCAAGCCCTCAGAGAATGCATCTATTCTTCTTCGCCCTCCTTTTGAAACATTACCAATGTCTCTGCAGTTTGTCAGAGAACACAGCTGTCTCATGCTTGAAAGCAAACATTTTCGGGGTGATCAAAACGCTGACCTGATGTTTCAGTGTTTAAGAAGCTTCCCTTATTCGTCGTGTATGCTATGTGGTGCTAACATTCGCCCCAAACACACAGTGAATTGGACAGCAAAAAAATAAAAATAAAAATAAATGCTTTTTGACATACTGTCCAAAGAAAAGGATTACTTCAAAATACATTAGTATTTCCGGCACATGTGCTATCAATTTTTTAAAATCTATTCAAGTGAAAAACAAATATAGACAAGCTACCAGCGTTCCACAATGGGAATTTCATCACAGTGGGAGGTCCTGGAACTGAAATGGTTTTCAAAGTCAGTGGTCTGACCGGTGATGAATTGTATGGAAGAGCAGCACAAAGCCCTTTCCAGAGATATACTCACATCATTCAACAACTTCTCTTTCTAAGCAAGAACCTGTTGATGAATTACATAGCAAACCCTATTTAAAGAAGGTTCACTATCTCCTTCCAATTGCCAAGTTCTGTGCCAAACCTCGTTCTTAGACTTTCCAAAAATGCCAACACACAGGATAATATAAGGGACACAGGATAGAAATAGAAAGTATTCATGCTCATCAATAGATACTGTGTCAAAATGGCCATTAAATCTGAGCTTCCTCTTATGTGATGGAGCTAGCCTCCACTGCTGCAATTCTATGCCCACTTTCCTGGGAGTAAACCCCATTGAATGCAATGGAACTTACTTCTGTGCAGGCATGCATAGGATTGTGTTGCTGGACTTTGGGCACAATCCTAACTTGGAGTTTGGCCTTCACAGTTAGGCCAGCAAAGTTTGGTCTGCACAAGGGACACCGTAAAGTATGTTTGGACCATTCTTGGAGTCAGAGAGGCGGGCATACAGACCTGCGCCCTCGTCCCTGACTCCAAGAGTGGTCCAAACACACTTTATGGTGGCCCTTGTGCTGGCCAAACTTTGCTGACCTGACTCCGCTGGCCTAACTGCACGTCAATCATCTATGCTCAGTCAGCCCCGAGGACCAAAGGACCTTTTAAAGAGTCTGCTGGTGGCTAGGCAAATAGAAAGAGAATCAGCAAACCTGGTCTCCTGAATGAACAGTCTGTGTGTGGGGAACTGGTTAATACAAAGATCAGGTGCCACATAAGAACATAGGAAGAGCCCTGCTGGACCAACGGCCCACCTCATTCAGCTTCCTGTATCTCACAGTGGCCCATTAGATACCTCAGGAGCATACAGTGCTGAGAACACTGAAAACATCAGCAGTGGTCAACCAAAGTAGTTCTGGTCAACCAAAACTACTGTTGAAAGGAATCAGAGTAGTAACAATGAATTGGTTGTTGATAAGACAACCTAGACAACCCAGTCAGGGAGGATGGTTCATGTCTGTGTGCTGGGCTCTCTGACTCCAAGAGTGGTCCAAACATCCTTTAAAGTGTGCCTTGTGCCAGCCAAACTTTGCTGGCCTATGCTGACCTAACTCCAGGTTAGGATTGCGCCCTCAGCCAGGTCTGAATGGGGTCAGTGCATGGGTGGGAGACTGGCTGGGAACCCCATACATACCACAATGAGTTCCACCAAGGAAGAAAAGAGGGATATACATGTAATTCATAACTTGGCCAAGCTCTTTGTTATTGTGGGCTGTACCTTGCAGTTCCGGCTTAAATTCCAGGGCTTACCCTTTTCATACTGTTCCCATATAATAGCCAATAAAGGGAACTAGCATAGCTGACTCCATATTTGCTGGCCACCTTCTGTTCTCTCCACATGAAGAGAATTTAATGTAGGAAGAAAATAGGAGGCAACCACTTTATTATGGTTTATTATGGTCTTCAGCACCAAGCCTCTGGAACAGAATGGAACAGAAAGGCTGGCCCCAAACTGCTGCCTTCGCTCGTATTTGAAGCCAAAATGACTGTCGGTAGCATTTAAGAGCAGAGTACAAAGCTGAGGAACAGTCAATCCTCATGTTAATAATAAGGCTTCACGAGAGTTAGGCTTTTATGGCTTTGTGCCCGATGGCAAATCTGATGTAACCGCATACAAGTCAATTAAAAACTGCTGCACATGTGAATAGGGTCAAGTCCCCACTCTACTGTATGTCTTTATATATTATACGGAAGCTCTTGTGTCGGTTTCTGTTTCATAAGGGAGACTTTCAAAGGCAATAATAATATACCTGTCTAACTTCCTTTGATTTCCCCAGAGAACAAGACAATTCAGTGCTATTTTTGGCTTTGACAAAAATTTATTCCTTCATTTACCAGTCTTGTAAGTTGGGTCACCAGCTTTCAACTCAGATTTTCTGATATTAGAAATCAAAGAGGCCTTTTTTCAAACTGAGGGCGCAATCCTAGCCAACTTTCCAGCCCTGACTTGGTTGTGCCAATGGAGTATGTTCTGCATTCTGCAGTGGAGTAGTAGTCACAGAGGCCTCCTCAAAGTAAGTGAATGTTTGTTCCCTTACCTCAGAGCTGCATTGCCCTTTCCCTGGTGCTAGAAAGTTGGTTAGGATTGCGCCTATAAAGATTTTAATACTCTGTTCCAGCCACCTGGGGTCAGTGGTAAAAATGTTCCACTCTTGTCTTTGAAATGGAACTTTGCTTATTACATGCATGTTAACTTCTCAGCAGCCAAAACTGAGCAAGCCGTTAACTCAAAATCCAACAGTTACTAGGTATGAGGAGAGACTTGGAGGGCTGCAGATAAACTGTTATATACAGAACCTAAAGCTTAAATGCTTAAGAACATTTTTTTCCAAGGAAGAAAGCTTTCAAACAAGAAGTTCAGTAGCTGAAGTAGGGTGACAGCAAGAGCTGAGCCACGAAAGAAAATTACATATGAAAGAGAATATGTAGGCCGACCATCAAGGACTGCAGATATAAAAAGAAATACAAAAGAGAGGGGGGAAATGCTGGTAGGAGTCAAAGGGAATAAGGCTGCCAACCTATACATACTTTGCCTGTGCACCCCCCCCCCCGCCCGATAAACAAGAGGCCTGACAAGAGCAGCTGACACATGAGACACACGTGCCACCAATAATTCCTGGGAGTAAGTCCCATTGCGCACAAACGGACTTACTTCTGAGATAGGCATAGGCTTGCACTGTTCAGACATGTTATGATGCAGCTATGAGTAGAGCTATTTTTAAAACATCAAGGTAAGGGAATATTTGTTCCGTTACCTCAGAGCTGCATTGCCCTTACCCCAGTGCTAGAAAGTTGATTAGGATTGCGCCCTTAGTTACTTACAGGCCTTCAGTTTTCAGCTCTTTGGTATATTATACACTTGGGGGGGGGGTGTCCGTTTTGTTGCCTCCACATGATTTCTTTGTGCAAGTTCTACTCCTTTTGCTTCAGTCATCTGTGACACCTAAGTCAAAGAAAATATATTTTAGGACTTACTCTCATGAAACATCATTCCTCATTCTTTGGTAAATATTGAACATGCCTTGTAGGTGATAGTACATTCTGACACTGAATGAGATACATATATATTAAAATGTGAAAATATGGGCACTTATGAATACACATTGTATTGTATTGTGCGTGTGCATGTGCGTGTGTTATATACAGTATGTATATAGTGTGTGTTGTGTGTGTGTGTGCGAGAGAGAGACTCATAACTCCTTACTTTATGTATTTAGTTTCTTTCTTTCTGGGCACAGGTTTTTCCTTCATGAACCTCTGGAATCGCATCTAGTTTGGGCCTCTGTCACACTCACACAGTGAACTGAATTAATCTAACTATACCTGTACATTGTAGCATTGTGATCTTGAGTAACAACAACAACAACAACAACAATACTTGTATTTATGTACAAGTATTATTTCTTTCTTAGGTCACTAGATTCCTCTAATGACTGTAACTCAAGGCAGTTTACATAGGCAGACTTTATTCATAAACCCAAAGGGTTTTTACAATTTTACAGAAACATTCTGTCTTACAAGAACTACAACACATACAAATGGATCTTTCTGGATTTAGTCTTTCTGGCCACCCATTTGTCTTCTGCTGGCTGATAAGCATCTTCCCTGCTCCCACCAGAGAAGCAGCTGACCCGGCACACTCCCCCCCGGCACACTCCCCCTCTCACAAGGCAGCCGGAGACAGCTCAGCTGTTAATCAGTTGCAATTTACAGGTCTGCCGCTCAAAGAGAGTTCCGGTAGTCCCGAACTGGCGACCTTCAGCTCTTCAGCAATTATCTTCAGGCAAACGGAGGCATTAACCCTCTCGACTAAATCTTCTGCCCTCTTGTTTCTTGGTTTGAGTCTGGTGGTGCATGTCTGCTAGCCAGGTAAAATCTACCTTTGTAGATTTTAGTGGCAGCCAACATGTACAAAGGAAAACCAGGCCATCATGTTCTTTGCATTGTTTATATTGAATAGATGAAAAAGAGTACCTTCTTTGGTCTTGGGGAGGGGGGGCTGCAAAATGGCCTACAATTGCAGTGGGGAGAGTTTTGGGGGGAAGTTAGCATTAGTCCCTGCCATGGTTCCTAGATTGATCACATGCCCCCCCGCACACTATTTATAGTAAAGAAATTGCATGACCCATACTACCTACTTACTAGGATTTGGGGCTGTTTCACATGTCCCTTTATTTTTTAAAGAAGGAAAAAGGAGCATCAAAAACATGCATCTAGTCTCACCCTTTAGATGTAGCTATTTTAATGGAGTTTAGTGCACAATTTTAGATTTATTGTGATGTGGTTAATTTAGTTGAGATGTGTTGTATTTCTTCTGCATTACAGTTAGTATTTAATATTTTCTGTCTTGCAAGTATATATTTTGGAAGGGAAACTATAGATGTTAAGAGCTATCTTCCATCAAACATAGTTCCATGACGTCCAATGTATATTCTTAGAGCGAAACCAGTGCTCAGATTATGTGGAAGGTCTCCCATAAGAAATGTTTTCAGGTGATAACCGACTCATTGTCATGGGCCTTGCCTGGATCCTGGGCAAAAAGGGAATTGATTTTTCACCTTCAGAAAACAAACATGTTGCACAAAATCTATAAATGCAGCAAAATGAATGAATTGTTCCCTTAATCAAATTGGATTGTTTAAGAAAAGCCCTCATGTCACAAAAGATTCATTCACCAAAGTTGCCGTGTAGCATAAAGAGATCTGTTAATGAAATGCATCAAGTTATTTCTGAAACATTTAACAAAGCCTTAAACATGCAATCAATATTCCTTAGTGAAGCACTGTCTTTCTTACTTAATGGGGAAGTGGCATTTATTCATGCCTTCAGCTGTAACCAGTCAGCTGAACACATGAAACACATCTGCTGATTTCAGCTAAGCTTATTGATCCTAGCAGTTCCAGTAGGGGGAAAAATTGCATTGCTGAATTTTCTACAATTCAGCTGCTTCATGTAACACTTTACTGGAAGTCAGCATGAACATCTAATGAACGTTATGTGACCGCACTGCAGAAAACCTCTTTCCCCAACTGTAAACACTGCCTGGGTGTCAATGATGCAGGGCAAACGCAGGACAAAACAGGGATTTGTTCTAATTTGTTAAATAATAGCATTTTTTTTTACAGTAGGTTGTCATTTAAGGTATCGCCAGGAACAAAATGTTTGGATGTAGGTAGCTTGCCTTACAAAGTCATACACAGTTCCAGGGATAACCATTGTGTTGCCGGGTAAGCCTTGATATTTCTTTTGTTTTGAATGTGACATCCATGTAAAGACATGCCTGCCTAGAGAGCACAGCCCAGGCCAGTAGCATGACTTGAAGCAAGACTGGTGGCAAAATGCCTCAGATCCAACATGCCTAGACGAAGATCACACTGTTAATTGTCAGAACAACCACCCCCCCAACACACACACTCTATTAGACTGGCTTGGAAGAAGACTTGCCTGATTCCTGGAAAATTCCATGGGAGGCCACACCTTGCTGGCACAACACATTTGATGCTGTGGACAGAAGCCACGTCCTGGGAGCTTGTTGGCTTGACACAAACAAAGTAATTAGTGACACAAAAGAAAGGTCTGCAACCTTAGCTGTTCTTCACCAACACCATGGTCAGCTTCAATCAATGAGCCTATCTCTGCAGCAGTTCCCAAACTGTTGGTCTGGGACCAGCCAGTGAGTTGTGATCCAATTTTTGGTGGGCCATGAAACTGGCAAGGCAGATTATTTATTTATTTTATTATTAGATTTTTACCCCGCCTTATTGTGCCCGAAGGCACCCAAGGCGGCATTACAAAATAATTAGGCTTGCATCAAGGCTCAAAGAATCTGCTTCTTGGGGAAGCACTGCGGCCCAATCACCATTATAGCCACAGAGGCTCGAGTGGCTGGGAAAATGAAACTTTTTTAAGGTAGGTCCTGATACTAAAAGTTTGGGAACCACTGGCCTTTGTTACTGATCTTTACAGCATGTCACAAGTGCTTGGCTGCACCTTTATTAAGGTGCCAAACAGTAGTGAAACAGCCCATCTTCTTGCCACTGTTTGTTTGACTGCATGAAGTACCCCCATTCCAGCCACCATCCAAGAACCACTGTGTCAAGCCGGCTCTTAGATCTGATAACAACCCTCTCCCCCCTTTCCTTCCCAATCTTTTCCCCTTCCTTCCTTGAGTGCAGCCAAAAGCCACTGTGCCAGTATAGACTGGACATCCATCTATTGTGGGCTGCCTTGCGATGTGCCTTTCTTCCTGGGATAGCTACGGCTCTCTTGCCCTGCTTCCCTCATTTTATCATCTATGACTGGTTACTGCCTCTGGGCTTGCTTCAGTCCTTTCTGCCATTTATACCCTTGGACCAGAAGGATTGTTTGGTCTCCGCATTCTAGCCTCACGACTCCGGCAGTGCAGCACGCACAAATCAGCAGAGGAAACACACTGGTCCTTGGCACAACCTCACCATCAACTTACAACCCCCCCTCTGTTTCCTTGTCTCATGTGCAGTCAAACATTTATGGCACAATCCTAATCCCCCTTTGATGGATGCAGGCCACTTGAGCCTGTCGAGCCCAGTTGTGAACGTGCTGTAAAGCACGTTTGCGCCAGTGCAATATGCGCTATGCCAAAGCAGGCACCTGCATCGACACAGCAATGCTGGAACGGGTTCCCGGTATGCCGCTTCTGCCCCAGCTGAGTTTGGCTGGTGCAGGGGCTGTTCTGGGTGTGGGGGGAGGCAGGAGGAAGGGCGGAATGGGGCAGGGGAGGGTGTTCAGGTGGGAGGGTGGGGTGGGGGGGGGCAGCCTAGGGAGGGGGCATAGTTTGGATGCAGCCATTAGGTCACATCCAAACTCCCGTCCATGGCCTGCATGTCCCCAATTCGGGCCACCGCTGCATGCTCAGACTTTGCCTGCAAAACAGCAGGTGCAGATCTGAGCAGCCTGATTGGGATGGCTGGTGTCTACCCCAGGGTAAGGAGACAAACATCTCCTTGCCCTGTGGAGGCTCCAGCACAGTCCCAACCTATGTTGGATACAATGCAGGTCAGTCAGCCTGCCTGTTCCAGTGCAGCATAGGATTGCACTCATAGTGCCTCAATCCTTTTTTCTTTTGTGCAAGCAGTGTGTGTGTGTGTGTGTGTGTGTGTGTGTGTGTGTGTGTGTGTGAGTGTGCGTGAGTAAGAGAGAGACTAGGAGGAAATAATGCATTGTCTTTTGAATTAGAATCCCATTACCTGCAGTGGTTCCCACAATAAGTTTGCTTTCAGCACTTCATCCAGTGGTGTTTCTACGGGGGGGGGGGAATAGCTAGGTTTTGCAAGAGCCTGAGCTCCTGTGTCACACAACTAATCCCCCCTGCCTCCAGAGCCATTCGCAGCTCAGAGAGTAAACCTTAAGCCAGCTCTCCAAGCTGCTAATGGCTCTGATGATAAGAGGGAGGGACTGTGTTACACAGGAGCTCAGGCTCCTGCAAAACTTAGCCATTTGCCTTCCCTGTAGGAATGCCATTGCCTTCATGCTTGCCTCTATCTTCCTTTCCCACTGAACCATTGAGCTGTGCCATCAGCCACTGCACAGGCTCCCAGCATGTGAAGTAGATTCCCCCATGTGCTCATGTAACTATCTGAAAACCACATCCAGTAACAATGCCCAATGAGAAGTTCCACAAAATCACTAATGGAAGGGAGGAGGAATCTTGCACAATGGCTGCAGTTATAAAGATGGTTGAGAACGCATGCTGGGGAGCAATTGTTTGAGTGGCATATGCATTATGACATCTGGATGTGATGTGCATTTTGTCTCACAGATCCAAATCTATATCCCTGTCTTTCAATTGCCTCACTTCTGAGCAATAAGACGGCATCATGTAGCATCAGATCTCTGATGCTATACTGCCCGCCATTCCACAAAGTATTATCCTGTGTAGATTTGCAGAAGTGAAACAGCAGGACTATGCATACCGTACTCAATCTCTGTTCCAGAAGTAATTGCTGTATCAGAGGACATATACAATCTATGCTGCATATGTGCAACATAAGCTGCCTGGGCAATAAGGATTATAATGAGACAACATCTCACTGATTACATTATCTGCGAACAAACACAACAAAAAGCATTCCAAAATCATTCATCTTACATGTTTTCTACTAATAAATTTTGGACTGAAACAAGAAGGTCATTAGTAGTCTGAAGCCACTTAAGATGTGAATGCTGAGTGGAATCATAATTCTTATCAGGAAATGCCCTGGCAGTTGATGCAAGTAGCTCTCAGTATTGCAGCTGTTAGCTTGGGCTTGCTGACTATTGGCCTGCACAATTAATTATCTTTCTTTATGGGATATGTTTTCCTTGTAATTGAATTCAGCAGGGTCTAAGGGGAATGAAATTTGCATCAGTCTTTATTACAGGGGTCAGAAGTGAGATTAAAATGCAGGTGCACAAAAAACTAAAGTGTATTTTTGCCTGCACCCACAACTTTTTAATCAACGGAATATGTGAAGAACGGTTTTTTCCCCTATATTGTCCTCCACTGATATCTCCTGATCCTTCAAGTCACTTGGCTGCTTCATGAGGATCTTGGTGGATTTTAGCAGCCTTTGCAGTGGTCCTTCCTCCCACTCTCTAAGCTACTGAGGGTGCAATCCTAACCTGGTGTTGTGCCAGCGCAGCGCTCTTGTGCCAGACCAGTGCTGTCGCAAACAGGCCGTAAGGTGCGTCTGTGCCGCAGACTCAGTCTCTGGGCTGGCTCAAGCAGCATCTCTGGCATGAGCATTGCTGCTCCCATCAATTGCACTGGCTTAGTTCTGCCAGCCCAGGGCCATGCCAAGGGAGTGCCGGAGGCAGGCGGGGGGGGCGTAACGGGAAGGTGCCATGAGTAGAGAGGGGGCGGAGACAGGACATGACTGTTGGGCCATATCCTAGGCCCCAACCCTGGGCTGGGCTGCCCTGATTTGGGCCACTCCTGGCTGCCTAGACTAGTGCCTGCTATTTTGTAGGCACAGATCCGAACAGCCCCATAGGGCTGGCTGGGGCTTATCCCAGGGCAAGGGGGACATATTCCCTTGCTCCATGCTGAGCTGCTGCCCCCTCCTAATGTGGTTAGGATGCAGCGCAGGTGAGCTGGCCTGCTTATTCCAGTACAGGTTAGGATTGCACTGACAGTTGCCCTACCCATCCAGTGGCATAGCTAAGCCATTTGCTACCTGGTGCAAAGAAGATTTTGTAGCCCTCCCTGGAATGTAGTAGCCCCTTCTGAGTTACACAGAAAGATTCATCCTCGAAGTAGTTGCACCTCACAGCAGTGGTGAAAGCAAAGCCCAGTAAAGCAAGGCATAGTATTGTTGCCTGAGAATTAAAACACAACCAGCCCAGGAGCCACACAGAAAGATTCATCTCCAAACTGCTCCCATCCCCAGACTGTTACCCCCACCCCAGCAGCCAGCAGCATGTAACTGGGTGCAGCTGCCACCAGGTACACCTATGTAGCTATGCCACTGTACCCATCTTTTTGGTTGCAACCCTTATGGGTTTGGTCAGGGATCATACTGGAAGAAAGCAGGCTGACCAGAGGGAGCATCATTACTGCATAGTTTGTAAGGTTATGTAGTGGAGTGATTCCCATTACTTCTGACCGGATTTCCTTAGCAAAAAAGGTAGTGCTTGAGAGAACCCAGTTGCCTTCAGGCCTTTTCCACTAGTAGTGTTCCACAGCTGTAGTTAACTAACAATTACAAATAACTTCCCTCTCTCTCTCTCTCTCTCAGGAAGATTCAGCTGCAGTGCCAGAATTGATTGCACAGTCAATCATTAATCCCGCAGGCACCCTAATCTTTTCAGGATCTTTTCTAACATCTGATAAAAGGTCTGTTTACTCATTTAAATATCTTTAATTAGTGTGCATTGTTACAGAACTGTTGCTGTAGATTGTATTACCATAGCTGGCCAAGAATGGCAGCTGAATACATTTAGTCTGCTTGCCTCGCTCACATCTCCCAGGGGCCTCTCACAAAAATAGCTGTCACAAATGAAGCTGAAGGCTATTGGGTTTTAACTGAGCAAACCCACTGGTTTCCATGATTGGATTTATTCAGCTGGATCTTATTCTCCTGCATGCACCCACTTTGTGCTATCACAGGTTGTACTGATTTGGGGAGTGTGGAGGGTCAGGTTTGTGCTCATGATAGTAAGGCTATCTGGATAATACATTTGTTAATAATAATATTGCATAATTGTAATATTATTGCTATGACTAATTAATATTAATGCTTTCTTCAATGGGGAACTGAAGCAACCTTTGAGGGCTCTTTGAACTGATAATGTTCTGTTGTTATAGTGAGAAGATAATAGGTTACTCAGAAAGCCAGATGCAGGGGAATGGCAGCAGGATGCAAGTATCTTGTGTACTCCCTGAGGCATCTGGTGGTGGGCCACTGTGAGATACAGGAAGGTGAACTAGATGGGTTTTGGCCTGATCCAGTGGGGCTGTTCCTATGGGGCAGAGGGCATTGCTGATGTACGATGCAGGCTCTGAGTAGCATGTTAATACTTTTCTGAATGTGGGTCAGGGAGATGCCTTTGAGCTTCAGCAATGCCTTTGAGCATGACATCTTATACCTGTCTGCAGTGGTGTTATGCTGCTGGAATGCTGGGCAGGACATCCGGGTGATCGACAGCCCGCCCGTTGCGTTCCGCAGCGTTCCGCTGTTTGCGTAATGTACGCAAGCAGCGTAATTGGTTACGCAAATGGCGTAATGCTCCTGAACGCAACGGGCGGGCTGTTGATCACCCAGATATCCCACCCAGCGTTCCGGCAGCATAACACCACTGCCTGTCTGTTTATCACATTTGTAACCCAGCCATACGCCAAAGAACTGGGAGTTATCCCATGTTGTCCTCCCAACAATTCTGCAAAGGAGACTTTGCTGTCAGAAAGAACTTGCCCAAGACCACACTATTAGTGCTGTACTGAATTTGGGTGAGGTTCAATATTCATGTGCATGTTTGGGGGGAAAAGGTTCATGAAAAAGAGGCCTATCTTCCACTCTTTTGTGCATTCTGTGTGAGTGTGTGTGTGCGCACGCGCACGCGCGCATTCTATTCTCTTTCAACCTATGTGCTGCTTTGGCACCATATTTCCCACATGCACCTCATTCAACCCCGTACTATTGCTATGGAATGCTTTGGCCCAGTTGACAATCAATCTGCTTCTCATTTAAGCCTTGACTGTTCTCTTTAGCATATCTCGGTGCCGCTGCTTTATTTCTCTGGTGTTCACGGCATCTGGCTAATTAGACGGAGAATCTTTTCCTCCCTCCCATGCCACTCCATTCCATTTATTATTGCACATGCTAATCAAGGCAACAGTGTCTAATGTAATTCCTGTGAATTTGGATTGGACCTTACAGAAAACTTTTATTTATCACTAGTATAGTTTACAGTCCTTCCACCAGCTTGTAAGCCTGTTCTGAGGGCTAATTTCCAAGCCAATTTGAATTAATTACTTGGGGGGGGGATGTGTGGAAACTTTGTCATTTTAAATGTAAAATTATTAAATTGGAAGCTAGATTTGTGATGGTTGTTGTAGGTCCATCTCAGAAGCAGCAGGAACAGGATGGGCTAGTTAATTAGCTTTAATCGTGGCTGATTATCTCAGGGGAATAATCTTTCATACCTGACAGGGCAAGCTGAAATGAGATGCCAGCTGAAATGATGCAACATTTTGTTGCACATTAAAGGATAAATAGGCCATTTGTGGGGTTGATAAAATAAAAGAGGTTTCATGAACAAATTTTGAAATTTTTTTTTACTGATGTTGAGTTTCAGCAAATGTTGGCAAATAAAATCAGCGAGGAAAGACTATTGAAATTCAACAAAATTCAGTGGTCAGGAGGTAATTGTGAGGGTACTGGTTTGTGTTTCATTAGGACAAAGATTTTGGAGTGTTGCATATTGGCAAGTTAGAATAAATGAGCATTGAAGAACAAGATACCTGAAGGCCCAATACTATGGACCTTATTGCCAGCAGTATGTACATACTGCAGCTCTGGGTGTCATAAATGTGCCATAAAGCACATTTTAGGTCCCGGACTGTATGTATGACCCATGCTGGCAGCCTATGGGTCATTGCAAGTGCTCTTGCTCATATTAAGCCTGTTACCCTTGTCTCTCCCAGGATAGCTGGTCTTTCTTATTCTACTCCATAAGGGGTGCTGTCCCAAAGCCAATGTGTTGTCTGCATTTTTCTTAAACATACAGCTCTTTGATCTAAAAGGGTTAAAATCAGCGTTGTCATTCAGCCGGAACGCTGGGCAGGAGAAATGGGTGAGCGGCAGCCCGCCTGTTGCGTTCCGGTCCGTTTCGCTGTCTTCCCCGCCCCCACTTTTTTGTCACTGACAAAAAAGTGTCAGATTCCCTGACAAAAGTGTAGCCATTGGAAGATGCATGTATTCTGAGGTTGCATGGCTTTTTGCCAGCAGGAAACATGGGATCCTGCCTTGAGCAGAGGGTGCTATTTTGATCATTGATCTCATGTGAGACAGGAGATGGGTGCTGAAACTTTTTCAAATTACAGTTCCCTGCCTCAGAAAGGATCCTATTATTTTTTTTTCTGTTAAAACTGATTTGACTTATGTCTAACTCTTCTGAGAAACACCCTATTTCCTTGGAATGTTACCATTGACCGCTTGGTTACTGCTTGAGAGAGAGAGAGAGAGAGAGAGAGAGAGAGAGAGAGAGAGAGAGTAACTGACTTGAGGGTATGAGCTGCTTCAGTCAACTTCTCTCTTCTTTCGAACTTTATCACTCTCCAGCTTAAGTCCTGCTGGTTTTTCTCATCTAGCTAACCCTTTGTAACCATGCTTGTCTGTACTGGACTTGGCACCTCCTCTTTGGAGCCTGGAGCAAGTAAAGGAACTATCCCTCACCCCAACACCATAGACGTCAATGGCTCCCCATAGCCATTGAGAAGGTCTGAGAAGGACCCTTAACAGGCTTTTCAAGAGAAAAGAGGAGCCAGAAACTTTGCAACCCTCTTCCGTGGTACCCCAACAGATCCCCAATCTGCTTCACCCCTCCGCTGGAACAACATTCAAGCCTTGCTTGCTGTTTCTAGCCTAGCCTTAGAGCTGTCCGTGGTCCTGACCTCCAGCGTACTCTAGAATTCCTCTCTCTCTTGTAAACTGTAGGAAGCCTGGCTGCCTGGTCTATGCTTGTGTTATTAACTTTGTCAATTTTGTCTGTGTATTAATTTTTTTCTTTGATGTGGCAGCTGTGGTGGAGAAAGGGTTCAGCATCAAGACTGTAGCAAGGGGGTGGTTTTAACCCTTATTCCTGTGCTGGACTCTTGATTAAAATCCCTCTTTTCAAGCTACTATTTGCTCCAGGAGCAAAACAGATGCTGCCAATAGTAGCTTCCTCTCTCTCTCTCTCTCTCTCTCTCTCTCTCTCTCTCTCTCTCTCTCTCTCTCTCTCTCTCTGTGTGTGTGTGTGTGTGTGTGTGTGTGTGTGTGTGTCTGCAGTCCTGTCCTAATAGGGCTCTTCATGGCTGCCATCTGCAAAGACAAAATTCATATGCAGCACCAAACATATATTAATGAATTTGGCTGCCCCCCCACACACAGTGTGTGTGTGTGTGTGTGTGTGTGTGTGTGTGTGTGTGTGTGTGTGAGAGAGAGAGAGAGAGAGAGAGAGAGAGAGAGAGAGATGGTTTTAGACAGACAGATGCCTACCATTAATATGTTATTTGAAAGGAAAGACTGTAGTTATAAGAACAATTGGTCTCTCTCAACATACATTGAGGAATAGAGGAACAATATCTTATACTGACATGACTTAAAAACATAGGAAGAAAATTGCAGGGATTCTTTTATCAAAATGATCTGTATGCTTGTACTGGGAAGTCCCAGTACACCAGCTTCTCATCATCATTTTCCGTCATTGTTCTAGACTAAAACGAAGCCAGTTCCCCTTGGTTACAAACATGCTAAAAAGGCAACAGAGACATAAATAGTGATTGCCCCCCATTTGTGTTTCACTCTGATCCATCTGTTCATTCATCTTAAGTGACTGCAGTGAGGAGCCCAGTCAGATCTTCCTTGAAAATAGAGGAACCGATTTCCATGAATAGGATATTATGTGTCATTCAGTAATAGCAGCTATTAGAAAAGTGCATTATGCATGCAACAAACTGTTGCATAAACTGTTGCAAACATGCATAACCGTTGCAAAACATGTTTTGCAATTCACAGTGTATTCCTCTTTACAATAGTCCTGTAATTTGAGGGTGTAGTAGTTCTGGTGTTGGATTTCCACCTAGAAGATCCAGGTTCAAATTCTCACCCAGCCATGAAGCTTCCTGTCACTATCTCTCATTATCAAAATGTGAAAAATAAATAGCAGTTTCACCTTAACAGCTGCTCAAGTCTGTTTATCCTTTTCATTATAGAGGAGGGTTGCCTTCTGAAGCATTTGTTGAGCTCCCTTGATTATTAGATTGGGACCATTCTGGTGGCTTTGTTTTCCCCTTTGCCTGGCCTTGGATAATAGCACAGGCTGTTTCACCTACTCATGAGTAAAAATGCATGTATGGCTGACTTTCGCTTTCCATAGGGCTCAATACATTTTCCTTGTCAGCTTGGAGGCGGGCTTTCCTTCTTGAGAGTTTGTTGGGGCTTGCCTTCATTGGATCGGGACCATTGCTGTTGTGTTGCATTCCCCTCAGCCTGTCCTTTGAAGTGGATCAAAGCACATTTGTCCACTCGTGCATAAATGCACACTTGCTGCTCCATTTTTGTTTCCATGGAGCTCAATACATTTTCCTTGTCAGCTAGCAGTTTTGAGACCCACCAAAAACCAGGTTGCGTCCCACTGATGAGTTGCAACCCACAGAACTGGTGCTCTGGTGCCAGGGCCAGCCAGTTGTCCAGGGCTACTCAGTAAACTCATAGCAGGTTGTCATCGTGTAATGACCTCAAAGTGATTTTTTTTAATGCCATGACTATCTCAGTGCCTGTTACAATCAGTGGAGTTAAGGGTAGCATTCCATCCCATCATTAAGGGAGGCAGGAGTTAGAAATGTTACATAGGTCAGCCTGAGAAGGTTGCTCACAGATTAGAACAGGGACAGGCAATATTTGACTCCAAGGTTACAGGTGCCCCAAGGTAGTTTGTATAAAAACCATTTTCAGAGAGGGAAGACAGAGAACTGGGAAAGAACTGAGATGAGCAGGTGCTTTCTGGTTAGCTAAGTGCCATGCCCCCCTTTCTCTCTCTCTCTCTCTCTCTCTCTCTCTCTCTCTCTCTCTCTCTGTGTGTGTGTGTGTGTGGGGGGGGGGGGGCTATCATTTTTGTAAACAGGAATTTTCACCCCCACTGAGAAAGTCCAGTAATCCCATCTATTTGACTCTGTAATTTCTGGCTCAGCATAAGTTCAGCATAACAGCAGGCTACCCACCATAAACCCACAATTTTCCAAAACATAAAGGCTACGCTCACCAGTGGCAAAGATACCTTAGGAAACCAACATATGAACAAGAGCTGTCTATCTTTTAATATGTTTATTAATGACTTTTTAAAAAGCTGTGGTAGTTAGGATTTTTGAACACCCTAAAAAGGTTGGCTTAGCGACATATTTTTCAATTGGCAAAAAATTAGTCTATAGAAACCAGTCAAGGTCATATATGTAAAGACATTCAGCATATAAACAAGCTATACTGCTCGACAACTACTTGTTTCATGCAAATTATGCCTACAACCAATATGCAAATAAAAAAATTTTCTCACTCAGTTTAGGGTTTTAAAGGTCAAGATCAGACCTTTGAAATGAACATGGAAACAGATTGGTAACCAAGGCAGCCCATGTGGAATTTGTGTAAAATGTGCAGTCCATCACACTCCTACCAATGCTTTGGAAAGTACATTTTGAACCCATTGCAATTTTCCAAATTGTTGTCAAAAATAGACCCACCATGTATTATATTCTGCACTCGCAAAGTGAGATAATGGAATTGCTAGTTACGCACAGCTTTCTTTATGGTATTTGGAGAATGATAGAGTTGGAAGGACCTTTACGTTCAGTGAATCCGACCTCTGCCAGTGCAATGCAGGTTGGCCATAGCTACAATATCCCTGTTACAGTGCAATCCTGTGCATGTCTACTCAGGAGGCCCATTATATACAATGGGGCTTACTCCCTGGAAAGTGTGCATAGGATTTCAGACGGAAACCACGTCTACTCAGAAGTAAGTCCCATTATATTCAGTGGGGCTTACTCTCAGGAAAATATGGATAGGATTGTAGTCTTAGATGGGTGACAGTCTCTGCTTAAAGACCTCCAATGATGAAGAAACTACCATGACAGATCCACAGCAAAATACTACGTACCACTGAGAAATTCTGCCTGACATTTAATGAAAAACTCCCTTGATGTAATCTAAATCCACTTATCTTGGTCCTATAGATGTAGGCCTGGTTCAGACAGAATATGAAACCATGAACATATTGGATCAGTAATTATAATGTACCCTTTGACATTTCACCAGAATGCTGGAGTTGTCACACAGACCCTGGCAGACTGAGTCATGCAGCAAATACTGGCATATACACTGAACAGAAATACCATAGCCTGAATGTAGTGATTTGATCTCAGGGTAGAATCCTGACCTGGAATTAGGCTGGCACAGTTAGGCCAACAAAGTTTGGCTGGCACAAGGGACGCCTTTGGACCACTCTTGGAGTCAGAGAGGCCAGCAGACAGATGTGCACCATCCTCCCTGACTCCTAACAGTGGTTAGGATTGCACTCTCACTCTATTGGCAGAAGGAAAGAATAAAGACTGAATTCACATTCACATATGTATAAGTAAAAAAGACCTTAATAAACAACAGCCCCATTTCAGCAACAGATGACTTTTTAAGCGACAATTGGAAACATACACCTGCATTTTGAATGTTCTTCTTGCTGACACCCAGCCTTTTAGGGTGAAATCCAATAAGCACTGCGGCCCCCCCCCCCCCGCTCATCTCAAAAGGTCTTGCACTAAATCTCCACAATGATGTAAATAGGCACTGCACAGCAGGCGTGCTTAATTGTCTTAATTTACACAGCGGAATTGTAACCAAGCAAGTTGCAGGGTGTGCATGTGGGCACGTACTGAGGGGTTCCTTTCAGGAAAGCATTGAGAAAGTGCATGGCAAATCATGAGAATTTCCTGATGCAATTCATTTACAGCTCATTAGTACTTTTCTGACGATTGTTTACTCATGTAAATGCAGACCAAACTCGCTGAAGAAGACTGTCAAGTAGATGGGAAGGAGACAAGGAGCACATAGCAACAAGGAGTCTGTGGGAAAACAATTGCTGAACAGTCCGTACCATTACACAGGCTAAAGACAGCTCTAGCTTCACAGAACAGAAAACAGAGTCTTCCTGGTGTCTGTTTGCCTGTGTTTAGATTCAAGTACTATTCAGAGAAAATTTTCCAAAGGACTACTACTTCTCCACCTACTTCCAGAAGCATATGCTTTGCAGCCATTGGTCTCACATTTTCTGTGCATCCTGGTAAATTGAGGATATAGAGGAGTCCCGCAAAACAAAACTTAGGCCCTGCGGCTCCTAAGGCCAGCACTGTAACTAGCTGCTGCATGCTACATTATGCATATTTAGAAAACTGCTGCTATATTAGCTGCAGTTTCTAAACCTGAGTACCGTACCCTGCAATAATTCAGCCAAACTATCGCTGTCCAACAAAGATTATAGTTGGCCTAGCAGCTGAAGCACATAAAACATGCTTTATGATAGTGGCACCATTCCATGATCTTCCATTGAAAATGGCTAAGCAGTTTCTAATTGCACTCCCAAACTATACACCCGATCATTGGGGGGGGGGACGCTACTCCATCTAGAACTGGTAAAACACCCACACCTGGCAGAAACTAACCACCACGAATACCTGTCTTGTCATAAGTCACCTTCATGCTTAAATGCAATTCCCACTTTCCCATTGAACCCATGATACCCATTGAACATACCTCGGAGTAGACATGCTTAGGATTGCCTTACCTCGGAGTAGACATGCTTAGGATTGTTCTGTCAGTCTATTAGGTATATTACTTCAGAGCTGTGAATATGTTATGATTGTGAAAGAGTACAAGAAAAACAGGTCGGATGAAGAAGTCAGCATTTCAATTTGTGAATTTCAATTTTCATTTTTCTAGCCTATATGGCTAAGATACACCTTGAAAAGTGTATGTGTGTGCAATGCCTGTTGAATTCTCAGGCTCCAGAAGAGGAGCTGAAGGCAGAGCTGAAGTGCCCTATTTAGCTCCTGGCTTTTCTTTCTGACTAGTAAAATCAGAATAAATAATGCAATTTTTGTTTGAAAAATTGAGAATCATGTATGCAAAGGAAGTTATACAGATTTGCTCAATGTGCATAATTTATGACAGGTTGCTTGTCACAGAGTTTGGAGTGCAGAATTTTAGTTTATTTTGTTTATGTCTTTTATTTATTATAAATATGTATAATATTGGTAAGTTTACCAATATTTACCAATCACTTGAATGGTTTATTCAAGTTTATCAATCACTTGAATGGAAAGAAGTTTCTGCTAAAAGTGGCAGACATAAAGGTCAGGCCTTCAGAGCTTCAGAATACAGGGTTTTCAGTTTGGGGCTTGCTATCTATAATTCTTACCCTAAGCCAGTGTTATTTAAACTGTGGGTTGGGACCCTGGTGGGTTGCAACCTGATGTCAAGTGGGCCTTGGAAAGCTGGGAGCAGCCATCTTGGAAACTGCAGATCTTACTCTTGGTATATTGCTTTTGTGAGTGTCAACAGTTTGAATTTTCAAGAGAGGTTTTTTAAAAAAATTTGTTTTTAGTTCAGTGCTTCTACATAATATTTTGTCCCAATCTTGCTTTCTGAACGAGATGTTTCACGGTTGTGCAATTGCTTCAGTCCAAGAATGCCAGTTTGCATTTTTGGAGTGTCATTTGATTACATCACACTGACAGCACTTCCTGCTTGATGATGTCACCTCTGGCTGTGACATCATGTCCAGATTAATGACATCACTTCCAGTGGGTCCCAACACAAGTGCCATCCTAAAAAGTGGGTCTTGGTCTAAAAAGTTTGAGAACCTCTGCCCTTCTCAAACACACACACACACACACACACACACACACACACACACACACA
>JAJKFI010000001.1:14884164-14909582 GCA_029204185.1 Lerista edwardsae
ACACACACACACACACACACACACACACACACACACACACACAGAAAAGGAAAAAGATAGTAGTTAATAAGAAAATCATTCAGAGAATTCACTGGAAGACATCTCAGCAGCAGGTATAAAATTTAACTAGTCAGCAAGCTTGAAACCTGCCAAAACAAAGATATTTTAACATAGTAGTGGAAAAAAAAAGCCATCAGGGAGGGAGTAATGAAGCACATTTGACCTGGAATATATGCAAGCTTCCAGTGTGGAGTACTCAAACCTTTCATGACTGGAGAGGGTCCCTTCAGAACTGCATGCTTATAAGTGACAAGGAGCATCACGTACACATCCACAGGCTTTCAGCATGGTAAGCTCAGGCCCCATGTTGGCTTTAGGGCGCAGTCATAACCTGGAGTTAGGATGGCACAAGTCCTTTGTGCCAGCTCAGGAGTGTTGCAAATGCACCATAACGTGCATTTGGGCCACTCTTGGAGTCAGGGAGGATAGTGCCGTCCAGGTTAAGAGTGCGCCCTAAGTCCCTGGCCAGCAGGTCAGTGAACAATTTCTTCTTAATAGCAGTGAACAACTAAAGTGAGTGTGGGTGATTTATAGAACCTTTGCCCTCCAGAGGTTAAACCCAATCTATGTCAACAAAAATCCGAGTTCTTGAGGTCAGATGTTTGTTCACTGACCTCTGGTAGCTTCAGTTCATTTCCTGATGAATAAAAGCTCACTTCATAGAAAGCCACCAAAAGCTATTTGCACTCTTGTTGACCAAGGTCAAAGAGTGAATAGAAAGGGAAAGTCAATGACTTTACAACTTTCAGTGGTGTTCATTTAAATTGGCATACAGTATGCTAAGGGGCCAAAATCATGAAACTTTGCCATTTTTTTTCATGATGTTTATTTGTTCTGTACTTTCAGCTTCCTGCAACCTAAATGCAACACCATTAACTAAAAACAGCAAAAATTCTTCCTTTTTCTGCAGCCACCTCTAACAAAAACAGAGTCAAGTGAAAGTTCAGGCTTGAAAAGAGACCCCTAATCACTGTCACTTTTATCATTAAAATCAGGAAATGATGAGACAGAAAGCTATTAATACAAACTCAACAGCTTGAACTTTGTGGAAGTTGTATTCTCAAGAAAACAAACGGAAAGAGCAGCGTAGTTTCTGTTTTGTTCAGCACTGGTGCCTTCATCAACTTGGAGCTCTTGTGGCTTCTCACAGAGTTTATTAATAACCAGTATGAACCATGAATGATTTACCAGGTAAGGCAATTATCTGCTTCATAGACTAGATCAGTGGCATTCAAATTTTTTAGACCGGGACCCACTTTTTAGTATGGCACTTGTGTTGGGACCTACCGGAAGTGATGTCATTAAGCTGGAAGTGATGTCGTAGATGGAAGTGACATCATCAAGTAGGAAATGCTGTCATTGTAACATATTAAAATGAAACTCCTGAAATGCAAACTGGCATTCTTGGACTGTAGCAATTCCACAACCATGAACGTCCCTGACAGAAAGCAAGATGAGGACAAAATATGATGTAAAAGCAATGAACTAAAAATTTCTTTTTAAAAAAAACCTCACTTGAAAATTCAAACTGTTAACACTCACAAAAGGATTATAAGAAGAGTAAGGTCTGCAGTTTCCAAGATGGTTACACTCAGCTTTCCACGACCCACCTCACATCAGGTTGCGATGTTTGAATAACACTGGACTAGATGGATTCCCACAGTACAGAACAACCACAAAAACAGTCACCACAAGAAGACTTTTCTTTGTACTGTTTTTGCACACTAAGCTCAGTGGCCGACTACTTCCAATAAGGGCCCAATAACGGTCAGGCCCTCAGTCACTGCCAAATTAGCAGGAATCCCTACGTAGATGAAATCTTATACACCCTTACTTGAGACCTTGAATGGGACGTTCTTCTGGGAAACATCATGTATATAATTGTGCTGTTAGTTCATCATTCACTTATGATGTTGTGATTGTTAAGGACTATTTACCTATGCTGACTGCACAGGGAGAGGGAACTGTCAAAAGTGTGTGGGCCGTGTGTGCCTTGAAGTTTCTCTCCTCATCCCAGGACAAAGTCAAATGACCAAGGTCCAAGGGGGAGGGGAGTCTCCCTGTTATGCACAACAAGTTGTTTCTCCATAGTGAGTGACAGCTCTTCCGCAGAATTACCTAGTGGAAACAGAGAACTTGTGTCATGTTGGTAGCTGTAATTCTGATCTAGTGCAGGGGTCTCCAAACCCCGGCCCACAGGCCAGCTCTGGGTTTGAACAAACCCCTCCCCCATGTGAGCACTGCTTACCATTCCGTGCAAGCACCGTTCCATTTTGCAGCCAATCGGCTGGCAGGGACACTCTGGGCATTTGCATCTCTGCACAGCCTTCTGGAATGTCCGGGCATAGATGAGAATGCCCAGAGTGTCCCTGCCAGCTGCAAAATGGAGTGCCACTTGAATGGAACGGTAAGCACCTCTTGGGATGGGGAAGGGATTTCCCATACACAGCAGTCGCAAGTTTGGCGACTGCTGATCTAGTGTAATAATGTGAATAAACAAGGGTCAGAAAGTCTAGTCCAAATATTAGTTCACACAAAAGTTGTTTTATGCAAGCCACTGCCTCATGTCTTGGGATTCTATACCTCATAAAAAAAAGTTTCTCCACGACCGAATGGTCTAGTCATGACCGACTGTAGGGGACAGTGCTCATCTCAGTTTCTAAGCCGAAGAGCCGGTGTTTGTCCTAGGACAAGCTTCTGTGGTGATGTGGCTGGCATGACTATATGCCATAGCGCACAGAACACTGTTACCTTCCCACCAAAGTGATACCTATTTATCTACTTGCATTTTTACATGCAAAATGGCACGTAAAATGCTAGGTTGGCAGGAGCTGGGACAAGCAACAGGAGCTCACTCAGTTGTGCTGTCCCGAACTGCCAACCTTTTGGTCAACAAGATCAGCTCAGCGGTTTAAAAAGAGGAGAAGGACAAACAGTGAGAGGTAGACCCAGAAGGCGGTGGAGAGATGACATCAAAAATATATTACAGTAACATCAAATAACATTGGAAGAGGCTGCTAGAAGTGCAAGAACCAGAACTTGGTATCTCCCTTGACACCCAAAGTGGTAAAAGAGGAAATGAAGATGACAACGACTGTCTCATAGCCTTACTCCTCCTGGTAGCAATAGGAGCCAGTCTTACAGAGATTTTGTAAGAGTTATAGTGAGACAATAAGCAACTTTGTGTGAAATATGCTGTTACTGGGCTATATCACTTCAGACTGCACCTGGAAGAGAAAATATTTAAGTGATAACTGAAACAGTGGATACTGAATCAGGGTGCAATCCGAAGTAGTGCCGGACTGGGGAGGCCGATGGGCCAGCACCATATCCGACGCTACTTAGGAGAGGCTGGAGCCTCCCTGCGGCAAGGGAATGTGCGCTCCCTTACAGTAGGGGAGGCTCCAGCCTCCCCTATGTGCTCCTCGGATCTGTGTCCACTAAAGAGTGAGCGCAGATCCGAGGAGAATTGGGGCCGCGCAGCCTCAGGGACAGGGTTAGGATGTGGCCGTATGGCCACCTCCCAAGCCCGCCCATGTCCCGCCCCGCCTCCCTTCCTCCCTCCAATCCCTGTGCCGCTTCAGCATGGAGCCTCCCTCACGCCAACCAGTCCTGCTGCTTTAACGCTGATGCGGGGGTGCCAATTGGCGCTTCTGCGTCAACGCTAGAGGTGTCGCAACAACAGTATGACATAGCATCGGCGCGACGGGCAGTGCAGGATTGCGCTGTCAGTGGATATTGGGGCACGCCTATAGTCAGTCCTTCGGTAAGCATGTAAGGAGGAAACTTTGGGACTATGCTTCCTGGCCATGCTCATCCAGTACCAAAACGCTTAGTGGTCAGGCTACCCTCCCCAGCAGCCACACATTTGGCGACAGCATGAAAGGTACCCTATTTCTATAAATACACACTTAAGGCCATTTTCATGTTCCTAATGTGTGTCGACATTAGGGGTGTGGCTAGGGGCCTATCAGCAGGTACAATCCCATTTGCATGAAAGCAGGGCTTATCTGGACACAAATGTAGCCAAAAACATAAGGAGATTTGTTAATTTCAAATTCTTCAGAATGGCACTTTAGGAGCTCATTGCACAAAACAATCTTTTACTTTCAATGCTAGACATTCAATGGGATGAAGTGCTGTGGAGTTTTCATTTCTTGCTACCTAAAAGAATGTCCTTGACAGCCTAGAGTTTAAATCTGAAAAATCCCTTCCGTTCAACAGAAGAAACCTGTAATTACTGAAACTGGTATGGATGCTTTGGAGAGGACAAATTTGTGCATGTCAGTAGGATACCTGACAATACAGCTTATTCTTGCTTCTTGCTCTCAAGATGGTAGCAGGCAAGACAGCTTATGTTCTTGTTAGTACAAGTGTGTTTTATGTTGCGGGACTCCATCGATGTCCCAAAAAGGTCAAGGCTTCCCTGGAAGCAGGAAGATATTTGCAGCCTATCATTTATCCTGCCAAAAATAATGGTATTTGTAGTGATAACCTTTTTATTGTTCTCTTTGGCTAGCAGCTGTCTTTGCTGCAAAATACACCTAGTACAAATATTGAAACTGTAAGGTTGCTATAAGAGAGAGACTGAAAAAGTATTGATGTGTCTTCAATATCTAGAAAGGTCTTGTTTTCACATTCACTTAAAGTGCAATCCTAACTTGGAGTTAAGCTGGCACAGTTAGGCCAGCAAAGTTTGGCCATTACAAGGAACACTGTAAAGTGCATTTGGACCACTCTCGGAGTCAGAGAGCCCAGCACACAGACGTGCGCCATCCTCCTTGACTCCCAAGAGTGGTCCAAATGCACTTTATGGTGGCCCTTGTGCCGGCCAAACCTTGCTGGCCTACTGTAACTGTGCTGGCTTAGCTCCAGGTTAGGATTTTGCTCACAAGGGTTTAGCATGAGTCTGGCCAGCCCAATTGTTATTTTCCTGCTTTTGAAGTCTTAAATGTGTGTTTTGGAGGTGGGGGGCGTTTGGAAGGAGAACTCTATTATTTACACAATAACTTAAAAACATACGTCTATCTAATTTCACTTTGCCTATGTCTTTTTAGGTGAGCCCTGTCGTTTTGTCTAAATAATCTGACACTTATGCTGGGACACTATCAGAAAGGATTGTTTTTTCAACACAGTTGCAAATTAGTTGTTTGCGCCCACCCCAGATGAATGAGGTGTCATCACAATCTGTGCTGCAGTTGAGTAGCTGAAAGGCAATGAGACAGTATGTCATATCTGATCCAATGATTGCCGTATGCTCAATGGGCAGCGCAATCCTACGCTGCATGTAGCATCGACGTGGGGGCGCCAGGCGGCACCCCCGCATCGGCACTAAAGCTCTCAAACTGACTCTACAAGTAGTGTCAGCTTGAGAGCGCTGATGGGAAGCCTCCCTTGCACCAACCGAAGTCACTCCGGGACGGGGATTGGTGGGGGGAGGGAGGTTGTGGGCAGGATGTGGGCGGGCTTATGGCCGTGTGGCTGCCACCTAAGCCCATTCGGGAGGCCGCACAGCCCCGATTTGGGCTTCGTGGTCTCCTTGGATCTTTTTATTTATTTAGCATGCGCAGATCTGAGGAGCGCATAGGGGAGGCTGCAGCCTCCCCTACAGTAAGGGAGCGAACGTTCCATTGCCGCGGGGAGCCTCCAGCCTCTCCTAAGCAGCATCAAATATGGTGCTGGCCCGTCAGCCTCGCCAGTCCGGCGCTGCTTAGGATTGTGCCTAATCAGTGGCAAAGCCCATCTTTTGCAGGCATAATGTGCTGGATTCAGCCCCTGGCATCTCCTTTTTAAAGAATCAGGACGGAAAGACCTCTGCTTAAGAGCCACGGTCTGCTAGAGTAGGCAGCGCTGGTCTAGCTGGGCCAAGAGTCCAAAGGTCAAACTACTCTCTGTTTCCTTTCTGGGAGGTTAAAAGCAGCCACAGGGAGAATCTGTACTGTGATGCTTGGAAAGGAATGATTTGGCTATTTCTTGCTGTGATACAATGCCAAGGAAAACTTTGACCCCCAGTGTGCAGTTAACTGCAGGAGGGACTATTCTACAGATGCTAATAAAACTTTGCTTCTTCAGATTAATACGGTAGCAGCTTTGGGGATGTGATTTTTTCTAGGACATCACTACGGCAGGAGTGTGGAAAAGCCACTCCCCTCAGTGAATGGCTCACAAAAGGAATGATATTGTTACTTAGGATATATATCAGGTATTTTGAGTGTCCACTTTTACTCATTCCACTTTTACTCAGTAGAACATTGGACAACTCTGTGAAGTATGATCTTCCCACCATTACAGATTGAGAGATGGAACTGAAGCTGACAGGTAGTGATTTGCCGAAGGCTTCCTAATGGGTGCATGAGAGGTGACATGAGTTGGGAACATCTTACTTCACAGCATAGTTGCTTATCTCCTTCACTATACTAGCCACTAAAGAGTTATGTCTCTAAACAAAGCTCAATGTGAATGGTACAAAATGGTACAAATTAGTAATACAGAAGACTGAAAGGTTCTGAGAAGCAGAGTCTATTGCCCCAATCCTGTGCCGGCTGGGTTCCAGCGTACCACGCATTGTGGCTGAGACTACATTATGGCAGCCACAAAGCAGCTTCCACTGACATGCATGGTTGTTGGCCTAACTGTGCCAGCTTTGTTGGCCTAACTGTGCCAGCCTAACTCCAGGTTAGGATTGTGCTCTTAAAAATGTTGGGTGTAAACATAGCTTATGATTGACATAGTGCACTATCAGATTGGTCATTATTCAATCGGGGATTTCCCTCTGCCGTCAACTCTGTTTGACGGTTGCGTCAATTGGTTGCATCAATTCACGCAACTGGGGCCAGCCCATCCATGAAGCCAATTTGTGATCATTGCTTATCCTTCTCCTTCTCTTCCATGGACTGGAAAACAGAAGAGGGAGACTAAGAGGATGGGGCAGGTAGTGCTCAGCTAGAACTTTGGAAAATGGTAGGAGGAGAGACTGACACATCAGCTGGTAAGTTATACTGCCTCAGGCATCAGGAGGACTAACCCTGCACACAACATCATCAGCCATCCATTCTCCATCCATATTTTTCTCATGCTTAAATTTGCCACTTTTATTCATGGGAAAAATCAAGTTATAACTGCACTTATGGAGGCCAGTCAGCGCTACTGCTCCATCTTGATTAGTGAGGCATATGTCCAGGTACACCAAAGCGAACCAAGGCATTGGGTTAATGAGAGGACTGTCACTCTACTGCATTCCCCAAATATGGTCTATCTATTGCAGTGTGAAAGGACAGTTGCAATTCTGCACATGACTGCAAGTGGAAAAAAAAAGGGGCAGAACATGGTCAAGAATGGAAACATACCAAAGGTTGCATACTGCTCCTTAACTCAGGGCGCAATCCTAGAAAGGACCTTTGGCCAATGCTGCATGCTTGTGTTGGCCCAATAGCACAAGCACCAACATGGAGGCATCAACAGGCACCTCTGCGTTGGCGCTAGTGGCATTGGGCTGATGCTAGCAGCAGCGTTGACCCAAGGGACTCAGCTGGTGCAAGAGAAGTTCTGGGCGGGGGGAGGGTGGGCAGGTGGGAGGAACGGCAGGGGGTGGGTGGGCTGGTAGGCATGCTGGCCCAGGGAGGGGGGAGGAGCTGGGATGCAGCTAGTAGGGGCACACGGCTTCCTATACAGCAGGCGCAGATTCGAGGAACCCATAGGAGAGGCTGGAGTCTCCCCTGGGGCAAGGGCCCTTGGGAGGCTCCCCAGTGCACCAAAGCTGCACTGGATTTAGTGCAGGCCCACCGGCCTTGCTATTCTAGTGCAGCTTAGGATTGCGCTCTGAATGTGAATACAGCCCACCTGCATCCCAGATACTGCATCCCAGTATCCAGGACCAGGTCATCAATGCCTATTATAGACACAACAGTAGGGAACAAACATTGCACTGACCCTGATAGAGAAATGCAGCTTTCTCCCCACAATTTCGGCAGCTCTTTAAAACGCTCTTTTATTTCTGGCTAGAGGGAACTCCATCCTCCTCCCACGTGCTTTCACTGTACCTGACGCTTTTGCCATTACGCAGCTTCGCCACTGTTTCTTGGTTTAGCTACTCCTAGCAGCCCTGGGATGTACGGGGGATCACTTAGCTGAGAAATGTTTGCAAATGTGCTGGCAACGTTTTCCGAGGAGAGTGAAGAGAAGGCTTTAATGGAGGCCTCCAGGCTGAGCTGCGTGACCCCGATAGAAGCATTTCTCGTTAGAAAGCCATTTGACAGCCTCGCTCTTGACAGCCTCAAGTACTTTGGGGGATAGCTGCTTTTCAGAAACCGGGTGACCTCATTTTATTGCTGGCCTCCGCTCATGAATAGGGATGCCAGTGAGTGTCAAAATGAAGTTAAAGAAGATGTCCTAGAGCCCAAGCCTATGCATATCTACTCAGAAGTAAGTCCCATTGTAGTCAATGGATTTTACTCCCAGGTGAGTGTGGATAGGATTGCAGCCCTAAAGGCACAACAAGGCCACTGGTAGAAAGAGCACCACAATCTCCCATCGTGGTACATAAATGGCCAATAATGGCCATCCCCTTCTGGATATTTTCTCCTCCTTTTCAAGTTGATTTTTATGTCCATTTCACTGGAGGCACATAATGTTCTGCTTCAGTTAATTTGGACAAGAACAACTTATCAGACACTCTAATATTTCTCACACAAATTATATTTATCCTCCCCCCCCCCCTCAAAGGGGTATGGAATCTTAGCAAACAAACTGAACTGGTTCCAGAGAAGTAGCCATATTGCACTGAAAACACCGTTGAAAGCACATTTCTTTTTTGCACATGTTTTCCAGGACTTAGGGCTTAGATGGGCCAAATTCTATCTAACTTTCCAGTGCTGGTGCTGACTTGCCAATGAGGCATGCACTGCATCCTGTACTAGGGGGGCAGTCACGGAGGCCTCCTCCAGGTAAGGGAGCATTTGTTCCCTTTCCACAGCTGCGTTGTGGCCACACTGGCACTGTAGAGTTGGATAGGATTGGGCCCACAATCTCTAATGGTATGTCAAACCCTGGCATCTTTTCTTCGTAGGGTACTTCCAATCCAGACAGAATGTTTTCTGAGGGTCAAACTGCATGAGAGTGTAACTATGTGCTCTGGAGACATGCTTTGTATTAGTAGTGCATCTTTTTCCTTTAAAAATGCTTTTTGAGGTAGCAATCCTGGTTAGAACTATATATTGTTCACACTGAGAAAGGTTCAGGGAGCAGTCCTAATCTACTTTCCAGCACCAGAGTAAGGGCAATGCAATTCTGAGGTAAGGGAACCAACAGTCACAGAGGCCTGTTCCTTCCCCCCTCCAACTACGCCAGTGCTGGGAAGTTGTTTGGGATTGTGCCCCCCCAGTCTTCCTGTTTCCCCACCACCACTCCCAAATTGTCCTGCTGAAGCAGCAATTTGGTCCTGAAGCAAAAAATGCCACTGCAATTCACTAGTGCAATTTTGGAGGGAAGGCAGCATGTGGAAAGGGAATGAGCCTCCCACTCCCTACGCAGACCAGTTTTAACTGGGATTTCAGCCCTGCTTGGCTGTTTTAAAGGAAAAAGAGTGCACCCCCAGAGGACAGTTTGCATGCTCTTGTAATTAGGCCCCAAAGAAGGCCCAACTCCATTGTGCCGGCTTCATTCCAGGTTAGAAATGCACCCCTAATCTTGCTTTCTGGTAAATATAATTTATGTGAGAAATATTATAGTGTCTGATAAGCTGTTCTTGTCCAAATTAATTGAAGCAGAACATTTTGTGCCACCAGTGAAATGGACATAAAAATCAACTTGAAAAGGAGGAGAAAATATCCAGAAGGGAATGGCCATTATTGCCCATTTATGTACAAGAATGCCAGTTTGCATTCCAGAAGCATCATTTTATTATGTCACAATGAAGGCACTTCCTGCTTCATGATGTCACTTCCGGCTATGACAGCACTTCCAGTGGGACCTGAAATGAGTGCCTTTCTAAAAAAAATGGGTCCCTGGGTTTAAACGTTTGAGAACCACTGGGCTGGAGTGTCAGAAGTTGGCATATCACCAGCCTTGGAGGGGGGGCAGCATTTGGAATGTCCCCTTAGGTGCTAGAAGGTCTTGGGTCTGGCCCTGAGCCTAGCCTCTAGTGTTGAGCACCTGCATGCAATGCAACTGACCCCTGCAAGCACAAGGTGCCTACACTGTCCCCTGTGGGAATTGTTGCTGGACTAAATGGCAGTCCAAGATCTAATAGGCAGGTGGTGCAGTCCAAAAAGAGCACCAGCACTGTACTCATTGCTACATCCACAGCAAACACGCTTCCAGTTCAGTGCTGGTCAGCAATAGAGGATGCTGCTGTTGATCTAGCGAGGCTTCAAGTTCTTGATGTGGGAGGTTCCCCCCCCCCCAGGATTCTCTCAGACTTTGTTAGGCTTTTCCTGGCTGGCCGTGCCCTGCCCCAGCCTTGTCTGCAACCACTCAGCTTTTTTTTTCCTGGCTTCCACAGCCACGTGCAACCATCATGAACGCTCCTGGCTCACAGCACACTGCTGCAGCCACGTGGAACCACCAAGCTTCCTTCCTGGCTCTCCAGCCATGCTGAAACCACTAAGCTCCTTTCATCCAACAGTGCAAGCCTGTACCATGGAAAAACTACAAAACATAACCCGTGTAAGGTAGCACGGTAACCAGAGTAAAACAATAGAGGTTTTGGCAACAATAGAAGCAGCAACTCTGGTGGGAAAAACACTTCTTGGCAGGAGCAACTGTTAAGAGCCTCCTTAGCTTGGCTCTGTACCCCATTGTGGTTATTTGGCCTATAGGGAAAAATGGTGCTCATTTGCTATCTCATGATGGTCAGATGGAGGTGTAACCAGATGCACATGGACCAGTAGAGGTGTAGGGAAAGACCAGAATGTAATGAAAACAGGTCTGACTCCATGTTGGATTTCAATCATAAGAACATAAGAACATAAGAAGAGCCCTGCTGGATCAGGCCAAAGGCCCATCTAGTCCAGCTTCCTGTATCTCACAGCGGCCCACCAGGTGCCCCAGGGAGGCATGAAACAACAAGATGCTTGCATCCTGTTGCCACTCCCTTGCACCCGGTACCAGTAGCCCACCACCTTTGTAAGGAGGTTGCACAATCCATCATTGCCTATAGCCCACGATGGACCTTTCCTCCAGAAATCTGTCCAATCCCCTCTTAAAGGCATCAAGACCAGATGCCATCACCACCTCCTGTGGCAAGGAGTTCCACAGATTAACTACCCGGTGGGTAAAAAAGTACTTCCTTTTATCTTAACTCTCCCAACCCTCAGCTTTAGTGGATGCCCCCTGGTTCTGGTGTTTTGAGAGAGGGAAAAGAACATCCCTCTATCGACTTTATCCCTTCCATGCATAATTTTGTATGTCTCAATCATGTCCCCTTAAATCCTGGGAGTTAAGCTTCTATCCTGCAAGGAGGTCACAAGAGGTAAGCCTCTGTGAAAAGATAGCACAAGATCAGAGTCTCCCTCCCTGAGGGTCCTGTAATGCAAATCTGATGTCTGACAAAAGGAGCATTATGAGGACCATTTGAGCCTAAATCTATCAAAATCTGCCTAAAAGCCAAGAGTTTTCCCTCATCAGAATATCTTACCACTATTCCAATGAAAGTACTTCTCCAGCATTGTGGCTAAATCTGTCTAAGTGTCGCTTCCTGCTTTTGTGTTTAAACTTGTCAAACTAAATTGTTACCTATGTTTGCATCTGACTAGTCTTTGTAATCCTGCCCCTAACCCTTTCGTTAAGGTCACACAAAGAGGGGAGGGGAGCAAAAACCTATTTTTTTGGTTTTGGTTTTTTGGTTTTGGTTTTAGGGGAACAAAAAATGTTTTTATTTGCTGTTGTCAATTCCACATTTTGCATATTCAACTGTATAACTGACCAAACCCAGATATACAATTTATACAAGTTCTGTAATCTCCTTGGAAGCATGCTGCATCTTGTGTCCATTTTGCTAATGTCCTACACATGAATGAAATGTATTTCTCTTCCTGCAACATTGAAGTCCAGCTGGCATTTTTCCATCCACGTGTCTGAATTTCCTTTGGTGAGCACTTACAGAAGGGAAGTATCTGGGCTTGTTTAACAGTCTTGGGATGAGGGAGGTTGCTTCTTTAAAGGGCAGAGAGAACGCATGCCAGGGAAACGAGTCTGCCAAAACTTTCAGGGTAAAATTTGCACACCTCCATTGGTGTTGCGGTGACCCGGGTCAGCTATCTCTGACCCTGGGGGGGGGGTAATTCACACAACATTCTTATCACAATTGTTTAAGCTCAGCTGTGTCAGAGGGAGAGTGAATCAAAATAATGGGATCAAAGCCGAGCTGGAGCTTTGAATTTGTTTGACGTAGGAAAGAATTGCCATCATTACAGATAAATCTGCTGTTCGTCTTTCCTTTTTCTGCTGTTTATCTTTGGGCTAGTTTTGACAAAACCTTGCCTGCACCTTCCCTGCACAATCCATACAGAATAATGGTTATAGTTATACAGCAGAGTTGGGGTGGGGGGCAGGAGAGATACAGATACCATTGCGGTCTAAGTTGATATGTGTTCCAATTAGTTTGCAAATTACCAGCCATTTCTGATTAACTGCCACTTAGTATCTTTTTCTGGAACACTTTGAAGTTTCAGAGCCTCATTCAGGATGCAAAACCACCATCATTCTTATTCGAACACAGCGTACATTTCTACTGGCACTTTCCAAGTAAGAACAAAGGTTCAGACGTATGCGGAAACAGTGTGCAGTTTAATGTGCATATGCCCTACTATGCCTCCTCTTCCTTTAGTATGCCCTAATATGCCTCCTCTTCCAGACCTCCTCTTCCTTTAATGGATCAATTTGAAATACATAATTGATAGAGATTTTGAAACACATAATTGATGTAGATTTTATGGATAAGGAGTTTTGAAGGGCTTCTCCTATTCAACAGAAAGAAAGAAAACAGTTCTTTTTGTGGACATTTGCTCTAGGCAACATGCCCAGCTTGAACTTGGCATGTACTTTGTGCAGTCAATTTCCTCTATCTCCGTGTTTCAGCAATACTGAACATTTCGGCACCAGGACTCACTTTTTAGAATGACAATCTGTCCGGAACTCACCAGAAGTGATGTCATGGCGAGAAGTGCCATCATTGTGACACCAGAGTCTGTTGCTGTTCCTGATAATGCAACAATAAGTTGAATTATTTCTCAGCCATTTTCTAAGAGCAAGGTGAATCGGAAAGGAAAAAAAAAGCCCATTTACAACCTTGACACAAGCAAAACAACCACACAGACCTCCTCTTTTCCAGCATCCCATCTTCCCATATTTTCAGTGATGGCTGCACTAGGTGCTAAACGACCCACCTGAAACTGGCTCGTGACCCACTGGTGACCCACAGTTTGAGAAACATTGCTCTATCCTTCTTTGGGTATTCTTCTTCCTCTGAATACACACCTTGCAAGCCACACAGTTCTCCAAGTGCTGCAGAACTGGCCTTAGGCCCCCAATGGACTAGTTGCCTTGTCACTGAGGTGTAGGTTGCTGGGCAACCCTTTTCAATCCACCGCACTGAAGATGGGGAATTGGAGCTTTTTCTATGTAAAGGAAATCCATTCCAAAAACTACAGTGCTAGCAGCACACAACATAATTCTCTGGGCTTTCCTATCATCCATTACAGAAGCCAGCAACAGGCCAGAGCTATTTGCTCTTTCTGCTTCTCAAGTACTCGTGCCACCATTTTAAGTATTCAGCAGGGAAGAACCATTTTGGTGCATCTGACAACAACATGGCAAGGACCTGCTGGTAAAAAAATATTTTCAGCTGGCAAACTGGCACCAAGCTGTTTCCTGCTCTCTCCTGTGGTTTGCTTTGCACTGGACGGAAAGTGTTAAGAGGCTTCTGTTTGCTATCTGATGCCAGTCTTCCTCTGTCCAGCTGGCAGGCTAGAGATGGAGCTTCCCATGCTGAGTGCCATCTCTTACTGCTGTCCAAAAGAGCTCGTCCTTTTTCCTTTTCTTTTTTGTATAGTATAATTAAATAGGAAGCAACATGAGCATCTCACTGATAAGAACACAACACTGTGTCTGACATGCCTAGACAGCAAGCTGTTGTATTTTTTTCCTCTGAGAAGTGGTGCCATTAAAAGGTGAAACCCTAAATGGAAACTTCTATGGAAATCTTGCATGTAAAACCCAGAGCCTACCCAACAGGGGCGGAGTTAGGTGGTTGGCCAGATTAGGCATTTTTTGAGGGCCCACACGTATCTGAGGGCCCACATGGCCATGCCAATCCCTGACTCTCAGTACTGGGGGTCTATGCCCCACCAGCAAGATGACACCAGTGCTAGACTCAATGGGGTGCCAATGACTTTATCATATGATGCTAATCTACTGCCCAAAGCACATTCATAATGGTGTCCATGTGAGGGGATCAAGCTTTGGAATGTGCCAACAGAATATTTCCAGTGATGGGATCTGGGAATAAGGAAGTGGAACGCTGGGCGGGACGTGTGATTGGCTGCCTGTCCGTTCCGTTCCGTGGCTGCCCTGGCCTCGGGGGGGCCTGCTCGCTGGGGGGGACAGGTGGGGGGCGCGCCGGGTGCCTGGGCGAGCAGTGGTGGGGCGCGCCAACCAGGGGCAGTCCCCTCAAGGCCAGGGCAGCCACAGAACGGAACAGACGGGCTGCCAATCACGTGTAAGTCCCACCCAGCGTTCCGCTTCCTTATTCCCAGATCCCACCACTGAATATATCCCATTGTGATGGTTACATGAGGGCTGGAAAATTGGATAGGATTACTTGTGAAAACTTAAGGGCGCAATCCTAACCTGGAGTTAGACCAGCATAGTTAGGCCAGCAAAGTTTGGCCAGCACAAGGGACACCTTAAAGTATGTTTGGACCATTCTTGGAGTCCTAGAGGCCAGCACACAGATGTGCATCATCCTCCCTGACTGAGAGTGGCCTAAACATGCTTTATGGTGGCCTTTGTGCTGGTCAAACTTTGCTGGTTTACTGTGTTGGTCTAAATCCAGATTAGAATTGCACTCTAAGTCAGTTGTTCTCAAACTTTATAGACTGGGGCCCACTTTTTATTATGGCACTCATGTCAGGACCCACCGGAAGTGATGTCATTAACCTGGCAGCGATGCCATAGCCAAAAGTTACAACACAAGCAGGAAGTGATATCATTGTGATATCAAACAACACTCCAGAAATGCAAACTGGCATTCTTGGACTGCAGCAATGGAAAACCATGAAACATCCCATACAGAAAGCAAGATTAGCACAAAATGTGTAAAAACACTCAACTAAAAATATTTTTTTTAAAAAACCTAACTTGAAACTCAAACTATTAACACTCACAAAAGGAATATAGCAAGAATAATGTCTGCAGCTTCCAAGAAGGCTGCTCCCAGCTTTCCATGACCCACCTAACATCAGGTTGCGACCCACAGTTTGAGAAACAGTGGCATAAGTAATTATAAGCTTTTTGTTCTAGCTGAAAAATTAAAAATTGAAGTCTCTTCATTATTCTTTTGCCGCTTCCTATTTCTCCATGTCCCTTCTAGCTGTCTCTGTTCTGCTGGTTCTAAATTTTTCGTTTAAATCCATCTTATCACTTTATTTATTACAATTACAATCCATGTACAGGGTGCATTACAATAGGAGAGTGGGCAGTCTCTGCTTATTGGACCCACAACGCAGAAATAGACATAAGGAAGACAACAGAAGAAGGGAGGGAAGTGGGGACAAGATAAAGGAAGAAGATGTGGGGAAGAAGATGTGAATGTTTTATGTACAGTCATCCCTTGGAATCCGCCAGTCTAGCATTCATGGATTTCACTCAACATGGATGGCGCAGATTCCAGGGTCTGCTTTTAAAGATGCTTAGAATTGTTGGAATAAGTCAGAAAATAAGTTCCCCCCCTTCTTGCTGCAAAATTGTTCCATTTCTGTGCTCCAGAAGCCATTTCCAGGTTGTGTGATTCCCTCCCTTGACCCGGACATTGCATGATCCATTCTGGGGCAAGCCAGGGCAAAGGGAAGCAGTCACGCAACCCAGGAGTGGCTTCTGAGAGCTCAGAAGACTGCAGCCCTGCAGCTCTGAAAATGGAGTCATTTTGCAGCACAAAAGTGGGGAAACCTATTTATTTTGAGAGACCCCAGAATCCTTGGATATCGATACCTGTGAGGGGGAGCAGACCCAAACCCCAGCAGATACCAAGGGACAACCGTACATGTACTTTGGCAGGGCTGGCCCACCCCTGAGGCAAGGTGAAGCAACTGTTTCAGGTAGCAGATGGGCACAGGTGGCACCTTACTCCATTGGCATTCCACAATATCCTCACCTTGTCCTCATTTCTCCCCACTTCCTTTTTCTATCCCCCTGGATTTTTGTAACACCGTCAAGGGAGACTCAGGCTCAGCTCATTTGTAAAGACAACCAAGGCCTTGGGCAGCCGATTGGTGGGAGGGCACCCTCTTCCATCCACCTGCATGCCTCCATGTCCCCTTTCCTTACTTCCTGGATTGGAAACGGAAGAGGGAGTGCAAGGAAGTGCGGAGGATAAGAGAGTGGAAAGGAGTGTCTCTGATGCTCTAGCCACCACTTTCCTCTCCTCCACATTTCACCTTCCACTTCTTCCCATTCTCCCTTTTCAGATATGGAAAATCAGAAGAGCAGATGCTGGCTCAGATCAGATGAAATAGGGGCAACACTTGGCATCCTGCCTTACCTGCCAGGAGGTTTTGGACTGGCCAAGGGCTGGGGTGGAGGTGGACATGATTTGGTTAGACTTGATAAGGGAAATAAAGAAAGGATAAGGAGTCAAAGGTGACACCAAATCGTTGAGCCTGTTAAATGGGATGGACGGTGACATTATTAATGGATTAGAAATTGGTATGAGAAGAGTTTAGAAGGAAAGACAAGAAGTTCTGTCTTGGATATAATGGGCTTAAAACAGCACTGAAACATTCAAGCAGAAATGTTAGACATACAGTTGGAGTTTCTGAATTAAATGGAAACAGTTCTGGGTATGGAGATGTTGGGCTGAGGGTGCAATCCTAACCTGGAGTTAGGCTGGCACAGTTAGACCAACAAGGGCCACAGCAGGCACAAGGGCCACTGCAAAGCATGTTTAGACCAATCTTGGAGGCACAGGGGGATCAGGAAGATGGCACATATCTGTATGCTGGCCTCTCTGAGAGTGCTCCAGACATACTTTACTGTGTCCCTTGTGCCAGTCAAACTTTGCTGGCCTAACTGTGCTGGCCTAACTCCAGGTTAGGATTGTGCTCTGAGTGTCATCAGTATTTAGGAGGTATGAAAAGTCATGGGATTTGATAAACTCACCCAGAGACAGCGGACAAAGAGAGTAGCAGGGATCAATAACAGATTTTCTCAAAGGTCTTTCTTGTATCTGTTTGTTTTCCATTATGGCAATCTCCCCCTTCCTCCTTCAGACTGCAAATCCTTCCTTTGCTTTTTATTACCTTTCAAAAATGGCCTTATACTTATCTTTGCACGCACACATTTCCTTACTGCGTTTCCTTCTTAGCATGGCATTTTATGTCCTGTTTTCAATCGTGTTCGTGTTCTATTCTGTCTCCTGCTCCTTTCCCATCACGTATAAAGGGGTTGGACTGAAATGTATAATCATATGCCTACTAATTGTATCGTTTCCTAGTTTTTGCAGGCACTTGATAAACATGAAATTGTTATTCTGATTACTACAGAGGAGAGCTCCACTGAGACCCGTTAGCGCAGGTTAAACCAAAGTGAATGGATCGCTTTCATTGGTCCAGCCTGTCTCCGTGAGAATGCTGAAGTTTTCAAGCTCCAGAGAGCTTTGCTTCAAACTGAATATTTAGTATCAAAGCTGCAGAGCCTGTCAGTCCTGTGAACACTTCTTTCAGAGATCTCAAATACCAGACGTCTTGAGGATTCTTTGTTCAGATAGGTGGGGAGCTGTCCCACTTTGTCTAAATTAATTCAATTATCCTATTCCTCTGCCTTGATCTATCCTGGCTGTCAGCCTTTCTGTTTCAGCTGTCATGGCTTTTTTAGCACTGGATAGGTGTGTGGAGACTTACTGTGTCTTAGCAGCCACGGAGGATGGGGGGGGTCATAGTTCCCTGACACGGACACACCAGCTGCAGTCAACAGGGTTGAACTAGATGCTATTCTAAACCAGGGACTGCCAAACTCCAGCCCATGGGCCAGATCAGACATCCACCCTGTCCTTCTCCTGGATGACTGGCTTCTGCCATTCCGCCCTGGACTCTGACGAAGGCTCTGCCTACAGCCCCCAGGGCTCTTCACGTCAAGCAGCTCCTGCGTGGCACTCCTTGTGCAAGGCATGCTGGGGTTTCAGACCCCAGAATCGGCTCACCATGAAGACGCCTGGGGGCTGTAGTGGGGTCTTCATCAGCATCGAGGGCAGAACGACAGAACCCCTGTTTTAAACACACCGTTGCCACCAAAAACAGCAACTGGCTATTTTGCCCCCCTCCCTATTAATGTATAACACCAAGCATACTTGGCGTTGTAATATCAAAGTGTCCCTGATGTTCCCCTCCTCTTCATATAAGCAGCCAATCATGTAGTGGGAGACTGGAAATGTATTACGTAATGATCTCACAGCATGAAATTCTCCTGTTACAAACAGAGAAGGGCCACCATGCATGTACCATCATCTTCCCCCAATCAAGCTCAGCAGCTACATTTTGTCCTGTTCCCCCCCCCTGAAAAAGCTGTGCACAGCACTGATTGGCTGGCTGACCCTTCCGTCAATCACTCAGTAACATGGTAACAGAGAGACCCACAAGGTCCTAGTGTCTTGGACATTTTTGACATTGTGTCAAACAGTGTGTGTGTGTGTGTGTGTGTGTGTGTGTGTGTGTGTGTGTGTGTGTGTGTGTTCTGCATGTGCCACTGCAATTGCTTCAGTTGGCTGTGGACTTTTTAACATATTTTAGTTGCTGTGTTGTGATTTTTTTAAATGGTGTTTTTATTTCATGGTAAGCCACTTTGAATTTTCTGTTTCAGTAAGGTAGAGGATAAATCCCTAAAACAAACAAACAAATGAAAAAAATAATTGGGCCCCACACATTTGAGACATGAGACACTAATTATTATATCCTTTTAAATTGGCAGATTACGGACAAAGCCGGACATTTACACTTGGGCTGGAGGGAGCTCAGCTGTGCCAGGCTGCACAGCCCTGTGCCAGAACCAATAAAGAGAGCCAAGGCTTTTCTTGCAGCTTGCATGACTGCAAGCCACACTGCCAAGCGGACACACCACCCATAAAACCACACTTACCCTTTGGCAGACTTGCCCCTGTGGCTTGTCCCTTTGGCAGTGGGAATTTCCAGCAGGAAATTAAGGAAGCAACTTTGTTAGATAAAAGGTTAGCACATGGCAGTGTTCTAGGCCCACCCAAGGCTCTGTCCCAGGACCAGGTCAACGATTGCCGCCCCTTGCACCAGCTCCCCATGCCCCTGTGCCACCCCCGCCTCACACCCCTGCTACGCTGCGTTACATTTTGGAACTGTTTCAGTGCAGAGACAGGCAGGCAGGCCAAAAGCTGCTTGTTCGGCTTGCCTCTGCTCCCCACTCCCCTCCACCAGCGCACCGTTCAGGGGCAAGGGACCCCCTAACAAATTGGTAAGATTGCCACTGAAACACAGAGCTGTGGAAACTAGCTCTGAAATTATTCCAAAAAAGACTACTTAACACAAGACCTACTGATGCCAGAGGAGCCTTACCAAATGCTGCCCCCCTTACAGGTTGATTCTCAACCCCACATACATCCTTTTCTCAACCAATGGAGTGTACATGGATTTACAAGCATACCTTGACTTTCACCCACTTGAGTTCCATTGCTTTGCTCTTTCAACCGCTTTTACTTATAACTACGTACATTTCAAATGTTGGCCACATGCTTTCCTCTTTCATCTGATTTCATCCAACCTTCCATGCCATTTGTCAATGTTCTTATATTTATTTTACTTTTATCTCTTATTTATGTTGCACACACATTTGCTTGTGTTATACAGTTAGTTAGTTATGCTTTTCACTGGAAAGAATAAATTTGCAAGCTAAATAAAGCTATGCTTTGACTTTCATCCATTTTTGACTTTCACCCAGGCTCTGTTCCCTAACCAGATGAAAGTGCAAGGGGTTGCTGTATCATTTTAACCCTATAACTGCTTGTAATCAACAGTTCAAACTGCTTCAATTGAAGCCGGTTAACTCCTGCTGATGTCTATGAAACTCTATCTGAAATTCAAGTATATCAGTTTATCTGGTTTGAGGATCAGTCTGTCCATGTGATTAATTATCAGCTTTGATGCAGGAGTGTATTTTAAAGGAGACAGGTGGCAATGTTGTTCTCTTCGTTATGCTAAGAGACACTTCCTTATAATTATTCATGTATATTTCATTGTTTGTAAATTGCCCCTTCATATGCTGTATGAATAATTGACAAAAAGAGAACCATAGACTTAAAAGACTACTGTCAAAAAGATGGTTGTGTAAGGGTTTTTCTTCCTATCCCTTTTTTTTAGTGTTCTGTTCCCCATTTAACTGATTTGGCTGATTTGTAAGCAATTCCTTCAGGCAGCTGCAGATTTGAAATTAAATAGTAGCTAAACAAACATTTTGTAAATAATTTTTGATCTTGAAAAGGCACAGAATTGGATGCATTCCTAATATTCCAAAGCACCATGTGGAACAGAGAGTCAGTCTAGGCTGTTTCTGGACTCATTTGGAGGAACAGAGTCCAGGAAGTCATATGGGAAAATCTGCTGACTCAAAATCATTGTTTCTATTTGGCAAAATTCATACAAGACGTTTCATTTCATGTGTGATGTGGCCATGGGTTTGTGGGGTTTCAACAGTCTTTCTGTTGCTATGGTAAAAGGAGGCACAAAACCTTCCCTCCATGATGTGCACAGAAACTTATCAGGGGCCCAACTGTTATGACTTGCAGCGAGGGGTAAGCCGTGGGGAGTGGCACACAGGCTCAGGAGTGCTTTCCCCCCCCCTGCTGCCACCTCCTTGCAGCCTGCCATGGCCCGAGACACTCCCTGTTTGTGCTTCATTTAGAGAGACTGCAAAGAAAGAAAGGCTCACTGTCCTCTGTGCAGGGGGTGGGGTGCATGACAGAGGTGTAGGAGGCACCAGGCAGGGGGTCATCTTCTACCGCCCCTCAAGCCCATACATGTCAAAGCTTGTCAAGCCCTCTTTCCCTGTTTGAGAGTTGGACAATGTGGTGTTGCAGTGTTGACCCAGGACCAGTTTCAAATTCCCTCGTGGTCATGAACCTCACTGAGAGCACAGTCCTAACCTGGGGTTAGGCCAGCACTGTTAGGTCAAAAAAAGTTTGGCTGGCACAAGGGAGACTAAAGCACATTTGCACCACTCTTGAGGCGCAATCCTACCCAGCTCTGGGTAGGCGCCTCGGCCAGCCAGCGCCCTATCCAGCGCTGGGTAGGTGGAGGCTGGAGCTTCCCTGCGGCAAGGGAGTGTGCGCTCCCTTACCATAGGGGAGGCTCCAGCCTCCGCTAAGTGTTCCTCGGATCTGAACCCGCTAAAGAGCGGGCGCAGATCCAAGGAGATGCGCAACCCGAATTGGGGCTGCGCGGCCTCCCTGACGGGCTTAGGAAGTGGCCATACGGCCACCTCCCAAGCCCGCCCACATCACGCCCAAGTCCTGCCCTCACTTCCCTCTCTCCCTCCCTCCCATCCCCATGCTGCCTCAGCACGGAGCCTCCCTTGCGCCGACCAGCTTCAGTCGGCATGAGAGAGGCTCAGCGCGGGCACAGCAGGGCCGGCGCTGCCTGGAGCACCAGTCCTGCTGCCTTAGCGCTGACGTGGGGGTGCCAATTGGCACTCCCGCGTCGGTGCTAAAGGCTCAAAGTCAGCTCAACCCCGTTGCGCTGACGCTGCGCGGGGTTTAGGATTGCGCTGTTGGAGTCAGAGAGGCCAGCACAAGGACGTGTGCCATCCTCCCTGACTCTGAGAGTGTCTTTATGGTGTCCCTTGTGCCAGCCAAACTTTGCTGGCCAAACTGTGCCAGCCTAACTCCAGGTTAGGCTTGAGCCCTGAGTAACTTCGGGCCAATTGCTATCTCTTGACCTAACCTACCAGCAGGAGGATCAGGGCTGGTTTTAACTTAATTTTGCCAATTTGGCCAAATGAGGTCCTGCTCCTAAAGGGAGCTCCACACAGAGCCAGCTGATCATGGCACTTGCCTGAGGGCGCACAACCCTATCCTGGCGTTAGGCCAGCACAGATAGGCCAGCAAAATTTGGCTGACACAAGGGACACCGTAAAGTGTGTTTGGACCACTCTCTGAATCAGAGGGGCCAGCACATGGATGAGCGCCATCCTCCCTGACTCTGATAGCACAATCCTCTGCATATCTACTCAGAAGTACATCCCATTGTGTCCAATGGGGCTTACTCCCAGGAAAGTGTCATTGGATTACAGCCTGAGAGTGGTCCAAATGTGAGGTCACTTCTAAGCTGCACAGCACCAAGCCAGCAGAAGAGACACTGCTTGGACCGAGTGAGCACTTACAGAGCACATGTGTCCTGACTGGCCTCAGAGCCAGGGCCAGTCGTAGGGCGATTTGACCATTTGGCTGAATCAGACCATGGGCTTGGTGGGACCCCAGTGAGTGAAACCCCTACAGCCGCAGCTGGCACCTTGCCCTGGTGCTGACACTCTGGCACGGAATCTTCCATGCTGAAACATTGCAAGGAGAGTGCAGCAAGGGGAGTTGTTGCTGGAGAGCCGAGCCTCCCACCTGCTCCTGGGTTCTCTCACATCATCTGTTCCCCCAATTTCATGGAATTTACGAGTGTATGTGTGTGTGTGTGTGTGTGTGTGTGTGTGTGTGTGTGTGTGTGTGTAATTTAAAAAAATGAAGGGGAGGGATGCCTTTTTAAAGATGAAGTCTGCTACTTGCAGTTTCTAGAAGCACCTCTAATGAGAATAGTTAACATTTTAAGAAGATGTGTTGTCCTATTCTGCTGATTTTTAAAGGGTTTTAGTTAATTACTGCAGCCTATTAATTAATTAAAGGTCACAGCTGAATTGGAACTTTGCAAAATACAAATAAGAGTCCTCCTTTCCCAAGATCCGTACAGTACTTTTATGGCCCAATCCCAAAGGCCCTTATTGCCACTGGTATGCACTTACCACCGGTGAAAATGTTGCAAACGTGCCGTAAAGCACATCTGCAACACATGTACTCAGTGATGTCATGCAGGGGGTACGCGGGGGTACGTGAGTACCGGTTCCTAGGATTACGGCTGGCCCCGCCCATTTGCCCGCCCACTCATCAACTCCGCCCCCTGCAACGTTTGAATTTCCTGCACGTTTGAGTTGCCTGCACGTTCTCAGAGCCAGGCAGGCAGGCAGGCAGCGAGCGGAGCCTTGCCTTGCCTTGCCTTGCCACTGAAAAATGAGCTGCTCTGGGGTTTTGGAACTGTTGGGTCACTTTAACATGATGCCAGGCCTCCTTAACATGTTCTGGGGGTGCTGTGGAATACTGTTGCAACTGTTGGGTCAGTTTAAAATGGTCTGAGGCCTCAAAAAGGGCTTTTTTCATGTCACTTCCTGCCATGACATCACTTCTGGCTTATGACATCACTTCCGGTGGGCGGGTCCCGACACGTGCCAATCAAAAGTGAGTACCTGTTCTTAAATCATTTAGATGACACCACTGCATGTACTCCTGTGCTGGGGCGGCACTCATTCAGCGTCAGGCCCAAAAGTGAGCGGGCATTTGGCTGGCAGTCCAGCAGTGCTGGCAGCCAGTAAGACCATTTGGGTAGGAGGCAGGGGAGGGGCAGGCTGCGAAGGGGGATCCTATCCCCGGTGGTGGCTCAGGGAGCCCAACACGGGGCTGCTCGATTCACCAGTGGGAAAATAGCAAAATAGTCGGCAAGGGGAGGAGCCCCATTGCAGGCGACGGGGCTTTCCCTGGGGGAAGGGGACAAACATCCCCTTCTCCCAGGGAGACTCCAGCAACTGCCTCGCTGACACTGGATGCAGTGGTAGCCTTTTGGCTACCGCTTTGCCCGCGGCAGTTAGGCAGTTCAGGATTGGGCTGTTGACCATATCCTTTTCACCCCTCTGTCCCTTGCAAAAGTCACTCCTAAAAAAACGTAGGAGACCTGGTTTGTTTATACAGCCGTCTAGCTAGTATTTCTTAGCTAGTATTGCTTACCATGACGGTAAATGAAGCAGGGCAGACACTGAGGGAAAGAGAGCTCTATGCAGGGCTGGCCCAGCCATAGAGTAAGAGGAGTTGGGCTGCCTCAAGTGGTGGATGGGCACAGGTTGCCGCCTTGCCCCCACTTGCCTGCCATTTCTGTGGTCTGCCACTCTGTCTCCATAAGGAGCAGCAAAAAAAAAAGGTGACTTCCTTTTTTGGAAGTGGGGTTGTGCTACCTCCAGTTTCCTTTTTCCAGCCTCACTACTGCTCTGTTTGAAAAGACAGAGCAGCAGATTGAACATTACAGAGGCCGCAGGTAAGACGGAATGGGAGGCAGATCTGGGAGTGGAAGGGAGGAGCTTATCACCACTGGGGCTCACATCCATGGTGTTCCTACAAGGGGGCAAAACACTAAGTGGTACAGGAGCCTGAGCTCCTGTGTAACACGCCGCTCCCCCTTGTCTTCAGAGTCATTCACAGCTCAGAGAAACGGCTCGAAGTCTTTGTTTTCCAAGCCACAAATGGCTCTGGAGGCAAGGCGGAGGGACCATGTTGCACAGGAGCTCAGGCGCCAACAAACCATAGTGTCCCCCCTGCAGGTACACCACTGGCTCACACCACCACTACCACCTTTTCTTCCGGCTGGTGGGGATCCAGCTGCCACTTCTGCTGTCCTTGTCTTTCCATCCACCACCACTGCTGGCTCGGGCATGGGGAGGGATCCGGCCATCCCGCCACTGCCTCTTCCTTGTCCTTCCTGCAAGAGTTGCGCTTCTCTGCTATCTTGGCCCCGGATGGGGTGATCTGGTCCAGCTGCTCATGCGCTCCCCCTCCTCCACTTCCTGTCCCAAGCTAGGCTGCTGCTGCTGCTGCATCCTCCTCCTTACTAGGAGGATGGGTTCAATCAAACTGGGGGCTTTTGGGGGTGGATGTGTATGTATGGGTTAACATCAGGTGGGGTGGAATAATTTAGGAGAATGTAGTTGTACATTCATCATGTTTCAGGTGGCAGATCAACTGGGGCCATCTCTGATTCTATAAATAAGGAGTAAATGATGGCGCTCTCTCTCTCTCTCTCTCTCTCTCTCTCTCTCTCTCTCTCTCTCTC
>JAJKFI010000001.1:14912349-14947255 GCA_029204185.1 Lerista edwardsae
GTGTGTGTGTGTGTGTGTGTGTGTGTGTGTGTGTGTGTGTGTGTGTGGCCACAGCAGAAACTCTAGGTTTACAAACACTGATGGTCATGACAAAAGTTATTATCAGCTTGTGTTGAGAAAAAGCCGCTTTGCTCCCGATGCCCAAAAAGAGCAGAATTCTGATCCTGCTGGGAGCTAAGCAAATGTCAGAAACCAAGCCCCTGAAAGCAATTCAAGGAGAGTGGAAGGGGGTGAAACGAGATATGAGCTGATTTAAAAATATTAAATCCGATGTCTGCCCAGTCAGTTCATCAATCTCTGCTTTGCTGCTGCCGCATCCTATTCCTGTTTTCGTTTTTCACTGAACATTTTGTGTTCTACCATTCTTGTTTTCACTATTTTGCAATCCTTTGGATTGTTTCACTTCCTATGTGACCAGATGTTAAATAGGGCTGCCAGCTCCTGAAATAAAGAACTCTGGAAGCAAAAGAAAAAGAAAAAGAAAAAAAAAGAACTTGCAATCAAGGAAAAACAAAACATCAAAATGCAACAATTAGACATTTTTAGCAGCCCTATCCTATCATTCCCCCCACTCTAGTGCAGCCACACTTAAACCAGTGCACTGTTTACCCCTGCTAACTGGGCAAGAGGCACTTTTTCAAGTGGTGATTCTCTTATATTGAGCAGGGGGAGAGTAATTGTCCCTCTTCACCCCTGTGCAGTCTTTCTAGTGGCTGTTGCTGGTGGTCTGCCTTTTTATTTTTATTTTAGATTGTGAGCCCTTTATTTTAGATTGTGAGCCCTAATAATTTTATTATTATTACTATTTGCCTGTAAACCTCTTTGTGAACTTCATGTTGAAAAGCGGTATATAAGTACCTGATTGATTGATTGATTGATTGATTGATTGTATCCATCAGGGAGGGGGGTAGATCAGGAGGCTTCAGACAGGAAAGGGGATTTAAATCTCTGCAATGGGTCTCCACGTACCTGTGCTAGCAACTTCTCTAGTTCTCTCCATTTTCTGAGAAGTGAATGGGGGAGAGAGGCTGCTGTTGGAGGAGATAGGATCCGACCCATAGCATTGCTGCCAGATCTAACCCCTCCTGCAGCCTCCCTATCCCATTCCTCCCCCTCCCTGCCCCTGTTCAGTCCTCACCACCAACTCACTATTGTTAGTGAGCCCGCTCCATTCTGCCATTGCACACCAGACCGCCACTGCCTCTCCGGCAGCAGTATGTTAGCATGCGACTCTGTGCACTTTCAGAGCCACTTTCACAGTAGCCAGAAAGTGCATTCCATCACTGGAACACTAGATCTGGCAGCGGCAATGGAGAACAAGATTGGGCCATTAGATACCTAAATGCATCTATTTAGAAATATAGGTCTATTGTTAGCAAGAATCCTGGGCCTCTGCACTTACTGAGAGCACAACTCTATGCAGGTCTACTCAGAAGTAAGTCAATTGTGTCCAATGGGGCCTAATCGCAGAAAAGTGTGTATCGGATTGCAGCCTGGGAGTAAGTGGGTGTGCTGTCCATGAACCAGCTGCTGGTTCCAATGGCAGACCTGGGAAAACACACATCTAAGCATTCTTATGCTTGACCTTAAGAAACTTAGGTTTGATTATGTCATGGAGCTACCTAATCAGATGAGAGGAAACCTTCCGGCCATCCCACCTGTTTACCTAGGCTGGGGGCTTTTGCTGTCCTATTATTGGGCACCCACCAATCTCAGGAGGAGGGTTGCCTAGGAGCTATTGTCTTTGGGGAAACTGAGACATGCGGACAGATCAAGCCACATAGTTACACATGAGGCTTTTGGAGAATGTCATTTCAAACAAAAGAGGAACATCTCAAGGTAATGTCTCCTGCATCTAGGATGCCAGGCAGGCTCTTTGGGGTCCTATGTGGGGCTAGAAACATCCAACAATAAGGAAAAATAGGCAAAAATAGGGGAAATGGGGCATCCATCACAAGCTCCACTGGTGGGAGAATATGAACAAGCCAAACTACCGAAGGGCACATTCCTAATCAATCAACTAACTGTGAATGGACCGTGCGCAGCATCCTGCAGTGGAGTAGAAGCCACGGAGGCCTCCTCAAGGTAAGGGAATGTTTATTCCCTTATCTTGGAGCTGCAAGGCCCTTGCCCTGGTGCTGGTTAGGATTGTGCCCCAAGTCAAGGTACAGTTCACCCAGGAGATGCAACAAACATTGCTGATCACACATTTCCTTCCAAAATCAATCTCTTTTCTCACGTACAAAGAAGGTAGAGGTAAAAAAAATAGATTATAAAAGCACTTATAATAAACCTGTACTTAACCTCCATTTATAATTGCAATCAATACAAATATCACATAATTGATTATTTCCTAAAGCTTCCGCACTGTGTCTCGATCCTTATCATTAAGTTCCAGCCTATTTCAGATTAACAAAACGAACTAATAGGTGGCTCTAATGTTTGTTCTATTAATCGTTGTTTTTCTTCTAATGTAATACACTTTCATTGTAATTGTAAATTATTTTTGGAATTTAAATTACAGAAATGTATAGTTTTAAACAATTATGGTTCCAAAGCAGGGAATGAGGACAGAACAGGGTTTAAGTCCAGAACAGTGCTTCAATTACAGGGAAGTAGAGAATTGCCACCCATATATTGTCTGGCTTTTACAAGGTTATGAGTCGGGCACAATCTGGATAAAATTGTGGAAAGTCCAGAGTCACAGGGTGAAGTTTGTAGATTATAAGGCCATCTGTCTCTCATAGTCTGACTCGGAGGCTGCTATTTCTAGAGATGAAACCGTACAGGTATACCCCGGTATCCACTTTTTCAGTTATCCACAGATACCATGGATACTGAGACACCTATTAAAAAGATAAGGTAAAGGTTTCTCCACGACTGAATGGTCTAGTCGTGACCAACTGTAGGGGGCGGTGCTCATCTCTGTTTCAAAGCCTGTAGAGCCGGCGTTTTGTCCGAGGACAAGCTTTCGTGGTCATATGCCCAGCATGACTCTATGCCGTAGCACATGGAACGCCGTTACCTTCCCACCGAAGTGGTCCCTGTTTATCTACTTGCATTTAGGTGCTTTCAAACTGCTAGGTTGGCAGGAGCTGGGACAAGCAACGGGAGCTCACTCCGTCGCGCAGCCTTGAACTCCCAACCTTCCGGTCAGAAAGCCCAGCAGCAGTGGTTTAACCCACTGCGCCTAAACTAATCTCTTTTTTTTTACCTTGTTGCAGCAAAACCACTGATGTTCCCCTATCTTTAAAAAGCATCCCCAGTATCCACAGTTTCAGGTATCCACAGTGAGGTCCAGAACAGAACCCAGCAGATACCAGGGCATGCCTGTATTTGCATAGAAGACCATTGTAATTTGAGGAGCTAGTGGTGCACCACCACATGCCCCTTACACCAGGACTCAAAAGCCTGTTGTAATAGCCTATTGGAATATTTTCTCATTCATTTGCCGAAATGTTTAAAAAGCACTCTTTAGCCCTTAATTGGGTGCGTCCTCAAAGCCCTGTAAGTGTTTCCAGGAACGGTCTGGGCAGCTGGAAGGGTTTGCCCCTGCCTGTTTGGAAAGGACTGGGCACCCTTTCAAGGTCCGACAGCCAAATTAAATTATATAAACTTCATCAAATGTAGCAAACTAATTGGCTGCAAACATAATTTTCAAGGCATTTTAAACCCTCCAAGGTCTTTATCATTTGGATATCTTGGTGTAAGCCAAAGTGGCAGAACAGGAATTACATACCCTCATGTGGCTCTTGGGGTGCATCTGTGGCCAGAGAGGAGTCAAGAAGTGGGATGAGGGATCCCTTCGATAGAGGGACGTTCTTTTCCCTCTCTCAAAACACCAGAACCAGGGGGCATCCGCTAAAACTGAGGGTTGGGAGAGTTAAAACAGATAAAAGGAAGTATTTTTTTTACCCAGCGGGTAGCTAATCTGTGGAACTCTCTGCCACAGGAGGTGATGATGGCATCTGGTCTGGATGCCTTTAAGAGGGGATTGGGTGGATTTCTGGAGGAAAAGTCCATTGTGGGCTATAGGCCATGATGGGTTGTGCAACCTCCTTACATCAGTAGTAGACTACTTCAGAGTACCAGGTGCAAGGGAGTGGCAACAGGATGCATGCATCTTGTTGTCTCATGCCTCCCTGGGGCACCTGGTGGGCCGTTGTGAGAAACAGGAAGCTGGTCTAGATGGACCTTTGGCCTGATCCAGTGGGGCTCTTCTTATGTTCTTATGTTCTTATGAGAGGAATGTCTCATCAGAGGGCTGTCTTGGGACAACAGAGCAGACACAGGTATTGCCCATCTTTTTGTATAATACTTCCTTCCTTTCAAATCATGAATACAAAAAAATAACATTTTTAAACGCTCTTATTTATTGCCTTTGTATTCCGAAAAGACATTTTCCTTGTTTCCAAACAGAAATTCATTAAGGAGTTCTTTGTGTTTTGTTTTGTCTTTTGGTATATTTTGGGCAAAGTCTAAGATTTGATGAATCCAGGAGTGGATGTCCAGTGCTGTCAATTCCCTGGACCCCGTGAGGCAGTGCTGGCCATTGTCTGTAGACTCTGTCGGGTTGCTAGCAGCCAGCTTTCCAGCATCAATCTCTCAGTGACCCCTCAGAGTAATCCTGGAGAGTTTAACAGAGCCTCCAGGGATTTGCAACGGTTATGCAGTACTATGTTGTAGGGAGAAAGTGCCTGCAGGAATAGCTTCAGTCTGAGTTAGCAATTCTCACTTACTGCCCCAAAAAACAGAGGCAGTTTCTTTGGCTGCGATCAGGGAATTTGATTTAGACTTTGCTGAATAACCCAACCCTATCAAGCCTCAATTAAGTCCATAACAAAATTGGTGCCATCTAGTGATGGAACCAATAACTTCATAGTGATGGAGCATATGCACCCAGCTGTTACATTACAACACTCAAAGTGAGATGCAATACTTGAAATTGAACAAGGAAAAAGTCTTTCATTTTGTTTTTATTTTCCTTATGTATTATTATAACCACATTCTTGATTAAAATTTGGTACAGCCACCAGCTGGCCAAGAGGTGTACCTTAAAAAAAAAACTGCCGGGGGGGGGGCGGTCAGGTGGAGAAATGGTCTTGCTCCAGGCTTTCCTGTCAACTAGCTCCCAAACACAGCAATACAGATGAGGTGCAGTGTGTGTGTTTCTTCTGGTTGGTTGGCAATCCTATTATGAAATGCCCAGCCCAATTTAATTTGTTTATCGGCCAAGCTCGAATGGCTCCATCTTAAATGAATGCACGATGATCACACACTGCCTAGTTAGTTAAAGTGCCTGAAGTTATCAGGTTTCTCCAGCAATGCTTAAGAAACTCACAGTTAAGGACAACAGAGGTGATGCTAAGCCCACAAACGTGTGTTATGAATTTACGATTCACATCAAACAATCTCCAGATAAGTATAATGAGATGTACTGGAATTAGGAATCCTTTTCCTTTGGGGCTCTTTTTGCTAAGGGGCTGAAGTGTGTGTGTGTGTGTGTGTGTGTGTGTGTGTGTGTGTGTGTGTGTGTGTGTAAAAAGCAAAATTAACTATTTGAGGCCTATGCCAGAAGGTAAAATTGTTTCATGCAATTTTCAAAGAGCCAGGTATGTCTGGGTTGGTTCACAGTAACTCTCCTGTATATGTCGTTGGAGAGATGTGGAATTTATTCATCCCTGAACACAACAATAATTTTTTCATGATGGAATGGCATAACAGTTCAGTGAAAGGATAATCTCATCTCAGCGAGAAGGTATGAAGCAATCAAAGGGTCCCCTATGCCAAAAGAGGTCATTTATAGTCACAGGATCTGTTTCTGGCAGAAAATGTCTCCTGTGAAAAGGCTGTGTGGTCTCTCAGTTCCTAAATAATGCAAAACCAGGACAGAAAAAAAAATGTGTCACCGTTTCTCCTTTTTGTGGCTCAGATCTACTATCCTAACAACTCAGGCCTATGCAGGTCTACTCAGAAGTAAGTCTTGTTTTGTTCAATAAGGCTTATTCCCAGGAAAGTATGTATAGGACTGCAGTCTAAATCTTACTTCTCGTTATTTCCCTCTGCCAGTTTGTTGCTGTTAAAAATGTTATGTGAGCAATTTTTACCCTGCTCTTTCACACCAATACTCTGAGGGGTCCTAAAAATCTAAAAAGTCGAAATAATCAACACAGCAGCTGATAAAAATCATGACCAACTCAAAAACCCTTGGAAAGGTCTTTACAGTTTCTAGAGCTGAAGAAATTAAGCAGCCCCACAGGAAACTGGGTTTTGTTAAGAACTTTACTGGGACAAAGACACAACTGCAGTCGTTATACACAGGCAGAAACAAGAAAAGACGCCGATGGCCTGGACTATCAGATGTAGGGAGAGAAGCCCGGAAGATTTTAAACTAGCAACTAACTAGTTTAACTATTGATAGTGGTCAATGTATGTATACAAGTCTAGCCTACTGGTTCCCAAACTTTTTAGAGGCCCTAGAACAGAGGTTCTAAACTCTTTAACACATGAAAACACAATGAAAATGTCGACCCAGTGTGCAGCGGCAGTGAAGAAGGTGAATTCCATGCTAGGGATAATTAGAAAAGGGATTGAGAATAAAACAGCCAATATTGTATTGCCATTGTACAAGGTGATGGTAAGGCCACACCTAGAGTAATGCGTACAGTTTTGGTCTCCACATCTCAAAAAGGACACAGTGGAATTAGAAAAAGTACAGAAAAGAGCAACCAAAATGAGGTTTGTTTATTGACAATCCAAACAACCGCCAAATTGTCACACCAAAACTGGACAGTCGAATTAGCAAACTCAGCTGCCCAGAGGTGAACCGCCACCACCAGCGGAAAAAATTCCAAGAAAGTCATGTCCCTGGTGAGGCCCCCACGCTCCCATGCCTCCAGCCACGGCGCGGAGCACCACCTGCCACGAAAGTACAAGCCAAACCCAAGACCGCCAGCGGCGTCCGAGTGGACCTGCAATTCCGCTTCCACCCTGTTATCTTCCCTCCAAAAGGAAACCCCATTAAAATCCCGGAGGAAGAGCTGCCACATATATAAATCCTCCCTCATCTCAAATGTCACCCAAACGTGATGGTAGGGTCTGTGAAGCCCAGCCATACCATCGCAGAGCCACCACCCGGCAGGCGAAATTAAGATGACCGACCAGGACCTGCAGCTGCCTGAGGGACAACTTCCTAGCTCCCGAGCTCTGGCCTAAGAGTACCCGCAACTTCTCGAGCTTGTCGTCCGGGAGACGACTGCAGCCTGCCACCGTATCCAGTTCAACCCCAAAAAAGGTTATTTTATTGGAGGGGCCCTCCATCTTTTCATGTGCCAGGGGGACCCCGAGCTCAGCACACATAGAGACAAATCCCTGTAATGACTGCGCACATTGCCCGGAGCCAGCCGCGCCCACAAAAAGAAAATCATCAAGATAGTGAATGACCCCGCCCAAACCTGTACGCTGCACTAGCGCCCACTGCAAAAAGGTACTAAACCGTTCAAATAAAAAACATGACGAAGAACACCCCATAGGTAAATTTCTATCAATATAAACCCCGCCCTCAAACTGGAAACCAAGGAGACTGAAGTCATCCGGATGGATGGGCAGCAACCGAAAAGCGGACTGAATGTCAGCTTTGGCTAGCAGTGCCCCCAGGCCAAATGACCTAACCAGCCTTACGGCCTGGTCCAGAGAGGCGTATTTAACAGAACAGAACTCTTCGGGGATCCCGTCATTCACGGACCCCCCCTCTGGATAAGACAGATGGTGAATCAACCGGAACTCACCAGGAGTCTTTTTGGGGACGACCCCAAGAGGGGAGATCCACAAATTGGGAACCGGAGAAATGAGGAAAGGGCCAATAACGCGGCCTGCCTTGACCTCCTTAGCAATCTTCTGCCGCACCACCCTCTCCATACCGACCACGGAGGGCAGATTCCTAGCCCATGAAGGGGCCACAGAAGGGGGGGGCAGCAATCCTAAAACCTGGAAGACAGCATTTGTTTAAGCTTCTCTCCTCTACCCTTCCTATTGAGAATCCTAGTAGGTGCAGGAGCACCAGAAGAATGACCCCCATCCCCCGAACCAACCTCCCTCATAAGCTTCTCTTTTTCCAAGGCTTCAACCCGGGCCAGGAGGGCCTTGAGTTCAGCAGAATCATCCTCCTCATCCGAGGAGTGACTGGGAGGAGGGGCCTGAGCATGCCTTTTTGGGGCTTTGCCACCAGACTTCTTGTTTCACTTTGGCATGATGCTGCCTTGAATTCCACACAACACAGACCAGAAAAAATTGCCCAGACCAGGCTATCAGCCACCACAAATTCAAACAGCAGAGAAATATGCCCACGCACACCAGGCCAGAAATGGCGGGGAAGGGGGGAAGAGTTAACCAGCCCCAAAACACACGAGCCCCCGAGAAAATTGCTGGGCTAACCCCAAAGAGAAAGGAAGAAGCAATGGATGGGCGAAGCAGTAAGGGGGTGGTGGGGGTGGGTGGGGGTTTGGGGGATCCGGCTTCCAGCCAGGAACGGAAGAAAAAAAGGGGGGGAGGTGAAAACAAAATGCTGCCTCAGTAACAAACACAGCACAAACCGGCAACGACAACCCTTCCCCAGCTCCCAAAACTACTGGCCAACAAACTCGCCCACTATGCACCGCCCAAAGCCTCCCAGCGGCCACCCACAAACTCAACACGGGCCCGGAAGCCCCCACAACGATGCACCCCCGCTACTCCCTGAACGCTGCTCTGCGCCTCCAAGGTGCCCCGCCACTGGGGGGGGGGAGGGAGTTGCGTGAGGTGCCGCTCCAGAGCTCCAGGAACCGCCAGCCGCTTGCCGCCACAGAACGCGGAAGAAAGGAAGGAGCGCTGCTCGCTGCCACGTGGGGCTAAAAATAGCCTCAGAATGCTCCCGGCCGGTAAACAGAGCTGGCAACGGAGTGCAGCGACTGCGCTCCCTCCCCGACCACGTTCAGCTGCCCGAATGAGCGGCTGTGGTCAGGGAAGGGGGCGGACAAGCGCACACGCCCCCAACCTGCCAATGGCTGGCCAGTCCTGCCCCGTGGCCTCGTGGGGGGGGCAGGACAAACTTGGGTGACGCACGATGTGCGCGTCACCCACCTTACAGGTTACAAGCTATGATGGGTATGTCCAGTCTGAGATTAGCTGGTCGCTCATCATAAGGGCCGGGTAGGAATTTTTTTCTGTCACCCAAATTGGCCATGGATGGCAGGTTTTTTTGCCTACCCCAGACTAGTGAGGGAGGGATGGGTGTTCAGTAGGTTACCTGATTTACACTGTGCTTAATAAAGTTAAACCCCAACCTCAGTCTGGTGTCTTCCTTGGAGGTGGTGCAAGGGTAATAATCTACTTTAAAATGCCAGATGCTGAGGTGTGACAGCAGGACACAAGTATCTGGTTGTCTTGTGTGCTCCCCGAGGCATCTGGTGGGCCACTGTGAGATACAGGAAGCTGGACTAGATGGGCCCTTGGCCTGATCCAGCAAGGCTATTCTTATGTTCTTATGTTCTTATTTAATGTTTGATGTACAATAGGCAGGCAAATATAAGAACTTAATCCAAGATAGGGCAATGCCTTTATTAGGACCAACCAAAATGTAACAGGGTATCAGACAGCAAGCTTTTTAATCCTATGGGAGCTGGAAAGCAAGCAAAAGAAGGCCAGGGTGGGGGGGGGAAATAGTGGGGACATGTTGTAAGTTCTCCAGCAATCCATGGTTTGTAAAATCGAAAGATGACGAGTTGGAGGTTCCCATCTGCAGGCTTGAATTGGCCTCAGAATGGTGTGACAGGGTTTAAATGGTTACAGGCAGTGATGTCATGCAGGGGGAACGCGGGGGAACTCAGTTCCACTTGTTAAAATTAGGGCTGACTCCACCCACTTCACTCTCCCCCCTCCCCCCTCCCAATACCTCTGCAAAGAGCTTTTCTTCTTGGTTGGCCGGCACTCAGAGGGTTAAAGGGAGCGACTCCAGATTCCTAGGGGGCGAAGGGGGAAGGGCTGCAGTGGGGAAGTCCCATCCTGCACAGCCCCCTTCCTCGCTCCCTCCAGCCAAACATGTGGAGTCAGCAGCCGCTCTGGTGAGTCTGCAGCCCACTGGGGAGAAGGGGTGTCCTGGGGGTGCAGTGGTGAATCGAGGGGGGCCCTGGAGGGGACGGAGGGGAGCTGGGACTTTTTGAAGCTGCCCTCCTGACCTGCCCGGCATAAGCGGGCTTTGGTATGGGGAAGCACCCAGGGGTGCCTTCCGGAGTGGTGCCGCCCCTCAGCCCCTTCCACAGGTTCCTGCCTCATTCTGCTCAGCCAGCCTCGGCTTTGAGGCTGCTGCCCCCGTGCCAATTTTCAACTTCTCTGGCAATTTTGAATAACTCCACCTCGCCTAGCCGTGAAGACCAAGGAAAGGCTTTCGCCGCTGTATCTCCAGTCCAGAGCATTTCACTGGCGCTCTGGGTGTGAGGCTTCTTTGGGAGACTGTCCCCATTGCTATTGGAGCTGCAATTGGGGAGGGGGGAATTCTTTGGTTTCTGTTCTGTAGGCGCCAGGCGCTGTACAGAACTGGCTGGCTCCGCCCACTTCTTGCTGATGTCATTGCTGGCTAGGAACCAGCAGCGGGTAGACCTGGGCTCCACCAGCCTCCGGCTTATGATGTCAGTTCCGGTGGGCGGGTCCTGACACATGCCAATCAAAAATGAGTTCCTGTTCTTAAATCATTTAGATGCCACCACTGGTTACAGGGCTATTAAGGGTGGCACAAGAGCCACCATAAAGTGCATTTGGATCACTCTTGGAATCGAGAAGGATGGTACATTTCTGTGTGCTGGCCTCTCTGACTCTGAGAATGGTCCAAACATACTTTACAATGTCCCTTGGGCCAGCCAAACTTTGATGGCCTAATTGTGCCAGCCTAACTCCAGGTTAGGATTGTGCTCTTCAAGAAAGCAAAAATGATTGAACCTCATGTATTCTGGCAATAAAAGGCTGTAAGTCTCGTTTCGGAATCTAAATTTGTGATTTACGAGAACTGTTTGTAAAATAAGTGGAAGCAGTGGTTCTCAAGTTTTTTAGCAGCAGGACCCACTTTTTAGATTGACAATCTCTCTGGGGCCCACAACAAGTGATGTCATGGCCGGAAATGCTGTCCTTGCTGCTTTCCTGAGCTTGCTGTGTTTCTGAGAATGCTGCAATAAATTGGGTTATTTCTCAGCTATTGTGGCAAAAACTTGGAGTTGTACTGGATGAAAGGAGTTGAAGTATAAAGTAAAATGTCCAGGTCAGTATTTTCAAGCAGCTCTTCTCAACTGTCTGTTTTCTAATGTGCCTGCCTAGTCACTTGGTTTCCTTGCTGTTCATGCATGTGGCAGTATTAAAGAGGGCATGAAGTTAAAATTGAATGAGCCATAGTAGGGAATGAAAAGCAACAGACCAGGGCAGAGCACTGAAAAAGGAGCCGGGAGAGAAGTAGCCACAATTATTTTATCCTTCTAGGAACCTGTGCTAGTAGGTCTTGCTTTATGACAAGCTATGCATTGTGTGTCCCTCAGAGCAAAGTCATATTCCATCATTATTCCAGGGGCATTGGACTGAATTAGTCTTTGTCCCATTTTCAGCAATGATATGAAAGAACCTGACAAGCTAATTTAGAATCCTGAACAAGTTCCTTTCAAGTCCTGGAATCGTAACAGTCAGTGTCGTCATCCGCAAATGAACTCCTGGAACGCTGGGAGGGACTTACGCGGGGCTTCGCCATGATTGGCTGCCCGCCCGTTTTGTTCTGCGGCTGCCCTGGCCTCGAGGGGTGCCTGCTTGCCGGGGGAGACAGGTGGGGGGGCGTGCCGGGTGCCTGGGCAAGCAGCGGGAGGCCGCGCCAACTGGGGCAGCCCCCCCCCTCAAGGCCAGGGCAGCCGCGGAACGAAACAGGCAGGCTGCCAATCACCCGAAAGTCGCGCCCACGTCCCTCCCAGCGTTCCGGGAGTTTATTTGCGGATGACGAGGCTGGTAACAATTGACTTAAAATAGGGGGTCCTAGTGTGTGTGTGTGTGTGTGTGTGTGTGTGTGTGAGAGAGAGAGAGAGAGAGAGAGAGAGAGAGAGAGAGAGAGAGAGAGATCACCCATTTGTTGCCTAATGAAAGAAGGTCACTGAAGGTGCAATCCAAACCTGGAGTTAGGCAAGCACAGTTAGGCCAGCCAAGTTTGGCCAGCACCAGGGCCACCATAAAGCATGTTTGGACCACTCTCGGAGTCAGGGAGGATGGTGCGCATCTGTGTGCTGGCCTCTCTGACCCCGAGAATGGTCCAAACGTGCTTTACGGTGGCCCTTGTTTGCTCTAGGGGAATCTCTGACAATTTCTACTGGCAGAAACATGGTAGCCTCCATTCATTATGGTCACAACATGGCGGCCTTCATGCATTTGATTTCAGTGACTCTTCTATGACTGGATGCCATTTTGTCATTTTTTAAGTGAGCCACGCTAGAAGCATCCTAGATACATGCTAGAAACATCACTTCCTCCTACTTCCTATTAGAAAAATGAACAGAGCCTAAAGCTCAGTGGCTACCTGGAAATGCCACGTGCAAGGGTCTTGTCAAGTCTCTACTGCATAAGGGAGTTGCAAAACAAGCCAAGGGACAAGGCGTGATTCTCCACCGCTGCTTTTTTGGTTTTCTTCCAGGTAACTGCTTTGTTCACTTCTGGGAACACACAAACGGAAAGTGTGGGAAGCTGCTGCTGCCTGGTCACACCTCAATCCGCCACAGCTAATCTTATTACTGCTGCAGTTCTGGAATGCAACACCCCTGAAAGGAATTAATTCACTGCATCACTACTGGAAGTGCACCAAGTGCTGCCGAAAAGAGTTTGTGTATTTGAGGTTGATGGTGATGATGGCATCCTATGTGCAAGAGGCTGGGGGAGGAAAATAGCTGAAGATGCCAAGATGGAAGAGAGAGACCTGCAGCCAGTACAGGGGTCTGAACGTTGGTTTAGATCAGCAGTCTCCAAACTGGGGACTGCTGCAGTGCCAAAACGGCTCCTCGGCACAACGGCTGCTTTTCGTTCTGTTGGGGAGCGAAGTTACAGCTGTGACGACAGATCCCGAGTGTCACTGCAACCAGCTGCGTCTGCCTAGAATGCAGCATGCACACCCAGCTGGGGCAACAGAACCAGGAAGCGGCTGGCCGGGGCGACACTGCAGTTGTGGCTGTAACTTCGCTCCCCTACAGAACGGTAAGTGCAGGTCTCCGGGTGGAGGGAAACAGCGATCTCCGTATCCGGCCCAAAAGCTGGCGTTTGGAGTCTGCTGGTTTAGATAGGAGCATGGCGCAAAGAAAGGTCCCACATGCTCCTATTATGTGAGAGCGGGAAATGAGACCACGACCACTGGCTCTTCCTTGTCACAGATGTGCTTCTTGGCCACATCCTTGGGTGCCCTCGGGCCACCTTGGGTGCCCTCGGGCAGAAAGGCGGGATAGAAATTGAACAAATAATAAATAATAATAATCTCAACCTGCTTACAGTGTTGGTGAGAAAAAGGTCCTGTGTAATTGCTGGGTTCAGCCCTCCTTCCCGTACGCATGTTCAGTTAATGCATAAGGAAAGAACAGGGCTGTTCTTCCTTGCCTCACCCCAGCTGCCTTTTCTACTGGTAGTGATGGGACAGGATTCTTTCAGCCTGTCCCTTGCTCCCTGAGAGGAATGACACCCTTCACCCACCTGTTGTCCTGTTTCTCAGACCTGAGGAACCACTGGGATTTGTTTGCAGGTAGAAGATGGTTTTCCACAGGTATTACATAGATTAAGGGTGCAGTCCTAACCTGGAGTTAGGCTGGCACAGTTAGGCTAGCAAAGTTTGGCTGGCACAAGAGCGACCGTAAAGGGTGTTTGGACCACTCTCGGAGTCAGGGAGGATGGCACATGTCTGTGTGCTGGCCTCTCTGACTCTGAGAGTGGTCCAAACATATGTTACGGTGTCCCTTGTGCCAGCCAAACTTTGCTGGCCTAACTGTGCCGGCCTAACTCCGGGTTAGGATTGCGTCCTAAGAAGTGGATGCTAGGACCATCGTCTCATGCGTAGCTGCAATGTGACATCTTGGAATAACTCTACCCACCTACTCTCCTGTCCTTGATGGCAGTCACAATGCCTGTGTGGGTTCTTAGTTTTTCCTTTTCCACAGCAACAGTTCCTCACTTCCTGTAGCAGCACCTGCTTCTGCCCAATCAGAGGTGAGCAGCTGCTGCTAACAACTGCCGCAGTGTGAAGGCTGACAGATGCCATAAGTCAGACAATTTATAGATATATGTATTGTGATGTTTTTGCCCCACAGGGTCAAAGGCATTTAGGGTTTCCCAGGCAACCGGGACTGCAGTTTACACAGTTCCCAAGCTCAGCCCCCACTTCCTTGCAATGTCTGCTCTGCAAAGCACAACCCTCCCACCTCTTTCCTGCCTGCACTTTTCCACCTCCAAGGCTCTGGCTGGAGGTAGAGGGAGGGGGGATTTCTGGCTCCTTGTGTATTTTAGCCAAACCTTCCAACACTTCCTCAAAGTAGCCCCATTCCCTCTGGACATGCATGCCAGCAATTTACACCAGAGGGGCATCCCATCCTAACTTTTTGCAAGAGGTGGAAAAATGGCACTGGCCACTTATGGCTCTACCACCACCACCCCAGCACCAGCCTCCTCCTGCTCTTCTCCCAGTGTGGCACCAGCCCCTGCACCAGCCCACCCAAGCTCCCAAGTGCTGCCACCTGTAGGCTGCAGTCCCCGGTGAAGCTGGCCACCACCGTCTTGACTGCTGACAGCAAGATGCCCCCACGAGTAGTGCCCGAGACAATTGCCCCCCAGACCCACCATAGTTATGCCACTGCTTATATAATACCCTTTTCAGTCCAGTCCAATCAAATAGGCTTAATTCTGCTGAGACATGATCCCCCCATAGCTGTGGCTGGTATCTGATGTAACTCTGAATTGATAGCATTTGGTCCTTGCAGCCCCTGTGCTCATCAGATAAAGGGACACCTGACGGGTTAGTGCCTTTTGGTTCCCAGAAAACAGTCACTCTCCACCCAGGGGTCTAAATGGTTCATTTCATTCACCTAGCTAGGCAGTCTTCTGACTTCTCCATCTACTTCAAACGATCTCACACTTCCCTTCAATCTGGATCTTACAGGAAAGTCATTTCCACTTCAATGCAACCCGGATCTTACAGAAAGGGCATCTTGCTTCCAGGTACAGCATCCCCAGCATTCTCCTCCTCCTCCTTGCATTTCCCCACTCATTCCTGAGAGGGTGTCAGGAGGGGGGTAGCCCAGCGCCATGACATAGTGTTATAAATATATTCATGACAATAATATTATAGAAGCCATGTTAATTGCACACTACTAAAATGTGTGCAATTCCCACACCTTCCTCGCCCATGCAATACCTTGAAAATGCGCGAGCGCTTGGAAGATGCTGCTTTGACTGGGATCCAATAATTATCTTACCATTTCCCCAAGGAAGACTGATAAGGCAAATGAGGCAGAAATACCCACCACCTCTGAGGCTGCTCCACTCATCCCATCTGCTGTTTGTTTCATCCACTGGAATAGCAACTGCCGAGTCATCTAGTTTCTGTTTTTTTCCTAGGGATTAGTGTGGATAATTTGTCATTGATAAGGAGACTGTGTATTGCTCTCAGTTGGCCAGATATTTTAAAGGCTGTTTTTTTTTATTTCTGCAAATTTTGATTGCCACTCAGGGACTTTCCCTTTAATGCAATGGCGTTATAATAATTAGTTATGCCTTTTATTTAATCCCACTTATACATTTGAATCAGGGTGCAGATTCAGAACCTGTTTTCAGGGCTAGGAATCAACCTTTGTACCTAGGGCTGATATTTGCAAAGACATTGCTAATTATGGGACAGCTTTCCGGCTCTTACAATATTAATTTCTTTGGTTATTGCTACTCCTAGCCTATGGAAGTAGATGACGAGGATAGAATGAAATCTACCTATTTGACAGAATCCTTCAGATAGAACCCACCTTGGGCCTGTTCTTGTAAAAGGGAAAGGTGGGAACAAAATAATAAGCCACATGAAGGCTGCATTGCTATTCACACGTACCTTGAAGTAAGCCCCATTAAACCCTTCTGAGTAATCATGCATAGGATTGCACTGTAAGTTGCTCACATTTTGCCCCATTAGATAGTAATTTATTTTATTTATTTATTAGATTTATACCCCGCCTTATTTGCCTAAAGGCACTAGTGCATACATCATCATTGTGTTGTGGGAACTGCTTCGGAGTGGGAGGGTTCCCTGTTGGATGCTGTGACAGGGGTCAAGTGGGATGTCCATGGGCAGATGGTGTGTTTGAATACCAGCACAGAGCAGTAGCTGAGTGCCAAGGTCTTACCTTTGAGTGTAAATTGCACCCCGTCCTCATTTCTTGAATTCATAGAGAAACCCTTTGAATGTTTGTCTTCTGTGCAACCATAAGAGGTAGACGTTCTCATTCAATTTAAAATAAAGATTTTCAGATTATAAGAAATGCAGCTTTCACAGTATTTTGATATTTTGTTATCTGATATGGCCATGCAGATTCAAACACGGCTTCTGAGATAAATTTTATCGGGGTACCTCATATTGGTAACTTTTGGGCCCCTTTTAGGAAACAGTTGTTGCGGGGTTTCCGTTCTCCATTGGATCATAATTTCTATGGACTACAATATATAAAACTTACACAAAATGTGAATGCTCACACAATATGCTACAAATGTTTTCTGAGATCCTAGGAAATTTTCCAGCCCCTTCCTTTGGCTTCTGGGCCCCATTTTTAACCCTGGGCCTAGGTACAATTTACCCCCTGCACCCTTGTTAGGCACTCCCATGAAAGAAGACTCGGATCTTTAAGCAAAAGTCAAGAGCTTTTATTTCAGCTTGCGCATTTGCTGGGTGTCTGAATGATTTCCAAAGCTCACAGACACAACTCCACGGTCGAGAAGTTCCTCTTTTTATAAGAGCCTAATTCCCCGGAGTTGCCTCCCATGAGTAATGATTGTCTTAACATTTTACCATATTTAGCACAGTACATAACAGTTCAACATTTTGCATTACATAGGTTATACTTGTTTACTGCTTCAGCAAAGCCTGGACCAGTCTTAGCTGGGTATGTGGTTCATGATTTAACTTCCTCTAGCAAAAGGTCATTTGTTCAGTCAGCAGTTTAAATTTTCACTCCATGTGCAAAGCTTACTATGTGCAAAGCTCACAGGAGGAAGGGGTGACAGAAGACCAGGGACAAGAAGGTTAGGCAGATATGGATTTGATACAGAGCACATTTCTTTAATCACAATATGCAAAAGCACAGAAGCACCGCTCTCACCCTCTCTTATGGACCCTGGATTCCTAACTACTACATTGCATCCCACCACTTCTCCCCAGGGTCATGCATATGGATGTTTGCCATTTGTTCTCACAATATGCTTGGTGTGTTTGGTGAATGGGCTAAAAGGAAAAGCATAATGCTAAATGCTAATAGACATAACTCCATCTTTTATTTCCTGGATAACATTGTGTGTGTGTGTGTGTGTGTGTGTGTGTGTGTGTGTGTGTGTGATGTCAGAACTGGGATCATGGAGGGGTAGCATTTAATCCTTTCCCCTTGCACAACAGTCGCAATTAGGCCTGCAGAATCTGCTATATGCCCTGGGATTAGAATTTTCATTTTCATCAAAAGCAAAAACAGCAGATCGACCAACTGTGCTCATTAAAAGAAGTGCAACCCTGTTCTGACAAGAACCTTTTTAAGACAGAGGAATGCCAATTCAAAAGCTCTCAAGCTTAACTCACTATTTGTGGAACCTAAGGGCTGTGTCTAGTAATAAAATAGTCACCATGTTTTGACCTGAAACCATTTTTAAAGATCTACAAATCTGTTCCTGAAATTGGTAGCCGCCATGTTTGTTTACCTTCCTAGCCTTTTTCACAGTAGTTTATTCTGTTTGGCTTTCTTCAGTGCATCCATGCTGACAGCCAAACCAAGTCTGAAGTTTAGTCTGAAGGAGAAAGGATTTGACTTCTGTACAATTAAACATCCATTAACAAACTCTATTGCTTTATCTCATTTTCTCACCTCTTCACACCACAAAAGAAAGTACAGCCCTCCCCCACCAGTATCTGCTGGGGATACATTCCCACACACAGAGAGATATGGAAAAACAGGTAAGAGGGAACTCTATTTGGGGAAGTACAATATTCCTCTGTGCCCCCATAGCCTCCCCCCTGCCCATTAACTTTGTTTCGTTTCTTTACCCTGGTGTCAAGCAAGTCTGTGTCTTCTTTTTGCTGAACACTAAAAGGCATGCTGAAACACACTGAAAGGCAGGCAGCAGCCTGCATGCTAGAGGGAGAGATGTTAACAAGGAGCAGGAAATGTCCTGCTTCCTGTTAGCATTCTGACTGTGGCCCATAGTGTGCAGACTGTAGACATCTGTGGAGAACCAGATCTACAGATACCAGATTTGTGAATATGGTGGATGCCTGTACAGTGCAGGCACTGCACTCTTACAGTACAAGAAGCGCCACAGCTGTATCCTTTCGTGCTTTCTGTGACACCTAAAAGAAACCATACAGCATTTTGGGCCACACGTCCAGAGTTTTAGAAGCAGCAGGCGCTTGGCTGACAGGCAGCCTAAGTGAGGAGGTTGAGAAGGTGGCAATGGAGTCGCAGGGACTGCATGAACCACGTAGTGGAAGAAGCATGAGATGATTTGCCCACCCACAGCTACCTTGTGGGAAAATGAATGTGGGTTGGGTCACTCACACTACTCAGAAGCAAGCTGGTTTTTAAAAAAATTCTTGTCATGTATTAGTAGCCTCTCTGTGTTTTTATGGAAACAAAATGAAAAGAAGGAGTTGAAGCCTCAAAAAGATGCCAGAAGAAGAAAAGCTGATTGGTCGGTGCGATTGCCACATTTGTATTTGTGAATTTCCTCCTTCAGGGGCAAATGAAATTCTTTCTATTCCGCTTGTGATCATTCATTCAGAGCTGAGTGTCTGGAGGCTATAAACAAGAAAGACAAAATGTCAAACTTCCTAGTCAGGCAAAGGCTGTACCCTTTCTAGAGACTGGCAGGCCGCAAGAATAACTAAAAAAACTGTATTTTTGTCTTTTGCAATTTGACTAATTGACATTTTATTTTCTGTGAGGATTAAAGCTTTAAGGGACTGTTAGACCTGACAGCCCAATCCTATCTGCCCCCACCCCCACCCCAAAACAGCAGGCCAGTGAGACCTGCACTGCATTCTACACTGGAATTTCCGGAACTGGCCGGCTCCTCCGAGTAGGAGAACATTTGTTCCCTAGAGCAAGCCCTAGCTGCCACAATGGGGCATTTTAATGCTGTGCCTACTAGATGGCTGGTGCAAATCTGACTTGCCTTGTTTTGGCTAATCAGGTCTGGGAAGGAGGATAGGCTCCGAAGTGCATGGCTGCTGCCAATCCCACCCGCTTTCCGGCCCAATCTGCCCACCCACCTACGTTGCCACCCTCCCCTCATGCCATTTCACCCCTCCCTAACCTTTTGCATGACAACCCTTTGCATGCTTGAAAGCAGCTATCATATTTCCCCTTCGTTTTCTTTGCTCCATGCTGTGCATTCCAAGCTTTTTCAACTGTTCCTCAAGGATTTGGTTTCCAGATCCCATTCTATCTTAGGACACAATCCTAATATGAAGTTAGGCCAGCAAAATTTGGCTGGCCTAACGATGCTGGTCTAACTCCAGGTTAGGATTGTGCCCTTAGTTGTCTTCCTTTGAGTCTGTTCAGCTTTCCATGTCCTTAAGATATACTGCCCCCAAAATTGATAGCACTCCAAATAGAACTAAACCCAAGAGATTAAGCTCTGGTTATAACTGTTTTCTTCTGTGCATTCTATCCAGTCCTACGGCCAATGGCATGTTTCAGAAAAAATTGTTTAATGAAGTTCTTTGTTTAATGAAGCCCAATGAAAGTCCCAATTCTTTTTTGAAAATGAAAAATAGCATGTAACCTACTTACACACTTTACCAAGTGAACAAATGTGTACTTTGTTCATAGTGCCAGTTAAAAAGTATATCTGGATCCTACAGACAATAAATGAGATGTCCCTTGTGCTTCGTTGGAAAGTAAGGCACAAGGTGGCCTATCAGGTTTTTCTCCCCCATCACAATCTCCCAGCTAGGTATTTCATGACCTATAATTTTGAGGTCTGTATATAGCCTGTGTTGACTTCTTCCTTTTTGAATGGGAAGATCTTCTCACCACCTCACAAACTGTTGTGCAGACTTTTCAGTGTTTGTAGTGTGTGGTATGGCCAGAAGATGTCCAGAAGCCAAAGGTTCTCCTGGGCATGCTCAAGTAGTAATGATTTGTAATGATAAGTGACTGAAAGCTGGAAGTTCTAAGGAATGGATATTTTCCTTTTTGAATTTATCTGTTTTTTTTTCTGAAATGTGAATGGATTGTTTCCTGCTGGATCATGTGATGACACTGGTGCCATTTTGTATATTATAAAATTTTGATATTACCAATTAAAATAAATTTGATATACTGAGAAACAACTCTGAACATTCATAACATCTATTTTTTTTTTTCCAGAAAGAAACTCCTGGGCTGGAGGTTGCAATGTTGAATGGTAGAAAATCTGGGATTCTAGGGGATGATGGCTGCTTAATCCTTCCCTTGCTGGCTGTTTTTCTGCCAAAAAGTGCTTCCTCAATTGCATTCCTGAGTAGAAAAAAAAAAATGACTGATAGGGAAAGGGTTAAGCAGCCATCGCCAGACTGCTCGCTGCTCAAAATCACAGCTTGTCATTTTAAGCAAGTTGAAGTAGGGCTTTGTTTATGCACATTTGCAAGTCACTTATGGTTTGCCTCTTATACAATCATCATCCATGTTTTCCTGCCCATTTGCACTTCTCTTCCCTGAAGCATATAGCAGGGGTGGCCAAACTTGCTTACTGTAAGAGTCACAAATATGAACCACACACAAAGCATTTAAATTCTTGAGTATATTACTCACCATGAAAATTAAGCATACTTTTTTTTAACCCAGTGGACTCTCATAAGAACATAAGAAGAGCCTTGCTGGATCAAACCAAAGGTCCATCTAGTCCAGCTTCCTCTATCTCACATTGGCCCATCAGATGCCTCATGGAGCACATGAGACAACAAGATGCCTGCATCCTGTTGCCACTCCATTGCACCTGGCATTCTGAGACAGCCTACTTCTAAAACCAGGAGGTGGCACATATGCATCATGGCTTGTAACCTGTGATAGGCTTTTCTTCTAGAAATCTGTCCAATCTCCTTTTAAAGACAGCATCATCACTTGCTGTGGCAAAGAGTTCCACAGATAAATTAATCTCAGTTTCCACCCAGTAAACAATTATAAAGCTTGGAAAAAAATATTCACCTTTAATATTAATTGTGATGCAAAAAGTAGAAGAGTGGCAGTACTCTTGGTCAGGCATTCTGATTTTGATGTCATTGAATAAATAAGAATGAGCAGAAGAGAGAAGGGAGGAAGGGAAAGATGCAAAGGTCAATAACAATAACAATGTTGCTTATGGCCAAATATGTCGATCTGTTGTGCTACTAGTTAGAAAAAAAAACCAAACAGTGGTGTTGTTTTAAATAATATTTTATTTATTTAGGAGATTTGTATCCCGCCTTATTTGCCTAAAGGCGCTCAAGGCGGCTCTAAGCATCAGGATTCTAAGGCTTGAGCCAGAAACCTCATCATTTGAAGCTGGACCCTGACTATAATACTGCTACTACACATATTATACGCTTGTATTACCTTGATGGGATCATTACAACACCATTATAAGGTAAGACAGTCACTGTATTCCCATATTGCAGGTAGGAAGGTTGAGGAGAAGAGGAGGTGACTTGCCTAAGGCCATTTTGTGAGCTAGCAGAGGTGAGACTTGACTGATTCACTGCTCAGTCTCTTACAGCCCAGTCCTATCTTCTGCCACGTTATAGCATGCAGCCAGGCAAAAAAGGCACAAACTGGATGCTGGCGCCGGGGGCGGCAGGGGGCGGGGGCTACTTGAAGGCAAACTGGAGTAGAGTTAAGTACAACACATTTTTACTTCCACAGCAGGAGGGCTCCAATCAGTGGTGGTATTCAAATAAATTAACAACCGGTTCTATGACGTCATAGCCGGAGCAAAAAAAATCCCCAAAGCCAGCTGAGGTAAGCAAGTGGGCAGGGCCCGGCCGTTTAACAACCGGTTCTATAGAACCTGGGAGAACCCCCTGAATAACACCACTGGCTCCAATGCTGCCTCCAGTTTGTGGCAGCGGACTAGCCCAGCAGCAGCGCATTCCACCTGCTGGGTGTTTTGCCACAAAGGGAGAATGCTTCTGCTGTCGCGAATGGCCCTTAGGAGTTGGCCATTAGCCACTATGCTGCACAAGAGCTCTCGTCAGGCACTAGCAGGGTGACCAGATACAGTGGAGGACAAAGTTCCTGTATGCCTTGAAGCATTGTACAGAAGAGAGAATTTTGGCAGCTCAGCATGGAAGGGTTTGAAAAGCTGAACCGGCCAAAATTGCCCCTTCTATACTGTACAATGGTTCAAGGTGTCGGAAATCTGTTCTCCGTTGTATTTGGTCACCCAGGACTAGGAATGTATGATGTCAGCTCTGTGATTGACAAAATGTGGCCTCCTGCCCTTGTTTGGTCAAGGCCTTCCGGCATCTTTTTGACATTAAGGCCCCAGCTCTGCTTCCTGGTTGTAGGGTGCCCTAGATTAGTATGGTGCCCAAAGCAGGTTCTGGATTAAAATAGTTGGATGTCTGAATAATATAAGAGCTTGCTTGGAATGAGAACATTGGCAAGACTATATCTCTATTGGCTTAGAAGCAATTATTCCAAAAAAGTATTTGATGAAAAATGTGAAGAAATCCCTGTCATTAAGCAGAGTCATCGCTCAAAGCTATAGCAGAGTAACGCTGTCTCTTCAGATATCATTCTGGCTCAGGGTTGAACTAGTAAGCCTCTCACAGGCTTGCCTTGAAACTAACAATATTCGCAATGCATTCCAGTTTCTCAACGATAGGCTTAGGGGCAATCTTTTTCTGCTTCACACTTGCAGCCACAGATGCTTCTTCTTTTTTGACATGTCATAGGCAATGACACTGCAGAGGTTCCAAATGCAGTTTAATTTGGGATTTGGGCAAGACCGTGGTGGTGACTGGTAGCTTGCAAAATACACAATGACTTTCATCAAGGTAATTTCAGGCACTCGCAAACACTACAGAAGCTCCTCTGTTGAAAAACCAGACTGAAGCAGCCCATATGGAAGGCTTTCACTTAATAAGTGAGCATCAGTAAGTGAGCAAAGAAGATGTGACAGAGGAAAGAGGGAGTTCTTTTCATTATGTTTCCTTGCCATGGGTGAATTTATGTGCTGACTTCAGCAGCAGCATGGTGGCTGCTTGATCACAGGAACCACATGGAGATGGTTTCATGTGGCAAGCTCTTCTTGAGAAGCCTCTCCCCACATGTTTCCAGAGATTGTCCCCATAGCACACTGTCACTCACATGAAAGAGCCTCGGCATGTGTTTTCAAGCACCTGCTGGATTGCTGATCACAGTTCTGGCCCCAGTCTGTATCAAGATAGAAAACCTGTACAGCACCCACAGATGTTTAAGTCTAATAAAGATTTTAGCTTACTTTGGAGGATGTGTGTGCATGTGTGTGTGTGTGCGCGTGCACACACACACGTGTATAGAATGCTTTTTTGTTTTACTTTAGAACAGTGGTATTCAAACTTTTTCAACTGAGACCCACTTTTTAGAATGGTACTTGTGTTGGGGCCCACCAGAAGTGATGTCATTAACCTGGAAGTGATGTTGTGGCAGGAAGTGACATAATCAAGCAGGAAGTGCTGTACTGCAACATAATAAAATGACACACCTGAAATGTAAATTGGCATTCTTAGACTGCAGCAATTGTACAACCATGAAATATTCCTGACAGAAAGCAAGATTAGGACAAAATATTATGTAAAAACAATTAACTAAAAACAAAATTTTAGAAAAACCCTCACTTGAAAATTCAAACTGTTAACACTCACAAAAGGAATATAACAACAGTAAGGTCTGCAGTTTCCAAGATGGCTGCTCCAAGCTTTCCACTGAGTTCCAAAAGGTTCAAGACAAAGGTGTCAACAGATTTTTGGATAAAAGCCAAAGGAAAATGGAGCATCTCTTGGCACCAGCTCATTACAATGCTGAATCTAATTGTGGAGCTTTAACTGACAACATTTTTTTGAACTGCTATAGTGTGTGAGATAGAGTTTTATAGGTGAATTGGGAAGACATGGCCTCAAATGTCTGAGAAAATGCTTGTCACTCCAGGAATCATGCCATGCAATGCAATCCTATGCATGCCTACTCAGAAATAAGCTCCATTGTGTTCAATGGCACTTACTCTCCAGTAAGAATTCTACTTCTAAGTGTTGTGCACAGGCTTGCACTGTAAGTATTTTTAGGCTGCAATCCTATTTACACATTCCTGGGAGGAAAGTTCCATTGCAATCAGTGGGGTTGACTGCCTGGTTATCCAGGTAAGTGGATAATCCAGGATAGGACTGCAGCCTTAGCTGATTCTCCCAGTGTGAGCAGGTGAGATCTTGTGATATAAAGACGGTGTGGCCATCTTCCCTATGACCATGCGATGCCACCTTAATCCTGAAATACGATTAAGTCGCCATTTTCAACCATTCATTCTCAAACTCTACAAGTCTTTTTCCACTAGAGATTAGTCACCAGGCAACCCTTCTTGAATAATCCCATTCTCTCCCCCCCCCACACACACACAAGGATGAGAAGTGCCCATTTTTATAGCCTTTCCCAAGAGCTGATCATTCATTCTCATCACTCATTCATTCATTCTCGTCACTCGGTGGCCACATCAAGAGACATGTCTCCAGCATCCCTCCTTTGCACTCGCTAACACAGCATTAATATTTCATGACAAGTAATAAAGGAGAACCAAACGCTGGCGTCTCAAAAAGATTAGGCCACAGGAAAGCATTAAATTAAACGGATCCAATACTTAGAAGGAAACTGATAAACACACAGATGCTTCTCTCTCTCTCTCTCTCTCTCTCTCTCTCTCTCTCTCTCTCTCTCTCTCTCTCTCCCCTATGCATGCAGAATGGATTTATAGCAGAACAGATTTTTATTTTCTATCTTCTTTTTTCTCCATCCAGCAAGTGACAAGCTTTTCAGAAAGCCAAACAGTTTTCTCTATGCACTGATTCACTTGTGTATTCCATTGTGGCTGCTTGCCAGTTTTTTTTTCTTCTTCTGACAGTTTTAGACTTGAAACATCTTCATCCAAAATCATTGCAGTAATTAATGAGCATTGAAGTGCATGAGGAGATGATTTCATAAGAGTCTTCCTTTTGGCTTTGAGTGCTATAAATAAGGAGCAGGAGTAGACTTGGGGCACGAAAGCCAGTGACCCATGTAGGATGGCTACTCCCCCCTCCCTCGGCACCATGTATATGTTTGTTTATACCATGTATTTGTTTGTTTACATAATTTATTAATATTTTGTATTCCACTTCTTTGGTCTCATCTGGAACCCTCAAAAAGGACCAATCATCATAAAATAATGAAACAAGAATTAACAGTAATGCGAAACAAAGCTCTGATAGCAAATTGTTTCGTTTGGGAATCTGTACCCAAAATCAAAGAAAGAGCATCTTGGCGGAATGCATATTGGAACAATGATGCCTAAACTTGCAAAAGGTAGAGGTTGGCTGTGCCTCATGGTTCAAGCAGCTCCAGAGCTGGGCATCACCAGTGATCCCACTTCACATGACAATGTACATGAAGGAACGTGAACCTCCTCTGATGATCACAGTATATGGATAGGTTGATATGGGAATGTTTTAAAGATCTGCATCCCAAACAGTAAATCCTTTCAAATGACCTTAAGAGCCAGAGTGGTTAGAGTATTGCAGGGGTGGACCTTATGGGGAGTCCAGGGGGGTCACAAGGTCTTGTGTGCCATCACTGCTGCCCTTCTTCTGTAGCTTCCTAAGGGCCAGGCAGGCCATGCACAGCATCCACAGGCCTTCCAAAGGCTTGCTGCTGCCTTTGGAAGTCCTTTAAGCGTTAATTCTGGGTTTTGGCAAAACCCAGAAGTAACTGCAGCAAGCTTTTGGAGGGCCTGCGGAATGTGTGGACATCACATGAGGCTTCAGGTGAGTCAGGATGGCGGCAGTCTGTGGTCCTAGCCCCAGGCAGTGCACGGGCCAGGGCTGCAACTGAAGTGCGCATTGGACTAATTTCAGAGGACCCAGATTCAAATCCTACTCAGAGACAAAGCGTACTGTGTGATTTTGAGCTAGTCACAATCTCTCAGACTCTTTCTGGGTTTACGATGTGACATGCATATGTGCTGTTTTGTCAATTTCTTCTTTTTAATCCTGCAAGCTTTTTCTTCTTTCTGTAAGCAAATGCAACCTATGTCATGCAGAGTGAATTCAGCATTGAGTTCCTGCTTACCCTTCCATCATAGTTTGGGAACTATCCGTTAAGGAACACTTAACCACAGATTAAGTGCTATTATATGAGGAATGCAGTAGCCTTGGCTGGGGCAAGGCAGAGAAGGTGTGAATGTTTCCCCTAATGGCAGAAAGAGAGAGATCACACCTGAGAGTGGAGAAAAGCTGAGATCCATATCACAAGAGAACCAGATGGTTATTTGCTCAAGTGGGAGGCTGCAATTAAAAATGTAATTGACATCACGTATGTACTGATCACTCACCACAGGGTAGTTGTGCAAAAATGAAAGGTGGGGTGGCCTTGTATGCTGGCCTAAGTTGAAGGGCAGGGGAATAAAATGTAATAATCAAATTGGATGTATCGGTCATTTGCGCACTTGTACTTAAAGATCAAGTTAAACATGGGACAGGTCAACTATTCTGGATCTTTCAGTCTTATGTACTGGGGACTTAACATGCAAGTTGTGGGTGGTGATATACCTCCTGGAACATCTAAGTAACCCAAGGGCAGTTAGTTAAATAAAGATATTGTACTGTAGTGGGACGTGGTGGCGCAGCGAGTTAATCCGCTGTTGCTGGGCTTTCAACCGCAAGGTTGGGAGTTCGAGACTGCATGATGGAGTGAACTCCCATTGCTTGTCCCGGCTCCTGCCAACCTAGCAGTTCGAAAGCACCTAAAAAATGCAAGTAGATAAATAGGGACCACTTTGGTGGGAAGATAACGGTGTTCCATGCGCTACGGCGTAGAGTTATGCTGGCCACATGATCGGACAAAAACGCTGGCTCTACAGGTTTTGAAACGGAGATGAGCACCGCCCCCTACAGTCGGTCACGACTAGACCATTCGGTCGTGGGGAAACCTTTACCTTTTTTACTGAAGTGGGAAAGACAAAGGGAGGAATGGTAGTACTTTTCACTCAACCAACTTCTGATAATGGCATTAGTTATGTGCATGTAAATGACATGGCATGAATTATTTGAATGTGTCATTTACCAATCATGGTCTCCCAAAATGCACGCTCAGGTTCAAAATATATGGCATAATAGATGATGTGAGTATGAAGAAACAGTGCCTGTTATGATCTCTGCATCGGTGCATGGTGCATTCCAACCTTTCTGGCATGGAAATGATGATACAGATTGCGAGTACAAACTCCTTGTAACAGAAAGAACCCTGTGAACTAGTATGTGACCCCAGTGCATGTTTTTCTGGCAGAAGTGACTGAGTTGCTAATCTTTATACGGAATGACAAGGCATTCAGTGTGCAGCCCACTGCTGGTGTCTCTTGAGATTTGCTGCCTGGCATTAGCTTTCAGTTCACTTCAGTTGTTCCATGCAAAATGACACAGCACTAGAAATCTTCGCTTGGATTGTCAATATACCGTACTTCAAATGGTTATGTAAAAGACTCATATAGGTGAAGGTTTGGATGCCCAGTATGGGTGCAGCAGTACAAAAATCATGGCCACACCTATATGTGAAAAATAAAAGTACATTGTAAAATATCTTTTTTTTCTTGCAGTGCAGTCCTATGCATGTCTACTCAGAAGGAAGTCCAATTGTGTCCAATACAGCGTACTCCCAGGTCAGTGTATCTAGGACTGCAGCCTTAAACTCTTGGAAAATTCAATATTTCCTTATGCTTGTATCATACAAGATGTTGAACAAATGACAGCAACAAGATCATCTTAAGGACTAAGGCAGGGGATGGGGTGACTTTGGCTCTGTCAAACAGCACTTGCCTTGCATGCACAAGGTCTCCAGCTGGCATCTCCAGGTAGAACTAGAAAAACCACAACACACACTCCCAAAGACCAACCATCCATCAGTGCAGGTAATACTGAGCCAATACTGGACCAATGGTTCAGGATAAGGTAGCATCATATGTTTTAAGTGTGCTCATATTTCATGTTAGGAGGATGGCTATCTTGTTTCTAATTACATTCCTGGGAAGTAAGGCTTGCTGAAATCCATGGGACTAGCAGTGCAATCCTATACACCAGTGATTCTCCGACTTTTTAGACTGGGACCCATTTTTAGAATGGCACATGTGTTGGGACCCACTGGAAGTGATGTCATAGCTGGCAGTGACATCATCAAGCAGGAAGTGCCATCATTGTGGCATAATAAAATGACACTTCTGGAATGCAAACCGGCATTCTTGGACTGCAGCAATTGAACAAGCACAAAACATTCTTGACAGACAGACAGAAAAATTAGGACAAAATATCATGTAAAAGCATTGGACTAAAAATAAGGTTGTTTTTTTTTTAAAAAAAAAACCTCTCCTGAAAATTCAAATTCTTAACATTCACAAAAGGAATATAGCGAGAATAAGGCCTGCAGCTTCCAAGATGGCTGCTCCCAGCTTTCCGCAACCCACATGACATCAGGTCCCAACCCAAAGTTTGAGAAACACTGCTATATAATTAGTGTGTACAGGATTTCAGCTTTTGTTTCAAAAAACGGCCATGATCCAGACCACCAAAGCCAGGTCTGCCCACGAACTGCCCTGGTTTAAGCCACAGTCAGTCCAAGAACTTCTGGCGCCTGAGGTGGCTGCCAAATTCTGCCCTCATTACCCAGAGATGTGCAAGGCTCTGCTTCTCCCAGTCTTTCAGTGTTCTAGCTCAGCACTTGTTGAAAGACCCCAGAGTAAATCAGCCAGCTTTGCACTTATAAAAGTTGTTATAAAAGTTCAGCTGGATGCTTGGACATCATTTTCAGCTGCTCTGAATGTAGCCAATAAATTTAGATGGAAAATATCAACTGCTGCATAAATGAAAATAGCCAATTCCAGGGCTGTGCGTGCGTGTGCGTGTGTGTGTGTGTGTGTGTGTGTGTGTGTGTGTGTGTGTGTACATGTGCACGTGCACACATTACATGTCCCCCTGGGTCGTGGAAAAACGGTAAAGATACCCGTTGGGGGGAGGGGGCCGAGGACTGCAGTGAGAAAGCGGGATTGGCAAAAATGGCCTCTCTCATTGTGCAATGGAAGACATTCATTAGATACTATCCACCACAGTGTCCAGCCTTAATAAGATTACATTTGATAAGAAAATAAATCATTACTGTAAAATATTGTGTGGACCAAGAGTTTATTAGGACTCCAAAAGACTGAAATGCAGATATGAACCATGTAGACCTAAAGTTGCATGCAGAGCCCAGTCCTACCTAAACCTCCCCACTGATGCAAATGTGCAACTAGAGCATGAATTTTATTTTTAATTTATTTCTATTTGCTGCATCCAACCCTGAAGTTCTCCTCTACATAAGGGAAAATTTGTTCCCTTGCCCAGAGGTAAGCCCTTGCTGCCCCGTTGGGTCTACTCAGAACTGCATCAGCAATTTAGCTAATGCAAGTCCAAGTGGACCCGGAAAAGCAGATCAAGGCCAGGAAGGGGTAGGATCTCGATGTGGCACCTACTGCCCCATTCCTGACCTTGATCTTCCTTCCTGCCCATCCTACCCTCTGCCCCATTCCTGCATATTTGCACCCACACTGCTTGCACGGACTTGCCAGTCAGAGTCATTGTGAGTCCACTGGCATGCAGCTGCTTGCCACTTGCGGCAGAGGCCGCCATTTCAAAAGGGCACATTCCAGGAATCGCTCCTAAATAAATAATAAAATGACATTATTGTTGTTGTTGAATTTTTACCCCGCCTTTCTGCCCCGTATTGGGGCACCCAAGATGGCTTACAATATTAAAATTATAAACAATAAAATCAGATAAACAATAAAAAGATAAAAAAACCAATAACATTACAATTTTAAAACTAAAAATTTAATTTTTTTTAAAAAAAAATCAGTTTTGTGACAAGACAAATATTTTGTGACAGCTGTAAAGGATCTTGTGCTGTTGGAACACTTGTTCCCACAGTGCAGAGCTCCAATCGCTTAAGTTATATTATCTAAATGAAACTGGACTTGTGAATATCAATATCCAGCATTTACAGACCGACGGCGTTTCCTCCAAAGATGTGGATAATTGACCATGACACTTCCACTCAGTCCATTGCGGTTTGGGTGGGGAAACCTCACAGATTGTGCTTTTTGAGATGGACCTGCATCTCTTGTTTATTTTTAGCCACTTTAAGAGCCTGCTAAAGCTGTTAAAGGGGAATATACAATTTTAAATATGATATGGAGCCCAGGATCTACAATGTTAAATAATAAAACCAGAAGACAAATGTCCTTCTATACTTTGGAGCACTCAGCTCAAGTCAAATGGAGAGAGTGAGTCCTGCTTCATTAAAAAAGCATTCATGTGTTGTAACAGGGAGGTTGTTCCATGCAGTGGAAAGGATGTGGGCCAAATTTTTCTTTCCGATACAACCCTGCATGCCAATGATTTATTTAGGAGCGATTCCTGGAATGTGCCCTTTTAAAAGAGAATTTTCAATGCACCTTGTTACGTACTCTGTCCAGATGAGAAGACATGTCTGCAATGATGAAGTTTTGCATGGTTTGTTCATGGCAATCAGTGCAAGTGCTGGTGTAGTGTAGCGGTTAAACATTTGAGTCCCTGGTTGAAATCTGCCCAACCATGAACCTGTTCGGTTCCCTTAGGAATGGCCAGTTATCTTTCTTCTTTGAAGAACCCACAGGAACGATGTGCTTTCACACTGGCATGGCACAATACACTCCCTTCTGATCCTTTAATAGGAAGATTCAGTGCAGTCCTGTACGAAGCACGGCTTTGTCCATGGAACAATAAGATAGTTGAGTCCCTGTCTCATATGCTATTGTATTGCAAACTATACGACAATATTCATCTGTTTGACATAGAGTTGATTCTCTCAACATTTCCAGGACGCACTGGCCAGTCCATCCTTCAACACTAGTTGACTGGAGTTGACGAATTGTCTACTATTCAAATAGTAACTTTTATCAAACTAGCAATACAATGCAGTAGAGCTCCCCCCACCACTTAACTAGTTGACAAGAACTATCACAAATTTGGTGATATAAGAAACACCAACACACCATAGTTAACATTATTTTAAGATGATGCCTCTGTTATATACTTTTATCCTTCTGACCCTCTGACCTCGAGCCGATATTAAACTGGGCTTAAGGCTTATGTATTTTTGTTGCTTTACTTTTATTTTTTGTTGCTGTTATGTTTGTACGTCTGTATGCCAATAAAGGTATTGTTCATAAGTAAGTAAGTAACTAAGAACATAAGAACATAAGAACATAAGAAGAGCCCTGCTGGATCAGGCCAAAGGCCCATCTAGTCCAGCTTCCTGTATCTCACAGCGGCCCACCAGCTGCCCCAGGGAGGCATGAGACAACAAGATGCATCCTGTTGCCACTCCCTTGCACCTGGTACCAGTAGCCCACCACCTTTGTAAGGAGGTTGCACAATCCATCATTGCCTATAGCCCATGATGGACCTTTCCTCCAGAAATCCGTCCAATCCCCTCTTAAAGGCATCAAGACTAGATGCCATCACCACCTCCTGTGGCAAAGAGTTCCACAGATTAACTACCCGCTGAGTAAAAAAGTACTTCCTTTTATCTGTTTTAACTCTCCCAACCCTAAGTTACTTACAAGTAAGTAAGTAAGTAAGATTTCCTTAGGAAAGCAAGTGTATGTCAGAGCCATCTTATAATAGGCGTAGTGCCGACGCAACATTGTCGCGTTGGTGCTAATGCACTGAGACCAGCGCTGCAGGCAGCCCGGGTCTCAGTGCGCCTGCTCTGCGCTGCCCCTGCATCAGCCAAAGTTGGACAGTGCAGGAGCAAACAAGGCAGGTGGGAGGGAGTGGGCGGGGGGAAGGCATTTCTGGGTGGGGTGTGGGCGGGCCGGCAGGTATGCTGGCCTGGCCAGCAGGCGTGCCGGCCCTAGACCCATCCGCCAGGCCTTGTGGCTCCAATTCTGGCCGCGCGGCCTCCTCAGATCTGCGCCTGCTATGTAGCAGGTGCAGAGCTGAGGAACCCATTGGGGTGGCTGGAGCCTCCACTCATGCATGGGCATGAATGTGCCCTTGCGCCAGGGAGGCTCCAGCCTCCCATATCCTGCTCTGGATATGGCACAGGCCTGTCTGCCTTGCCATTCCAGCGCACTACGGGATTGCGCTCTGTGAGTCTTGAGTTCTAATATGGGGAACACTTCTGTCCTACCTTACAGGTGCTTCAATTCTCATAGACAGCAGGCGATTTAAAACAATTTGTCCAATTGTTAATGTGGTCAGATTACAAAAAAAAAAAAAAAGCAATCGCAGAAAAAATGTTGTTTAAAGCATTGCTTAATTTACAAGCAAGGTTTTAAAGGGAGATTTTACCAATCTACAAAAGAAGAGAATGTGGGTACATAGCTATCCTGCCCAATTGCGCAGTTTATTTCAGATGGCTGAAATATTCCATAGTTTAAAAAGGGGGTCTCCAAATTCCAGTCTATGGGCCATATCTAGCCCTCCAGAGGATTTTATCCAGCCTGTGAGATTCCCCAGCGTCACAGAGCTAAAAATAGCTCAAAAGATGCACTCCCAGATCTTCCAGCCTGGCTATATACCACATTCAGCCACTAAAGGTGCTGAATGAAATGCACTGGAATAAAATTATAACATTACATCACATTATATTCAGCACTTCTAGTGGCTGAATGAGATATTTACCAGTGCTAGGAGACCTGGAATATAACGTCTTCATTTGCCTTATACAGAGGAACTAAGAAAAAACGTTTATGATTTGCATCGTAGGTTGTTTGATGCTTTTTCAAAATCCAGTCCCCCTATTCTTGTGCTATTCTTTGCCACCTGCTCCCCTCCTCCTTCCACCCACTTATTGTATTCAAAGTCTCAGCACATCCATCCTTCATGTATTGGTTATTTATTTATATTCCGACCCTGAATACTGTGGTAGATATAAAATTTGGCCCTCGTGCTGAAACGTTTGGAGACCCCTGTTTAAAATAGCATTGCTATTCTGGAGCATCATCCCATCTACACCAGATCATGTCTCTTCCTTTAGCACTCCAAGCTGAACAGGAGCAGAGTTCCAAAGTCCCTCCCCCTTTTGTGGTCTTGCACCTGCTACTCATGTCATTTGGACTAGCATAGAGGTCTTCAATAGGTGGGATCCGCAAGTGAGCCAGCCCCTCATGTGCAGAAATGCTGCCACTGACATTTTGTTGTAAGGCTCAGGTTGCCTGGGCTTGGGGTCCTAGACTGGAGATATTGGCTTTCAAGGTTTGTGCAGCCCTGCCAATCTACACTGGACCCTTCCCACTCATCTACCTGCTTTGCCCTGCCATGGTACACCCTCTGCTCTCTCTCTCTCTCTCTCTCTCTCTCTCTCTCTCTCTCTCTCTCTCTGCTTTTCAAAAATGGGTTTATGCTATTGCCATGTTATTTTCTGTCCCTTCTCTCCTTCCAATTGCCCTAGAAGAGGGGTGTCAAACGTATGGTGCAAGGGCCCGATATGGCCCACAGAAGTGCTGGGCACCATCAGCTGCTCTCCGCTGCTGAGCTGTGCTGAGGTGTCACTCCTGAAAGGGCAGCCCAAATGATAATTGGGCTCTCCCATATCTTGAAACTATGATCAACATTTGCATGTTTTCTATTTGCAGCTAATGAGTTGCTAAATGAGGAAAAAAGACATTTCTGATCATGATGACCATCACTTCCGGCTTAATGGCATCACTTCCTGCTTGGTGACATCACTTCTGGCCCTCAGCCAGCATCATAAATGCTATTTTGCCTGCTGTATGAAATGACTCCTCTGGGCTAGAATGATCCAGAAGCAGTGCACACTCATAGGCTCCCTTCCAGCAGAAAAAGAAGAGGAACTGGGTCGTTCATTGGGCTACTCTTTTGCCCACTAGGCTCTTGAAGGTGGGTCCCATGCAGAAAGGGATTTGAGGCGGGTTCCAGCTCTGGACAAGTTCAAGACCACTGTGGTAGTGTCAGTGAATGCAGAATAAGATGCAGTGTAAATAGGGTGTAACGATGTCCCTACTGCCTTCAGCATCTGGTCAGAATGATGTATAACTGGGCAAGAGGCACTTTTCCAAATGGTGTTCCTCTTAGGTTTAGCAGGGGGAGAGTAATTGCCCCTCTTCACCTCAGCTCAGTGTTTTTTCTAGTGGCTGTTGCTGGTGGTGTTCTGCATTTTTTAGATTGTCTACTATACAAATAGTAACTTTTATCAAACTAGCAATACAATGCAGTAGAGCTCCCCCACCACTTAACCTGCCCTTTTGGAACAGGGAGCCATTTAACTGTATTATTTGCCTATAAACCGCTTTGGGAACTTTATGCTGAAAAGCAGTATATAAATATTGATTGATTGATTGATTGATTGATTGATTGATTGATTGATTGATT
>JAJKFI010000001.1:14947265-15028390 GCA_029204185.1 Lerista edwardsae
ATTGATTGATTGATTGATTGATTGATTGATTGATTGATTGATTGATTGATTGATAACTTGCCCTGCTCATCAGTAAAAACAAAATGACTGATCTGGCACAAACACCAAGAGTTGGCAACTGCTGTTGAAATATACTGTATGTTTTTTGCCAGCTTCCTTTGTGCCTGAACTTCAAGGTGTTTAGTAGGCCACCTTGAATGCCCCGAATGTGTGGGAGAAAGGTGGAATATAAATTTGTTAAATAAAATGGCCGTTCCGGACCCCACCGTGGAAACCTGAAACCGTGGATAGAGAGGACGCCTTTTTTAAGATAGGGGAATATCAGCGGTTTTGCTGCAATAGAGATTTGTTTACTGTTCTCCTATATTTTTAATATGAGTCCCAGTGTCTATGGTATCCATGGATAACTGAAACCATGGCTACCGAATCAGTGGATACCAGGGCACACCTGTATTCATTAAACCAATAGTTAAGAATTTTGCTGAACAGGTGAGGTGCTAGTTAAGCTGCTAGGTTTTATGTCTGACATGCTGGTGGCTTTTTACAGAGCATGTCTCTGAGCATGCACTCAGTTCCAACCTGTGACCCATAGCCGGTGGTTACCACTGTTGCTGTAGCACGCATTATTTCCTAGGTCACATTCAATCATTCATACATCTCCCATATTGACAGCGGCTGAAATTAACAAGACCTTTGAGGCCATTGATTTCTTGCTGTCATTGACTGATCTGAACACATTGTGGACAGAGATGTTTGAAGTGAACCCACATGAACCCAGCCTATCACCATACTGCAAGACAAATAATCTTAGGGGGAAAGACTGCATAATTCTTGCACCCTCATTCCCTAGGCAGACGTCATTTGGTTCCATTTATGCAAAAGAACAGCATCAATAGGGCCACCTATTGACCTAAATAAGGAATTCCTGTTTCTGCTTTGCTCCAGAAAAGTGAATTTCGGCCCCCGAAAATGAAAGCTAATGAATATTGTGCTTGTGCATCTTGCTGGTATATTTTAGCTGTAGTTGGACCCAAGATTAAGGGCATAATCCTAACCTGGAGTTAGGCCGGAATAGTTAAGACAGCAAAGTTTGGGCGGCACAAGGGCCACCATAAAGCGTGTTTGGACCACTCTCAGAGTCAGGGAGGAAGGTGCACATCTGAGTGCTGGCCTTTGTGACTCAGAGAGCAGTACAAACATATGTTATGGTGTTGCTTGTGCCGGGCAAACTTTGCTGGCTTAACTGTGCTGGCCTAACTCCAGGTTAGGATTGTGCCTTATATGCATGCTGCTACTCCTCTCACACCTGTCACCTGGCTGAAGGCTTCTGGGACCCTCACTGGTCCCCATTACTGCAGCTAAAATGCCCAGCTTATTGCAAGGCACTCCTTTGCCTCTCTGTGGTATCAGCTACTTCCTTCTTCCTTCTTCTTCTGCTGTTCCTGGGCCACATATACATGTAAATGAAAAACAAATAGCAGGAAGCGATAAGGCAGGCCTGAGAACGAAACCCTAGCACCATTTCCTGTTGCAGCAAGTATACTACCCCCATAGAAGGAGATGCCCCAGGATTCACCTAGAGTAATCAACACAAACCCCAAGATGAGACACCTTGGAAGAAATCAATGAGGAAAATCAAATTTTGTTTGACTTTTCCAAAACACATATAGAAACATTCAGAATTTTGGAGGCAATTGGTGAAATGGCAAAGACTGCGAGCTTCTGTCTGGTGTATTTGCTTGCAGAAAGTATTTCATAGAATCATAGACTCATAGAGTTGGAAGGGAACGGAGAGGTCATCTAGTCCAACCCCCTGCCTGTAGCAGGAAATCCTCCTAGAGCATCTGCAGCAGGTGTGTGTCAAGTCTCTGTTTGAAGGTCTCCAGTGAAGGAGTATCTACCACCTCCCTCGGCAATCTGTTCCACTGTCGAACCGCCCTTATCGTCAAGCAATTCTTCCTGATGTTTCAGTTAAGGTCGCAGTGGGCGAACCTGAGTGGTTGAACCTTGGTGCTGCCGAGAGGCTGGCAGAGCAATGAGACGGGTGTGGATATCCCTGTGCTGACATCAGCAGTCAAGGATTTTCTGGAAATGAGTGTGGAGTTATAGCCTCTTGGAAACCATGGCAACAGCACGGGTGCCTGTAAAATAATTTCTGGTCTCAGGGATAAACATAATACATCTGAGGCGTTTTCTTCAAACTCTGTCACAGATGGTTTTTCTCTTCATTTTTTTTTTTTAGGTTATATTATACATAACCTGCGTTGTTCACGTGCCAAGGATAGATGCAAAGTGCATTTCTTTGAAATAATAATGTAATAACAGAAGCTGAACAAAGAGGACCCAAAGTCAGGCCTTTCAAACAATCTCTCTCAAAGAACTGTGGGGAGGAGGAGAGAAATGGGAGTGTGGAGATAGACGCCTCTTTAGCAAATGCCTGTTTATCAGGGCAATTAGAATCTGATTACTAGCTTGGGGAGCAACATTTCAGTGGCCTTTCATGGGCTGTTTGGCTGGCCCACTTAGCGAGTAGAGGCCACTTATTATCTGCCCTTAAACATTTGGTAATGTTACAATGTTGATTTGGTGCTCTGCTCTCTTCAGATGATGTTTTAGTGATGTGCTGTACTGTTCAAGCTTAAGGACAATGCCTTGCATTTTGCCTATTGTTGCCAAGCCTGTCACTTCAGGACAGGTCAAGCGATCACTTTAGCAGGATTGGTCCATGTAAGTTGCTCCCTGTTCTCTCAATATATGTGGTGCAAAGAATTATGGGCATTCTGTGCTGCGAAGAAGACAGAGTAGTTTGAAAGAGGGACCTTTCAGTAAGCTTGGGCAGCTTGTCAGGCAGAGGTGAGGACAGGGGCACAATCAGTCAGTCAATCAGAAAGTCAATCAATCAATCAATCAATCAATCAATCAAACAAACAAACAAACAAACAAACAAACAGTATTTATATGCCACTTTAAAAAAAAAAGTTCACAAAGCGGTTTACAGGCAAAAAATAAAGTTAAATGCCTTTATTTATTTTATACAATTCTTTGTATTCTGCCCATAGTGTTCTAGTATCCTTTGTATTCAGCCCAGTCCTACCTAACTCCCCCCGATGTAGCTGCTGCACCAACAGAGCACAAGCTGCATCTTGCGGGGGGGGGGCAGTCCAGGGTAAGCCTCCCCTGATAAGTCTACTTCAACTTGCACCAGCTCTTTTGTTCACACAACTCCAAGTGAACCTGGGGAAGTGGATGAAGGCCAGAATAGGGTGCATTTCTGAGAGAATGTATTGCATAAGAAGGAAAAATGCAGCTCCTTGTCATAAGGAAAGGCCGTCATTACTGGTTTCTTGTTCACTCATTAGTCTGCAAATAGAATTATAAATAAGCAAAGGTGCTCTTAACAGTTGCATCCTGCAGGGGGAGACAGGATGCTGCTAGGTAAAGGAACAATCATTCCCTTACCTGCGGGGGGGGGGGATAAGCCTCAGTGGCACAGGGGGCCTGCTCATTCTGTGCTAGCTAAACAGCCGGCACAGGTCTGCATGCACTCACGTTGTGGGATCATGTCCAGGAAGGGGGTTAGGATTCGGTGGCCTCTCCTGGACCAATCCACACACACCCCTCTCCATTCCACCCTTCCCAGTCACCACATTGTGTCACAATCCCCACCTGCCCCAGGCTTCCTGCCATATTTCCTTCAGCAGCGGGTGCCTCCGGATCTACTGAAGCAAGCAGGAAGGCTCTGGACTTCCTGGCAGCATACCTGCACCATGCTACTGAGTGCACTATTGGAGCACCTTATATGGCTGACACGGACTGCTTTGCAGCAGCCAGTCCCAGCAGAAGAGGCATGTTGACATCACCCGGCTCCAGTGGCGTATCGACAGAAATTTCACCCCTGTCCAACCAGACCAAACGCACCTCTTTCTTACTTAATGAAGGCTGATATAAAGAGCGATTCAATCCTGCAATTCTTTCCCTACACTGCAAATATGAGTCAGACACAGTTTCTAAGGGTTAAAATACAGAAAACACAGACTTATTTTAGTAAAGGGAACATTTCAGGACGTTCAAAAATTCAAGCACTCCTCCATATCAGCTCCTTGGACAGAACTGAGTTTTTTTTCCTGTACTGGAGATGTATACCATTATGCCTAGTTGTTGTTGTTGTTGTTGTTGTTGTTGTTGTTGTTGTTGTTGTTGTTCAGTCGCTAAGTCATGTCCGACTCTTCGCGACCTCATGGACCACAGCACGCCAGGCTTCCCTGTCCTCCACTAGCTTTTGGAGTTCGCCCAATTTCATGTTCATCGCTTCGGTGACACTGTCTAACCATCTCATCCTCTGCCGCCCCCTCCTCCTTTTGCCTTTGATCTTTCCCAGCATGAGGGTCTTTTCTAAAGAGTCCTCTCTTCTCATGAGGTGGCCAAAGTATTTGAGCTTCAGCTTCAGGATTTGTCCTTCCAGGGAGCAATCAGGCTTGACTTCTTGTAGGATTGCAACTCTCAAGTCTTCTCCAACACCATAATTCAAAAGCATCTATTCTTCGGCGCTCCGCCTTCCTTATGGTCCAGCTCTCACAGCCATACATTGCTACTGGGAAAACCATAGCTTTGACTATGTGAAACTTTGTCGGCAGGGTGAAAATGTCTCGGCTTTTTATTAAGTTGTCTAAGTTCGCCATAGCTTTCCTCCCAAGAAGTTTTTAATTTCATGGCTGCAGTTAGCATCTGCAGTGATCTTGGAGTCCAGGAAAATAAACTCTGTTACTGCTTCCATTTCTTCAGGTCCTCAAATTAGGGGTTTTGTGTTTATTTTACTAAAGGCATTTTCCTGCAGGTACTGAATGGGTGATGAAGATAATTAGCTAGGTCTGTTGTAAACATTGTGTAGCTCTATTTATGCACTGATCCAGAGCCTTATGAATGTTTGTGTGTGCAAATGGAATACCTGTCTAAGTGCAGAACTTCCTCCTACATGAAAATGGAGGGGACACTTTGGCTTGCATGGGAGTTCAATCTGCCCATCAATCTGTCCTTTTCCAAAGCAGATTGTTGGATTGGGTCACATCCATACTACTAACTAAAATCTTTTCATGGTGTGCATTCTTGCTGTGGTGAGTGGTCATGACAACTTTTTAGAAGCACATTTTCTTTCTCAGTGTTTAAATTCGGTCTTCTCGAAGAGTACTGTGTCGTATGGAATGAATAACTGCTCTTTCCTACACCTTTCTAATAGAACACCTTTCTAATGACTTGCCTGAGCTATTCTTTACATGCAAAGGGTTTTCTGACCACAGTAGGACTGTTTTATACTCGGGAGTGGCTGGAGCAGATCTGTAGTGTGCAGAAAACACTGTAATCAGTATGATGAGCTGCAGTGCATAACAGCCACACAGAGAAGAGAGTGTCATCCGAGGACCAATTTGTGGTCTAATCCAATGGGCCTGCTAAGTTGCCGGAACTCGTATTCCACCAGCACAGAGCACCGTATGGTGATTGCAAAGTGCCATGTGCCATGTGCCGTTCAGTGCAGCCTGACTGCCATTGCAAATGGTGAGCTGTAGTGGCCGGGTGGCAGCAGCCTCCACAGGAGCCATGATGCCAGTAAATTGAGCGCAGACAAAGGGCAGGGTGGGGATGGAGGTGTATCATGGGTGGGAAGGGGCAGTTGTCAGTGGCAGCCATTCTGCCAATATCCTATCCCGCTTCCTGGCCTCGATCCACCTTCCCAAGTCCACTCAGAGTTTCACCAGCCAAATAGCTGGCATGAGTCCAGGTAGACCCATCAGGACCCATCAGGACAGTGGATGCTTACTAGAGGCAAGGGAACAAATGTGGCCTTACCTGGAGGAGACATCCATGATTGCCCCTCCCCACAAGAGGCAGCTGGTGGTGCGGCTGCATAGGTGGGGAGGAGGAGATAGGATTGGTGGCCTTTTCATATGCATGCAGTGACCTCTGACATTCAGCTAGCGGCAACATTACCTTAAACAGATTTTTCTGTTGAAATGATAACATCATTCTGGCGCCATTGGAAAACACATATTTGTTGTTTTTTTTTCTTTAACCATTTAATCTCATTTTGTTACAACCCCCTCTTTCTCCAACTCCCCCCCCCCCAATGCACTATAAATTAGCAGCTGAAATGAAAATTACATTTATGGTAATGTAAAATGCCTTTGGTGTGCTTTTTAAGACTACAAAGCCACAAAGCTTCAGCTTCCCATGGGAGGAAATTAAGTCACACAAACCACTGGAGGAGGCTGAATAGAAAAGCAAGAGCACCTGCTTGATGAACCCCCCCAAAAAGCCAGAATTTGGTTTGACCCCTGCTAACTGGCAGGAGGCAGTTTTTCCAGTGGTGCTCCTCTTATATTTAGTAAGGGGAGGGTAATGGTCCCTCTTCACTCCAGTGCAGTGTCTTTTCTAATGGCTGTTGCTAAGGGTGTTCTGCACTTTTTTTAGATTGTGAGCCCTTTGGGGACAGGTTGCCATTTGACTTTATAATTATTTTTTGCCTGTAAACCACTTTGTGAACTTTTTGTTGAAAAGGGGTATATAAATACTGTTTGATTGATTGATTGAGTTCCACTGTCATATTTTTTTGTGCAGCAGCTAACTTCCTCGCCCGTTCATTTTATGTTGAAGCTCTAATGTGGCATCATCTGCGACAATACTTTGACAAAGCCAGTCCAATAATTTCTTTCAAAACCTTCTATCCAGGGTCATTATATGTCGTATTGCCATCATATAGAGGTCTGCTCGATATGACTCTGATGGTTTTCATTACATTCTTGAGCTGTTGGTGTGTGCCAGCTCAACTCTGGGCTAGTGTTCCCTTGCTGAAGCAGGCCCTTAGGCAGGCATTTGTGGTAGTGGAGAGGACATACTCTTCCCTGATAGATGAGCTTCTATACCCAAATAGTTATCTGTATTGTAACAACCTCTTATGTGGTGATCTTTAAGACTGCATCTGCCTGGTGGACAAACATACAGTATAGGCTCAAAACACGAGCCTTAACCAGTGATGGCAAACCTTTTGGGCCTGGCGTGTCAAAAATTCTGAAAATGCCTAACTTGACTCTGCTGGTGTGTCACCCCTCCCCCACCTCTCCCTGACAAAAGAGAAACCATTCTTTACACGTTCATTTAATTACAAAAATACAGTCCAATCATGTGTGGTGCCAATTATTTATATAAAGAAAAGTCAAACATGAAATCCGAGTAAGCAAACTTGTCTGTTGTCAGATGTTGTTGAATGCTGGTATGTCACCCAAAGTGTTGTGGTGTGTCCCCTTTGAGCACGTGTCATAGGTTCGCCATCACTGTCCTAAACCACACCTTCTCCAGGGGCTAGAAATAAAATAACAATGAAACGAAAATTAACAGTGCTAGCCTGCCAATTGCTTAGAGAGGCCCAAAGACCCTAGGAGCTACAATATCTGATGTGAATTTACCAACCCCTTAGCTAGGATCCATGTGAGTAGTAAAGTGGTTTTGAAGAAAACAAATTCTCCACATGCTCTGCAGCAATCATGGGATTAATTCCCATTTTGGATAAATTGCACCTGGCTTTGAAGTTGGCTTCCTGGGCTAAACTTTGGAACAGTGGTCCTGAATAGACATTTTGTGGCACAGAAAAGTGGGCAGACAAAAGCCTGAAGGGCTTGGACTGTATTCCCCAAGGAGAAGAAAATGGCTGCCAAAAAGGAGGCTAGGCTCTGGCATTTGCCATCGCTTCGGGGTCCACACTCTCCCACAGTCTCCCCATCCCTGTCCCCTTCCCCCTCCCCATGGCAATGAGGGGAAGGGCCTTCTTTGTAGCAGCACCTCAATAATGGAAGTCCCTCTTGAGTTATGAATGGCACTCTTCCGAAGGTGAAATATCTTTTTGTTTTGTTCTGCCTTTTTGCTTTCTGTATTCAGATATTTGTTAATGCAACTTAAGTATGCTGCCAACCAAAAGCTCTTTTTAAAAGCATCTAATTGAAAATATATTTATGTTGTATACATTTGCATGTTGTATACATAATGTGGCTCATTGTTGGACAGGTGAAATCTGATAAGTAAAACATTTGAAAAAAATAATTGAACAAATAAATAATTGCAAGGCTCACTGTGGCTTACCCTACATTTTCTTTTTCCAGTTTTTGATGCCTGCTGTCCATCCCCCCCACCCCACCCCTGCCCATCACCACAAATAGCCTTAAGGAAGATGACTGCAGGGCTCATCTTTTATTTCATTGAAAAACAACTCTCTTGCTGACCTCTGTGTCAGACCAGACTAAGGTTGAAAGCAACAAAGAGTTTCCAGAACTGCATGGAAAAACCTGACCTATTGAACTAGTGCATTACTACCAGCACTTTTGCATCAGGAGGACACATCAAGAAATGGCATCAAGCTGAAAAGGTGAGGAAGGCCAGGAAAGAAATCAACCACCTACGAGTAACAGATACAACAGGACAGCCAAGAGGAGACTGCCCCTGCCATGTCAGAGCCGAGTTGGAATGGGGATAGAATAATTCGGTCACATCTACAATATTAAAGGAGCACTTGAGATGGGCAACTGCAGGCTACGCACAGGCACTCGCCAAAGCTAACAGCATTTCCGGCATGTTACCATCGCCACCTGGAATGGCTCTGAAGGCAAGTGGGAGGGGCCAACTTACATGGCAAGTTGCAAAGCCTGCAGTACTGTAGCTATGCTACTGAGCTGAGGTGAAGGTATCTGATCCCTTCTCCAACCTTGGGCTCACCGTTGTCTGGAGTGAAGGACGTTTTTTGTCACCACCCAACCATTCCTCTGACTGCAACAACTTGATTTTGTCCTGTAAAAGACCCTGTGGGCTTTCATTGTTGGTGGAGAAAATTCAAATAGCCTGTCACCATAATGGACACTTCATTAAATTCTTGATGGAAAGTGCCATGAGACTTTTTTTCCATTTTAAGTCAATAACTGGATTGTGAGTTATGTATAAGCAACGAGATGAGGACAAATATGCATAGCACATAACCATACCACTGCAAACATTGGCCTCAGGCATTTGCCTTGGCAAGGAAAAGGCAAGGTCAACATTTTAAAAAATCGCAAAAGGACTATAAGATATAAGGAGTGATTCCCATGTAACAAAATCTGTCCAAGTGTGGACCATCCCAGTAAAACTCCATGGAGAATTTTGTTTGCATCAAGGAGGCCGTCAGCGGCAGCATTCACCCGGTACGCTGGGCGGGACTTACCTTTGAGCAGCAGTCCGCCCGTTGCGTAACAGCGTGTTCCACCGCTTTCCCACCTGCCCTGGTGGAACGGAAAGTGGCGGAATGCGCCGTTACGCAATGGGTGGACTGCCGCTCAAAGGTAAGTCCCACCCAGCGTACCGACTGAATGCCACCGCTGGAGGTCGTGCTATACTTGCTCAATGGCAGCATACAAACAGAGGAGATCTCGGTGATCCATCCACCACTGGATCTTCTGGCAGGTTAACTGAAAAGAAAGTAGGGTACCACAAATAGATGTTGTGAGGAAGGTTCTTTATTGTTACTGTACATTGTTATTATTGCTAGCATTGCAAACTACTTTGAGCTGCCTGTTGGGCTTGGAAGAGTAGGTTAAAATACTTTGAGGGCACAATCCTAATCTGGAATTAGGCCAGCAAAGTTAGGCCAGCAAAGTTTGGCTGACACAAGGGCCACTGTAAAGTGTGTTTGGACCACTCTCGGAGCCAGGGAGGATGGCGCATGTCCCTTTACTTGTGCCGGCCAAACTTCGTTGGCCTAACTGTGCCAGCCTAACTCCAGGTAAGGATTGTGCTCTAAAATACATACCTAAATCCCTCCATGACAGTCTTTTGCTCTTAATCCTTCCCCTCCAGTTGCTGCTGCTGGTCCCAAAGAAAAAACTTAAAGGCACCTACATCATGTTTGGAGCCCAGATCTCCTGTCTTGATGCTCAAGCTGTGATCCTAAATGCACTTTTGGGGGAGTTCAAGAGCTGGTGTTGCACTGTGGCTAAGAGAGTGTGCTGCAGATCAGTACTCCCCAGTTTGACTCTCCCCTCTGCCATGAACAGATGGGCAGTCCAAGCCTAATAAAGCAATGCTGATGATGGCTGCCGCTGTATCCCACAAGGCATACAAGGCATACGCTGTATCCCACAAGGCATACTTGGAGGTCTCCTCAAGGCAGGGAACACATTTTTATGTTACTCTGTGTTGAGCCCTGGCTATGGGTCTACTTTTTCTGGCCCAGATTAACCCCACTGGTGCCTCCATGGTTCTGGCTGCTATAAAGTGCCTTAGGGCAATTTTCCAGGCAGCATGGGATTGGGCTGTAACTGGCCTTGGATGAGCTGCTCTCCAGCTGCAAAATGGGGACAACTTGCCTTGAGAGATGTTGTAAAAATTAGATCAGGCTAATATGTATATCAGATGCAACGTAATAGTATTTGTGCACTCAGTAAATGCTGTACAAAGGCTGACTATTATTATTAACAAGTAGATGTGTTTAGGATTAGAGCTCTAGCCTGCAGAAAGTTTAAAAAAGATTGATATTGCATTTAAAAATAGAAGTATATTCAGAAATTAAAACCAGCACAAATTGCATTTCATGCCAGCTCGTAGTATTCCCCGGGCTCAAAGTAGTTTGGTCTTTTATGCACTATCCCTTTTATAGTCCTCAAGCCCTACATGTTATTGCTCTGGAAAGTATTTTTTCTTTTTTCCCTCTTGTTGGGATAATGTATGTGAAAAAGAAACCAGCAGAGGCTGGCAAGAGACATCCTTTTGTCAGTTTGGGAGCTAAAAAGAGTGCCAAGGGAGGGTCCTTAAAATCCTAAAAAATCTGAAAAAAATGATAGGCTGTTGAAATATGCTTCATATAGAGCCCAAGCAAAACTGGCTAGTCACATAAATGTGCTCGTCCATCCTCTATTTCTTTGAGCTTCCATTCATTCCTGTTTTACTGATCTGCCCTCTTTGCCCCATCTATCCCCCTTAAGGGAAGCCCCAGTGTAAGTTTCAAGAAGAAAAAGGCTTTCCTGCGACTCTTTGAAACCATTGTCAAAACAGGAAGATTGCATGGCCAGGGAGACAGTGGTTTTGTGTATTGTTTGTCTCTCCTGGCTGCCATCCAAAGAACAATGGACACGGGCCAGCCTACCTGCTGAGATTGGCATGAGCCAGCCCCATTGGGCAGTCCAGGGTCAGAGGCAAGGATGCCCAGTGGTCATGAACCATCAGTTGCGGTTGTTACCTCATTGGACCAGGCTTACTTAAGATTAGCCTGAGGATGCTTATGTGTGTTTTGGTCTAGCTGTCCTAGAGAGAAACTGCATTTAGTTGATGTAGAACTGGGAAGCTCAATGTCATACTGGGAAAGCTAGGAGGGGGTCAGGATATGGTGTGCACCACCACCGCTGTTGATTCTCCCCCCCCCAGGCCCAATCCTTCCCATGTTCCACCCTCCCCTGCCCAAAAATGCCTTCCTGCCTTCAGGCAGCAACCCTCCCTTTGTCCCCATGCTACCTGGTGCCAACGTATCTGTGCTGGCCAGTGCAGGGATGGGATCTGGTGCTGCCAGGCTTGTGCAGGCCTTCACGCTGGCCCAGCCAGTTCCCAGGTAGATGCAAACATGCAGGGACGGCCATTGCAGCTCAACACTACTTTATTATTGTACTGCAAGTCTTTTTTATGTGCCTGCTCCATGTTTTCCTTTCCCCCTTGCATTATCCCTGCCTCACATTTATACAAAGCGTGCCTGGCCCTCAGCTTACAGAGCAGAGCCTTTGCTCTGCAATTCGCTGTTGCAATCTGCCGAGCGCTCAGCCGGCCTGCAGCCTGTGACACCCCAGCGCGTTGCAACATCCCGTTTGGGAACCTCAGGGTTAACATAAGAGCATCCACAGGGCTGGCCTTCTCATGAAGTCAACCAAAAGGCTTGCGGTGAGTTGGGGTGGGGGCTCTTCATCTGATGAGCGCTCTTCATCTGTCCCTTGTCCTATGCCAGCCCATTGCCAATAAGCCATTTCAGTTTGTGCTTCAATCCTGTTCTTGCTTGCTGAGAGAGAGCAGGAAGTGCAGGGGCAGCCCCTTTCTTCTGCCAGTCCCGCTGGAGGAAGAAGGGGTGGGTGGGTGCTATTGCAGTGGCCCCTGCTTCCTCATTCTCCCTGCACACTCAGCTGCTCAGGAAAACAGCAGGGAGAAGTAAGGCACAGCAATCAAGATCACCCTAGCCACCCACTTGCCCAGTTACCATGCTTTGTGCTATTCTCGGCATAGCCTCTTTCCTTCTCCCTGCTCGTTTCAAATGAACAGGAACTGCGCTACCAGGCTGGCCATACACTTAGCATGCCCTGCTTTTCCTGTTCATATGAAACAGGATCAGCATCCCAGAAGGCAGCTGCGCTGAAAGCAGCCAAAGATAGACAGAAGTTTGCCTCCTTCCCCTTGACTTATCCACCTGGGGTGGAGGGGTATGTGAGAAGGTTTAGGGGAATAGGGTGGCAATCCTCGCTGCCTCAGGCAGTGACTGAGCTTCAGCCAGCCCTGAACGTGCAGTAGAATCCCATGCAGTTTTCACTCGGATGTGCAATGTGTGCAATTGCCTCCTATATAAAAGTGCGTAGGATTGGTGCCTAAGGAATGCGGTACATTGCCCGCTCTGTGATTAAATTTTTTATATGTAAATTTTAAAAAAAATCACACTTGTGCATCACATTCTGCACAAAGAGCAAAATATTACCACCTGTGTAAAATTAGGCCAGTTATGTCCATTCACACTTGTCATCTTCACAAATTTGACTCCTCTAAGAATTGGGGGAGGTGATGGAATTCTGTACAGGTGAAGAAGTTGCACAGATGGGAAAGTTCTGTTCTGTGATTACTTTAGTGTCTCCCAAAACATCCCTGAGGGCACAATCCTAACCTGGAGTTAGTCCGGCACAGTTAGGCCAGCAAAGTTTAGTTGGCACAAGGGGCACCATAAAGCGCGTTTGGACCACACTTGCAGTCAGGAAGGATGGAGGATAATGGCCTCTCTGACTCTGAGAGTGGTCCAAACATACTTTAGGGTGTCCCTTGTACTAGCCAAACTTTGCTGGCCTAACTCCAGGTTAGGATTGCACCCTGAAACTCAGAACCTTCTCCAAAATGTATCTCTGAATAGGCCTGTTTGAACTGATCATTCCATTTCTGTGATTTGGGGTTTTGGAATCCTAATTAAATATGGGTATTGCTTGCAGCAAAACCATGGTTACACAACAAATCACCCTTACAGTTCATAAACTACTTCAGAAAATTAGAGCTGAAAGTGACCTTTTTTTTCACTTGCATCCGAATATTGCAACTTCCTTCACATCTAGTTCCACAAAAGAGAATGCAGGACATGCCATCTCTCCAAAATCCCCTACCCCAAAATCTGTTCTTTCAAATTCATTTAAATGTGGAGAAATAAAAATATTAAATTTTTTAAAGAGGGCGGGGTGGGAAGGAAAGTGACAAATTGAAAGTGAATTTTATTCAAATTCCCAACATTGGAGAAACCAGGAAGTGTTATGACTCCACCTAATGGAAAGAAGGTGGCAAAAATGTCAAGAAAAAAATGGGAATTTCTTTTTAGGAATACAGTACCCATCATCACTCAGTCAAAACTTACATGTGTGGACGCACATATTGTATATAAATTTATATTCTATGTAGATAACAGAATGTGGGACGAGCTTAAATCTGCATCTATTTGGGTATTTTTACTGAGGTTTGCTATGAACTTGCAGCTGAACCTCTTTTGCATTTGAGCACTTTTTGTTAAGAGTGTTGGGTTTGTATGAGAGAAACAAGGGATACGAAAGAGTAGGTTTAAACTCTGTCTTCTTTGAGCTGAAGTTTGTACTTAGTCTTCTAAAAACTATAAAGCTTTTTGAAAGTGTAAGGCAATCAAGAATTTCTTTCCAAAGTGTATTTAATATAGAGAACAGCTTATTAGTAAAGGGACACGTTGCCCAAAGAAGGGCCTGGATGTATAGCCCAAATGTCTTATTCGGACTAGGATAGGTTGCTTACCCGTAACTCCAGTTTTTCAAGTGGTCATTTGCAGAAATATGGGCAGCCTAATCCTAACCTGTGCTGGAACAGGCAGGCCATGTGGCCTGTGCTGTATCCAGCACAGGTTAGGTGGTGGCTGGAAGGCAACTCAGAGTATTATCCCCCTTACCCCAATGCCCCAGCCACCCAGTAGTTTAAAATCTGAAGTAATCAGGTAGGCATTACTATGGAAGCACAGAGGCTTTTGGGCACAGCCATTTCCCTCAAGGTATGTTCAAGAGGTGCTGAAAGGAGGCAAAGATAAAGTCCAAAAAAACGGCAACACTTTGGGGTGGGGGTGAGTTAGGAAAGCACTAACAACACATCCTTCAAAATTACTGGAATTTTATTTGCCTCAGGCTTATGACTTGCAACCAAAGACATTGTGCAAAGAAAGCAAAGATTAAGTACACTTTGGGGAAAGGTGGCAAACCACATTGGTAACACAAAAGATAATCTGATGAAAGAAGCCATCCATTATACTATATAGACTGCAATATTCAATAGCATTTTTAAACCCAACCTTTTGAAATCAAGAAAAAAAAGAAAAAAAAGCAAAGTATAGAGTAGACACAAATTTCATGTATACAGTTCCAAAAGCATTTCTTTTTCAAGAGATCATTGAGCATCGAGTGAAGCAATGAATGGGACAGGGCAGGGCAGGGACAAGCTACTGTACATTTAGAAGCTATTAAACAAAATTGCATATATGTACCACAGTGTGAAAACAAATACAGAACTAATAAAGCCTTGAAAACTGCCTGACGAAAAATAAAATCACCAGTTGCTTTTAATGGTTTCTCCTGGTTAGCAATGCTACAAAAGACATTGTTTTTATATCTTTCTGATGCCAGTTGATAGCACCTAATCAAAGATTGAAACCAGGAACAGTCAATCCATTAGTAAGCTAAACCCAACCCATAGAAATATACTATCAACCCATGTTTTCTTTTCCATCAAAAGCTTTTTTTGTTTGTTTTTATTTTATCTTTGAGGCCCATTTGGTCACAGTATGTTACATTTTTTTTTCCTTTTTTACACCATGATATCATATGTTTGTCTGGCACTATCCTAAAGCTAGTTTATAGATGATGTGAATACAGAAACACCCCAATGCCTATCTGACAAAATGAATTCACTGGGTGTAAAATGAAAGAAGAGAAGAAGGGTTCTCAGGTAAGAAACTTGACCGTACGCATCACTCATCATCACTTCCGCTTGCTTCTGACTGGTCCTAGATGCAGGAAAAAAAATGGTTAGAAGGTTGTTTTTTGGGCATGTTAAAATATAACAAACAAAAAAGAAAATTATTACAATGGATATTTTAAAACTGTAACAAGCTTGGTACTATCCAGAGAAAACTGGGGGTCCAAGTCCCACTGGTATAAATGCAGTTAAAGCATTTATGATGTGATCTACATCCCAATCCATCCTATGCATGTCTAACGTGGACAGGAACATTACCCAGACAAAGTTCAGATGAGTTCAATAGGGTTTACTCCCAGAAAACTGTATAGGATAGCCTAATGATTTCAATGGGATTTACAGCCAAATCCAACAGTGCTCGGGCAAAGGCTGTTGTGAGAATCCTGGAAAGCACTTCACAATAGTCAAGTGGAGGCAGGTGTCGGCGAGGAGGCCAGTGCATGCATGTGCTGGTCTCTTGCGCTGACAGCAGAGGCATTGGGTGCCAAGGGCAGTTAGTACTGTGCTAATTGGCATGGAGATATAATGGGCAGGTTGGCAACAGTGGGCAGAGTGGGCCAGAAGGGGGCAAGGATGGTGGACTGCTAAAAGAAAATTTGGGGATTGCATAGGGAACATGTCTCATCCACATGGTGAGCAAACTAGACCAGTAGTCCTTAATAGCTATATGATGGTAGTCATGGTATATGATGACTCCTTAATAGCTATAGTCATATGATGGTAGTCATAGCTACCATCTGGAGGATGAGAAAACCATTCCACATGGAAGCTCTCTCCATATTAAGGACTACTGGTGTTCACCATGTGGATGAAACATTGTCCTTATGCAACTCCCAAATTTTCTCTTAGCAGTTGCACTGGTACAGAGAAAAAATTCTGGTCCATGGTGGCAAATCACTGCATATCAGTAACCTTGAATGCAGCAACAGCTGCCATGTACAGAGACTGAAAAATTTATGCGCGAACCTTTGTGTGTAATGTGTGACCTAGCCCTCAGAGGAAGAAGCAGCATGAAAAAAATGTACTGTATGCTTTTAAAAATCTTTGTTAAATCTTGCTAAAATGGAGAAGTAAAATTTGCCTAGCATGTGTTCTACATATATTCTCTCTCTTCAGCCCGTTGTTCAATTTTTGGTGCCAATACAAAGAACAGCCGATTTGCGAAGTATCGTGTGCCGTGTAAGTCATCTGCATTCAGTGGGCCTAAGTTGGCAGGCTTAGGATGCAACGGGGCAGGCCTGTGGTCCTGCTTTTTCCGTGTGAACCAAATTCCGTTATATTAGGCTTACTCACATGCAAGTGTGCACAGGACTGCAACCTTAGCTTGTCTTTAGAAGTAACAGTGAAAACACTTGGCAAGAATCTGAAGAGCAACCCTTGGCCAGCCCAAGGCTCAGTTCCTGTGCTATATCACATACTGCTTTTGAAACTTCCCTGATCTTCCAAAGCAGTGTGCCATTCATCCCAAGGGGAAACACCTGAGCGACTAGCATTCAAGGTTAGGGTTAAGGTGAAGACTGCGATGAAGACTGTTAGTACAGGTGTGACAATTGTGAAAATATGTACTGGGTCTATAAGTACAACTTACATTTTCATCTTGATCCTCATCACTGTCATCATCACTCACAACCGGTTTGGCTTTCACTCGACTTTGACGTTTTTTGCCTTTCCCTTTGTCCCGGTTTTTGTCATCCTTTTTGTTTAATTTGATTTTGACTTTCACAGATTTGGCTAGGAAAGAATAAAAATTCAGAGGAACTTTAATGGTCAAAATTACTGTTTAGATTTTCTCAGCTATTGAGTGTCAACTAAGCAGTTATATGCATTTTCTTCTGAAAAGAATCCCATCTGCATTCCTCACCATGACTCAGGGACATAGCAACACACAATGACAAAGGAGACTGCCATCATTTCAGATGGCATTGTTCCGTTGGAAATTAACTGAAAATGAATTTCCTCTAAGAATTATTTCCTTCTGCTTTTCTTTTATGGGTCTTCCCACAAAGACTTGGGAAGGGTGAATCCAACTCTTTATAATGTCTTTCACAATGAGAACAGACCAGTAGATTCATGATTCAGTTAGTGAAGCTCTCTGATCTAATATAAGGACAATACAAAGTCAGTAGAGATACCAAAATGGGGTTGGCTACCTCTAGCAAGCAGGCAAGGAGCCTCCACCCCAGCAAGAAGAGACTGAGTCCTGAATGAGACCCGTTACACTTAGGTTTGAATGAAGGACTTACATTCTGATTCTGACTCATCTTCTTCCTCTTCTTCTTCTTCATTGCTTTCTTCCTCACTTTCATCTTCTTTGGCAAGCTTCTGCCGCGCACTTTTGAACACTGACTGGAGAACAATAGAATCCTCGTAGATCTGTGGCATGAAAGCAAACCTGCATCAGAACTGCAAGCTGTGCTTCATCAAAAATTCACAGCGTGGAACGTTATATTCTATGCAAACCCACAGAGAGCATGGCTTTTCTCCCCCATTACAAGTCAGAAGTCTTGTTGCATGAATTTTACAGGGGATGTCAATGTTAATTTTTCATGCGCTAAATGAAGGGGAAAAAAAAACCCTTTGGTAATAACTCAGGTCTGTATTATATTTTAATTTTCAGATTTCTAAGAAATGCTGACCTTGGTTTGAATTCTTTAATATTTTTATTTATAATGCTTTTTGAGTCATCAATAAGAAATTATAAAAAAAATTATACTATAATTTAATAATACAGGTTGTGTATCTCTTATCCGGACTGCTCGGGAAGGGAAAGTGTTTGGATTTTGGATTTGTCTGGAATTCAGAATAATTGCATCAATATACTGAGAAATGCCTCCTCTTCCTCTTTTCACCGTTACCCATTTGGGTGTCTGCTGGGTTCTTTGACATTTTTCAACAATGGCGCACACCACAGAACAGAGCATGAGACCTTCTATTGTTTACACTACAGAAAGTTAAAGAGTCTTAGACAAAAATGTCTGTATTTTTGAATTGTCTGGATGTCCGGAAAAGTGATAATCCACCTGTATATTCAAACAAAAACAAATGCCCTATTCTGATGCTAATTAAAAGTAAAAATAGAACAGTTCTATTAAATTAAAATAATGTAATTAGCTTTCTCTAATACCCCAACACATCCCTGCCCATAATTTTCACTCTGCCAGCTTTTCCACCATCACCTGTTCAAAGGTGTCCCTCAGCTGACTTAGAGTGCAATCCTATACCCCCGTTGCGCCGGCACTACACTCTTGCGCTGGCCGAACGCTGTCGCAAACTTGCCGTCAAGCACATCAGCATCGGTGATACGGCGTTGGACCGGCGCAAGCAGCAGCGCTAACGACTGGGCACTGCCACGATTGCCAGCCTTCTTCTGGTTGAGCGTTGGCGGGGCGCAGCCAGTGCTGGACCTCACCGAGGGCATTGGCGTGCCGGGGGCATAACTGGGTGGCGCAGTGGGTGGAGACAGTGGTTGTGACACAGGACAGCCGTAGTGCCAAATCCTAAACCCCATTTTTGGCCAGGGCGGCCCTGATTCGGGCCACTTTTGTCCACGTTCTTCTGCGCCTGCAAAACAGCAGGCACAGATCTGAGTAGGCCCATAGGGGCGACCGGGGCTTATGCGGGTGCAAGGTTTTCACGTCCCCTTGTCCTGCATGTTGCTGCTGCTGCCTCCTAATGGGACTTTACGATACAGCCCTGTTATGTCGGCCTTGCTATGTCGGCCTTACTTAGGATTGGGCTGCCCATCCTTTCTTCCTTGCAGCTCTTTGTGCTTCCCTTTGTTTCCACCTCTCTTATGTCCTCCAAATTCCACTTTTTCCATCAAGATTTCTGCGCAAACCACCTTCAGGGTGGGGATTGGGCTGGGCTGGGGGCATGTTGAGGGCAGGCAGTGGCAGCACCGACAGCACTGAGAAGTTATGCCCCTGGCCCAGCCCCAACACACCTCCTTTGACCTTTGCAAAAGAGCCCATTTGGGACCAGGGAGCAGTTGAGTAGGCAAGTGTAACCGTATTTACTTACCTCTCTGCCCCTGCCTTGTCCTCGGCTGGCACATAGCATGCAGCGAAGGCTGTGCCAGAACATTCTAGGCCAGCCCAGGGAAAGATTGGGCCATAAAGCTCACGGATGGCTTTAAGCAAGGAATTTCACATAAATACATTTTCACTGATAATTACATGTTCACTCGCATTATGGATGATTTAATGCAATGTATGAAATGTACTTAATACAAACACATACATCAATATCTTTAATGCTAATAGGTAAATAATTTGAATGAGACCTGTGATCCTTCCAAGTTGAAAGTCTGAGCATTGTGACACAACAACATGACGTCCTTCTCCAAGTCACTAAGACTTCGATATTTATGATTACGAATTCTTTCCTAGTGTGCCAGTGGGTATTTTTTCAAAAAAGATTGGAAGGGAAAAAAATAAAAGACAGGATACCTGGTTAACAAACGGTGCAATTCTGGACACAACAAATGCAGTTACATCAGAAATAAAAGCAAGTGCTATTAATGCAAATTAATTGGATATCAGAAACATAGAAGATACATTCAGATAAAGAGTAAAAGCTATCTATAAGCTGAATGGAAGGGCAGGATGGTCCTGAGTGGCTGGCTTACTGATCAGATTCAGATAAGAACCTTTACTGGCTTACAGTGGTATCAATTTCTAGTGTTTCAAGAATAGTAATGAAAATGGGGTACTGCAACAAGAAGCTCTGTGGCCAGTTCAGGGCTAATTCTCTCTCACACACATTTAAAAACATCTTTAAAAGCAGCTATAAATTCAAAATAATAATCCTATGAATAAGCTATTGTCTACACCTCAAAATACAGGTTGGGCCTTTTTATCCACAAGGGTTTCATTTCCGGAATCCTTGCAGATAAAAAAAATCCATGGGTAATTAAACCTGCGGATTTAGCCCATCCCCCTTCTGAACCTGACTGGAACTATGCTCGGGTAGGGTCAGAGGAGCTTTCTGAGGCCCGCCAAGGCCGTGCACACCTGCCCATGGCGTCGGCGAGGCTCAGAATGGCCGTTTCAGCCAAAGTAAGTTACTTCCAGTTTTCAGCAAAAACTGGAAGTGATGTTTTTGATACCTTATAAGGCATTACGAGGCCCAAGGAAGCCCTTATAAGGCTTTAAAAACATCATTTCTGGTTTTTGCCAAAAACTGGAAATAACTTCTTTGGCTGAACGGCCATTCTGAGCCCTGCGAATGCTGCGGGCGAGTATGACCTTGGTGCACCTTATAAGAGCCTCTGGATGAAACTGGTGCACAGCTCCAGTCGCCTTCAGAAGCTTCGGGTTGAGCCTAATTTGGCTCAACACTGGTCCGAGGGACACACGTTGAGACAAATCTTCGGAAGTAAAATCTGCAGATCAGGCTCCACCTGTACAGTATGCCCTGGTATCCACTGATTTGGTATCCATGGTTTCAGTTATCCATGGATACCATGGAGACCGGAACATCTATTAAAAAGATAGGGGAACATTAAACAGAACTTTTTATCTTGTTGCAGCAAAACCACTGATGTTGTCCTATCTTTAAAAAGGTGTGGATCCACGGTTTCAGGTATCGAGGGTGGGGTCTGGAACAGAACCCCAGTGGACACAGGGCGTGCCTATACTGGCAATTCTGAAGGCTACAACATTACATATGTCACCGCATTTGTGTCAATGCAGTTCTAATTCTAGTGATGATTCCCCTAGAAAGAAAAATAGTTACTATTATTCTTCACAGACACATTGCAATGGGAGAAAATTGATTGTACAAAATAACCCAAGATTTTTCTACATTGTGAATTCAACAGCAGCTTCTGAAATCTTTCTTCAAAGTTGTTCCTGATTTTGTGCTCCATCTAAATGAACTTGCAAGTACAGAACCCTAATAAAGCTTTGCTCGAAATCTTAGGGTCTAAGTACAGATAAGCTCCCACTGTAGAGCAAACTTCCGAGTTCAGCCAGCTGTCTTCAAAAATGTGTTTACGCTGCTGACACTGAGATATTTATGGGGTAGAAGAATCATGGGCAGTCTTTTCTATTTACAATGTGCGAAAGGATATAATAATAATGATGACTAGGGCCAATGCTGGACGATCACATTTGTATATAACAGAAATTATGCCCACCTTTATTTTTTTGAAGTCCACGGGTTTCCTAATTAACTCATAGTACTCTGGGTATTCTTTTCTGGAAGGCAGCTGAATGAAGACTTCACTTAACTGTCGTCCTGAACTGTTAATAAAGACAAAAACATGGCAAAGCACTATTATTACTTAGCTGTGAAAAAAGATGGGACAAAGTGCAGAAAAAATATTCCTCCTTCCACAGGTATTCTCAGGCTATACTCGCACAAAGAGAGGTCCCCACCACAATCCTAACCTGGAGTTAGGCTGGCACAGTTAGGCCAGCAAAGTTTGGCTGGCACAAAGGACACCCTAAAGTATGTTTGGACCACTCTCGGAGTCAGAGCGGCCAGCACACAGATATGAGCCATCGTCCCTGACCCTGAGAGTGATCCAAATGAGCTTTATGGTGGCCTGTGTGCTAGCCAAACTTCGTTGGCCTAATTATGCTGGCCTAACTCCAGGTTGGGATTGTGCCCTCAGTTAAATACTGGAATTAACCAGATTAAAAAACAGCAATGAACACTGCCCATTCAAATCTAGTATTCCTTGTGAACTTGCCAAGTTGGACCATTATATGCCAATCACAGTTTCTGGAAAAAACAAAACAAAAAATACCACCCTACTGCTATTACTATTAAAGGGGACTCAGGGTGTTTTGTGATCTAGAAAGTGTGACATCTTGGATTCTGAATTTTAAAATTCATACTCAAATAGTCCAGAAGCTAAACATTTTTTATGAGCCACAATGTGATAGAGAGCCTAACTGCAACTATTTTGGCGGTGGCAGCACACTTTTATATGTCATCTGTTTCATCAGCAATTCTCCAGCTTACGTCCACATTTACACAAGTAATAGAAATTGCATGTGACATGGGCTTGCGCATAAGAGACTCCACAGCCTAATTACTGCTCACGGAAACTTCTTTAGGTGGGCATCTTGCAGGTGAGTTCTGAGCTTGAAGAACAATGCACTTCAGCCATTCACTCCACGCCAGTGTGAACTAGATCAGTGGTCATTAACCTTTTTCATGACCCCAATAAATAAATACAGTATGAGACTGGGGACCCACTGTTGATCTGCCCCCTCCCAGGATCCTCTCTTTCCAGCCCAGCCATCTTTGCTGTCCTGTTACACCTTCCCAACACTGTTCACGGTAATCAAATATTATTAGAAAGAGCAGAAAATGTTATGATGAAGCCTGGCACTAGAAAAAGCAATTTTCCACAATTGCTAAGCAGGATTGGGACACAATCTCCTGGTACTTAAAGGAGATACACCAGATGCCTCCCCCTTTATTTGGGTGTGTTCTAGTTCAGAGGTCTTCAACCGTTTTCATTCCCATGAATTGCCGCAACCCCACAACTGGCACTTCAGAACCTCATTGGGGTCCCGATCCCAAGGTTGAAGAACACTGAACTAGATAAAAACAACTGGCTACTGACAGTTGACGAGATGTGCTTATTTAACTTTATTATTACTATTCGCCTGTAAACCGCTTTGTGAACTTGTGTTGAAAAGCGGTATGTAAATACTATTGATTGATTGATTTGCTCAGAGAAGTGGGGGCAGCAAAGTGGGGTGGTCAAAGTTCTTTATACCTTCCAGTCCACCCTGTGTTCCTGCTATTAATAGTGCTGCCACCACATTTGAAATACGCGCTTAGCTGAGAGCTGTGGCACTTGGATGCCAGGATGGACACTCTGCCCCTATCAACCTTGAACACATCTGTTTACTGAGCAGAGACATCACAGCCTATTTTTTTGGGGGGGGGGAGTAGTGGTAGCAGCTTGTGGTCACTGTTCCAGAACTCAACAGGAGAACTGTGGAAAAGACTCTATGTACTACTGTCCTTCCCATTACAAACCACTAAAACATCATGGATAAAATGTGGCATGCAGGTAGCGCAAAACAGAAAAAAAAATGGGGGTCCGAATGGTTGAAACCAGTTAGGAGCTTTGAACTGTGGACATTCAAGTTCTGGAGGAACACTTCATTGGCATTTTATAATTGTGGATAAATAAAATGCGTAACAAAGCATGTTTGAAAAGAAGACGCTTCTGAATGTTACCCAAGAACGTTCAAGAAATGCAGTAATATCAATATAACTCTTTGCTGGAGGAATCTGAAGAGCACTCATTTATAATAACATTAAAGAAGCGCTGGGAGGACAAGGATGTGCACATTACACAGCAGACTATCTTGCTTACATTCCTGGCGCAGCAACAGAGTTTCACACCTGACTCCTCCTTTTCACAGAAGGATTCCGTCTCTTTGTCCCTTTGTGTCTGTGTATAGTGCAAGTGAATATGGTACCCCTCCCCAAAAAAGCCATCACCAAAAATGCTGTCCTTTTCTAATAAAGCTCTATGGTTGAAACTCTGGGGATGCCAAAAGCTAATTGCTGTTTATGAATATTGTATCTTGGTTTTTATCAATACGCTCAGTTTCATATATATCTTTTTTTCTAAAAAGAGGAGAGAGAGAAAAAGAGAGAAAAATCTACCAAACATAAAAAGCATGCGCACTATTTCTCTTCTGGTTGCCTAGCAACTAGCAGGCTATATGCTGAAGAGCAATAGGACCTGCATAAATTAATGGAATCTACAGAAAGATGAGTGGCATCTCATTACTACTACTGCACTAGCTTACGTTGGGGGAATTATTTTCCCACACACATAAGAAAATAAATACAGATCATAACACCGTTTCTGAAAAATGAAAACCTTGCTCTGTCGGCTGTACAATGTCTTACTACACTGGCAGGAGATGCTTTTCTCATGTGCTGCGTTTCTGTGGCTTCAACAGGCAATGACAAGCTGAGTTCTCTGGGCAACGTGCAGCCAGTGGGACCACCAATCTTCCTTTCCTTGAAAAACTGAGCAAGACCTTTTCATTAATCAATTGAATGCCAGATCAATTTAAAATCCAAAAGGGAAAAATTGCACAGGCACACCAGGAAGTGAAGTGTTCATATTTCCCCAGAGGGACTCACTAGGTAGGTTTGTGTCTGGAAGGAGGTGCAGTGATTTCGGTGTGATTCTGCAGACACCTAACTGAGGGTCCATTTCCATGTCACAGTTTAAAGATACAGGTGTAGTGTTGGCTGCTGGTGGTCTAGAGACTTGGTCATTTCTGTGCTCTGTACAGCACTGAGTTGACACTGAACAGCTATCCAAGAGTAGAAGTTGCTGTTTGCCAGCAACGTATGTGCCTAAAGCACTAGCCATGTTAATGGATGTAGGACAGAGTCCAGCACAAGCTATTGCTTGAAGAATGGGAGCACAAACTAGAGCAGCTGTGGCGACACTGTATGAGTCATGTGGACTCCCCTAAATATTTATATCCTTCCTTTCTACAGTCTAGTAAAACATAATCAAGACTCACCGTTAACTATCATAGGGGCAGCACAATTCTATTGGAACTCCCCTGTGTGGCAGGGCCAGCGCAACTTGTGCTGTAGCCTGTATCCCACGGAGAAATTTTACAGTCTGGAATCTCCTTGAGTTAAGGGAACATGTGTTCCCTTGCTCTAGAGAAAGCCCCAGCTTTTCTTATGAGTAGCAACAGGTCTACACAGACCTGCACTTGCTAAATTACAGGCACAATCCAAGTGGATCGATGGTGGTGGATCTGGCCCAGGAAGGGGGCACACACCAGCATTGCTGGTCTTACCCCTTTCTGGGACCTGTTCCACCCATCCCTACCACTCCCTGTCCCCCACCTCTCCCCACAATCCCTGTGCCCTTCCCCCACCCTTCCGCTGCTTGGTGCAGAGCTCAGTTGCTTCAGCAAGTGCTGGGTCCTGCGCAAGCACCAGTGGGATGGTGCTGGCCTTCCCACCAGTGCCTTTACAGCACATTTGCAACAGTCTGCTCTGATGCAGTGTGCCAGGGCAGAGACACAATAGGATTATGCCCTCAATAACAACTTGTAACTGCAGCCTGGGATCCAGGTCTAAATGAGCTCTTAAAACAAAATAATCACAGCCACCATCACATCCAAGGAGTGGAAGAAAGTAATGTTTTGCATGGAACACCATCATCTGCATAGAGGGTAACAAAGAAGATGAACAAAGTAGAATCTGGAGGGTTTGGAGGGCCACCTGCCTGATTCTGCAGCCTCCAGTGATGCACAAAGAGCCAGGTATGTCAAGGATTTGCTTTCAAGAACAATGCATCTTAGATCAGAAGAATTTTGATAGAAAATGATTCTGCCAAGTGGCTACCAAGTACTGCCCCCCATTTATGCAATTATGCCTCTACAAGTTTATCTTTCAACTGAGAAGGCTTTAGAATTTTGCACTAAAAAGAATTCTTTGCATTCTACAACCACAACATTCAAATTCTGCAATTGGAATCACACATATATTTGATAGAATTTATAAAAATAGGCTTCATTTACATGCATTGTGTTCCTTTTTATGCGAATAGGGCTTATGGTTGAATTCGTATAAGAGCACAATCCTATACTGCGCTGGAATGGCGAGGCCGGCCGGCCAACGCCATATCCTAACTCAGTGTAGTGGAAGCTGGAGCCTCCCCGTGGCAAGGGAACATGCACTCCCTTACTGTAGGGGAGGCTCCAGCCTCACCTATGCACTCCTTGGATCTGCGCCTGCTAAATAGCAGGCTCAGATCCAAGGAGACCACGTGGCTGAATCGGGGCCGCGCAGCCTCCCGGATGGGCTTAGGATGCGGCCATATGGCCGCCTCCCAAGCTGGCACATGTCCTGACCATAGTCTCTCTCCCGCCGCCAATCTCGCTGCTGCCTTCGCACAGAGCCTCCCTTGTGCCAGCTGGCTTCAGCAGCGCCAGTCCTGTTGCTCAAGCACCGATGCAGGGCTGCCAAATAGCAACCCCGCTTCAGCATTCCGCCCCTTGCGTTGACGCTATGACGTAGCGTTGACGCAACGGCGCAGTAGGATTGTGCTGCCCAAAGGTTTATACTTGTCCTTTTGGTCCCATTTAAAGACCCAGAAGGCAGCTTACAACAAATTTTAAAATGTGATAATAAAATAAATAAAATGTATAACAACAGAGAGAAATTTCAAATTATGCCAGAACAAGCAGCTACAATCCCAACGAAAACTAAAAGAATAATGGAACAGACCAGTTTTATTTAGATCAACAAATGGAAACCCTGATATCATTCAAAGAATAATACTGTAACTGTTGAGATAATCTTCAAACTATGTCGAGAGACGCTTCAAACAATGTCAAAGGGCACCTGGCCATCTAAGTTGACCACAGCGAAGGGCACTCATGGTGGTAAAACTCAATTTTGGTGCCAGGCAAAGACCTTCTTATTTGGCCAGGATTTTAATATAGTACTCGGTAACGCTACTGCTGGTTGTTTTGCTTGTATTTATATTGTAGTGACACAGCTGTCTTGTTAGGAACAACCATCGGCGCTTGAATTACTGTTTTTCACTGCCCGTTCCTAGTTTTGCTGTTGTTGGCTGCCTTGAAAATTTTGTACAGAAAGGTGGAATATAAACATTTTAAATAAATACAATGAAATAACATAATGAAACTATCAAGATGCTAAAAAACCTCCAAACCCAGTAGGACTCCAGACAATGTTGTAGATCCCAGCCTTTCAACTTTCCAATCAATCTGTTACTTTGTCAAGGAAAAGTCTGGTGCTGTGTCTGAAGGGCAAAACCAGAACAGACAAAAACTCACCACTTTATTCCCCGGGTGTGAACTGGAGCAGGACCCTGCAGGATTGGATCCTTGTTCTTCATGCATGCTTAATAAAGCAGCAAATGCAGTAGGGTGTGGTGTGTAGCCAGGAAATATTGTTCTACAGCAGACGTCCCATGATTAAAAGTAATACTGGGTGTCTAAAATCTGACCTTCCATTCCTGCCCACCATGCTAAGAGGCCAGGTATGAGAGACAGAGAGAGAGGAATCAAGAAATGATCCATCCCTAAGGTAAGGAAACTCGAAACTCAAGAAGTGGTTTAGCCTGGGACTTGTTTTGCAGCCTTTAAATTACAAACGTTGCACTTGAATGAAGAAAAAGGCATCTTCAAAACAGGCTGAAAGGTGTTCCAGGTTAAGTGGGATTTTTTTCATGCTCATTAATCTGCAAAATTTCCACCAAGATTATCTATAGCATCTAAATGGTTATTCTGTGATGCAACAATGCAGATTGCATGGCAGCAATGCATAGTACAAATAGCAAAGCATCTGATGTTTTCCAGAGGTGTCCCAAAATCTTCATTCCAGGAAAAGCACAAATGTTGCTTTCAAGGTAACGAAACACATGTGCTTAATTATCTTATAAATATCTGGCATCCATCTTGGCAACGATCCAGTCCCAGGAAATATTCAAGCTGTCCAGAAGAGCTAATGAGTTATGTTTGACTGCTGGCTGGAAGGCTATCAAAGGAGAGCCTACTTCCTATTTTAGACTGTGGGTTCTTTGGGACAGGGAACTGTCTCTGTTATGGAAGCTGCTTTGAGAACTTTGTGTTCAGAAGTGTCTGTGTGTGTGTCTGTGTTCCACACTTGTCAGGCATGACAACTGAGGGTCACGACACACACAAAGGCTATTTTCTCCATGTGACTGGATAGCTCCATTGCATGGCGAAATGTTGATATAAACAAGAACATATCTAGTTCATATCACCAGTGGGTCGTGAGCCAATTTCAGGTGGATCACAAAGCACCTAGAGCAGCCATCTTGAAAATATGGGAAGATAGGATGCTGGAAAGGGGGAGGGCTGTTTTGCTTGTGTCAAGGTTGTGAATAGGCTTTTTTCTGTCTGATTTACTTCGCTACTGGAAAACAGCTGAGAAAAATCCCAAACTATTGCTGTATTATCAAGAAAGCGGCGGGTTCTGGCATCACAATGATAGCACTTCTAGGCATGATATCACTTCCAATGAGTTCCAGACAGATTGTCATTCTAAAAAGTGGGTCCTGGTGCTAAAAAGTTTGAGAACCACTGAACTGGCAGGTACATGGAGATAATTGCAGTGATTCCAGCAACTATATTGTTGACTGTGAAATGAAAAGGTGGGATTGTGGAAATGGCTGCCGGCTGCCTCTGTGTAATATGTGGCCTGAATAAATATCTTATCTTTTGTAAGACCTCAGTGCTGGTCATTCTCATCAAGGGCAATATCTCCTAATCTAGAACCAACTCCCACATCTAACTAACAGCCCAATCCTGAGCTCATGGATTTCAGTCGGGGCAGCGGAACCAAAATGGCATCCCCTGGTTCTTAAGAGAGCTGTGGCAGGCGCCAGGGTTTCCTTGGGAGAAGGAAAGCTTCTCCTTGGGAGAAGGAACCCCAAGGAAAGCTGTGGACCCAGCAATGGGGCTACTCTATTTTCCCCAAGCTATGGTGCAGGAGTTGAATGGAGCAGCGCCGTGTCAGGGTGCACGGCCCGAAATGGGGCATAGGTTCCAGTGGTGGAGGCCGATGCTGGTCCCGCCCACTATCCTGCCAGCTTCTCGCCCCACCCAGTGCTGCCTTCTGCACAACCTGAAGCCCCCACATCGCCAGCCTGCAGTAGCACTTACTGTGGTTGACAGTGCTGCGGCACAGCGGCAATGGGGGTGGAGCCCCTGTCAGTGCTGCAAATGAACTTTACTGTGCGTCTGTGACACTTTTAGCCAGCTACACTGAAATATCACCAGTGACATTGGGCCCTCAGATACAACATTGTACTGTACTTCATATAATCTTGTTAGTGTTGGAACTCACCCATAGAAGTTTTTCTAACCTGCTATTTTGGAACCACTGACCTAGAGTGCCAAACTATCATGCTGTGTTTCTACAGTTACTTTTATACTAGATTGTATTTGTGTGTGGGGGGGTGGGCGGGGGCGGGAACCCAATCAATACCTACAATAGATTGTTTTCTTTTTTTAAATGTTGGAAGATGTTAGTTTGCCAAGTGTTGGAGGCCTTTCAACTCTACAGTGCTAATTAGTAATGAACTGCTTTGACGAAGTGTAAAAAACAAAAATATTACATTTCTGTTTAATGTCCTCTGCCTGTCTGAAGAAACCTGTCGTGTTGGTTGTTCTCTGAATAGACGGACACAGTGCCCACCCTCAGCACTGATTCAGTAAGTCTGATCCTCAAGGGTTTTTTTAACCTATATATACCCTAAAGAAATGAATGATAGAGCTTGCACAGTATTTAAACTCCAGAGCCATAAGTGAAAATACACAAAATTCCCAGCATCCTTTGTGAACGTCTTTATGAGGGAACCTCTCTGGAACAGGGACCTGCAGCTTCAGTGCTTTTCTGCAAGGGCAATCAATGTCAACAACAACCTAATTAAAATTTAAAGTTGCTGGGAGCAGATTTTTCTTTTATTACTATTTTTTAGTGTACAAGGAACTCTGTAACCTTTGTTATTGGCAAAGCTGTACAGAAAAAAGAAAAGGAATTTTCTCTTCTCTGAAGTTGCAGCAGTCTTTTGCTGACCTGTTTGCTGGATAATACGTACTGGCAATGATGGACTGGTTCTTCAGGTATGTAACAATGAAGGCAGTAAGAGATGCAATAGATACGCGGAATGATCTTAATCCTACTGACGCCCTATTGAAATCAATGGCACTTACACATTTGCAAGTGTGTGTAGCCTTAATGACTCTCAGGGCGCAATCCTAAATTGCACTGAAATGGCGAGGCAGGCAAGCTTGCGCCATATCCAGCGCACCTTAGGCATGCTGGGGAGCCTCCCCCGGCCAAGGGTATGTTTGTGTCCTTGCTCCAGGGGAGGCTCCAGCCTCCCCATGGGTTCCATGGATTTGCGCCTGCTGTGCAGGTGCAGCTCCAAGGAAGCCGCGCAGTCCAAATTGGGGCTGTGTGGCCCAGGGACGGAGCCTTGGATGAGGCATCCCAACCCTGGCCCCCCCACTGGTCTGGCACACCCACCGCCCCCCTCCCTGCCCCGTTCTGCCCTCCCTCCCTCCTCCCAGAACTGCCCTTGTCTCAGCCAAGTTTGGCCTTGGGGCAGTGTTCCTGGGCCGACACTACAGCTAGCATAGCCATATAGTGTCAGTGCTAGTAATGTTGTACCGATGCTACCACGGAGCGTCAGGGCAACGTCACTTGTGCCCTCAGATCACTTAGCCTGTGAAAAAGAGCATAACTTGGTTGACCAAATTATCATACAGCAAGTATAGATCACAACGTCAAGGGATAAGAACATAAGAACATAAGAAGAGCCATGCTGGATCAGGCCAAAGGCCCATCTAGTCCAGCTTCCTGTATCTCACAGCGGCCCACCAGGTGCCCCAGGGAGGCATGAAACAACAAGATGCTTGCATCCTGTTGCCACTCCCTTGCACCCGGTACCAGTAGCCCACCACATTTGTAAGGAGGTTGCACAATCCATCATGGCCTATAGCCCACGATGGACCCCTCCTCCAGAAATCTGTCCAATCCCCTCTTAAAGGCATCAAGACCAGATGCCATCACCACCTCCTGTGGCAAGGAGTTCCACAGATTAACTACCCGGTGGGTAAAAAAGTACTTCCTTTTATCTGTTTTAACTCTCCCAACCCTCAGCTTTAGTGGATGCCCCCTGGTTCTGGTGTTTTGAGAGAGGGAAAAGAACATCCCTCTATCGACTCTATCCCTTCCATGCATAATTTTGTATGTCTCAATCATGTCCCCCCTCAGGCGCCTTTTTTCTAGACTGAAGAGTCCCAAACACTGCAGTCTTTCTTCATAAGGGAGGTGCCCCAGCCCTGTAATCATTTTTGTCACTCTCTTCTGCACCTTTTCCAACTCCACTATGTCCTTTTTGAGATGCGGCGACCAGAACTGGACACAATATTCCAGGTGTGGCCTTACCATCGATTTGTACAGTGGCATGATAATATTGGCTGTTTTATTCTCAACCCCTTTTTTAATGACCCCAAGCATGGAATTGGCCTTCTTAATTGCTGACGCACACTGGGTCGATACCTTCATTGAATTGTCCACCAGCACCCCAAGATCTCTCTCCTGAGCTGTCACAGACAGCTCAGAACCCATTAGCCTATAGGTAAAGTTTTGGTTTTTTGCCCCAACTTGCATCACTTTACATTTGTCTATGTTGAAACGCATCTGCCATTTGGCTGCCCATTCCCCCAACTGGGAGAGATCCTTCTGGAGCTCTTCACAATCCTTTCTGGTTTTTACCACCCGGAAACGTTTTGTGTCATCCGCAAACTTGGCCACCTCACTGCTTATCCCTGTCTCCAGGTCATTTATGAATAAGTTGAAAAGTTGAAAAGATAGTTTGTCTTGACCCAAGTTGTTCTACTGAATTCGTACACCATTCAGCATCAAAACTGGACGGTTTTGGGCACAGGGTCTCCTCTTAAAAAAAGCACTTATCCTGATTTATAACAGGTTAAGAAATGCAACGGGCAAAATTCTGTTCTCATGGAAACCAGAATAAATCCCCTGGTAAGGACTTTGTTACTATTGATCGGTCAGCAGAACAGAATGGGTCATTTCACTCACAACTAATTTCCGCGGACCTACACACTGCTCAGTATGGAATCATCTTTAAAAGATTATCTGGAGAGGCAACACAAATTGAAAAGAGGAGGAATATCAATGCTGTGAACATTTCTGTGCAGTTTTACAATTGTAGCTCTTCCATAGAGGTGGATTTCTGAAAATCCTGAATAAGAACTGGTTCAAATAATAATTCAATCTGCTGCCTCTAGCAAATAACTGCTTGTGCAAGTGGTCTACATCAATGAAGACTGTAGCACTGGAGGAGGGGCTCTGAACATGATTACAACTCCTCCTGTGTGATTAACAAAATCATAGAGGAAGGAAGGAAGGAAGGAAAAACTTCCTATATATAGCAGAACCTTCTAGCAAGTGCTTCACGAGCAGCGAGATAATGGTAATAAAGAAGATGTTTTAGATCAAATTGATAAGTTACATATAAATAACTCACCAGGCCCAGATGGTATACACCCAAGAGTTAAGGAACGAAGTTGCTGACCTCTTAACTAGAGTATGCAGCCTATCCCTTCAAATAGCCACGGTGCCAGAGGATTGGAGGATAGCTAATGTCATGCCAATCTTTAAAAAAAGGAGGGGGGGACCCTGGAAGCTACAGGCCGGTCAGCCTAAAGTCTGTTCCGGGTAAGATGGTGGAAAGCCTCATCAAAGATAAAATCCTAAAACACGTAGAGGAACAACTGTTGCTGAAGGAAAGTCAGCATGGCTTCTGTAAGGGGAAGTCTTGCCTCACGAACCTTTTGGAATTGTTTGAAAAGGTCAACAGGCACGTGGATGTGGGTGAAGCCCTGCTGACTGGGCAAGAGGCACTTTTCCAAGTGGTGTTCCTCTTATATTTAGCAGGGGGAGAGCAATTGTCCCTCTTCACCCCAGCTCAGTGTCTTTTCTAGTGGCTGTTGCTGGTGGTGTCCTACATTTTTTAGATTGTGAGCCCTTTTGGGACAGGGAGCCATTTAACTTTATTATTATTTGCTTGTAAACCGCTTTGGGAACGTCATGTTGAAAAGCGGCATATAAATACTTTTTGATTGATTGATTGATATCATATACCTGGATTTTCAGAAGGCGTTTGACACAGTCCCCACCAAAGACTGCTGAAAAAACTTCACAGTCAGGGAATAAGAGGGTAGGTCCTCTTATGGATTCAGAATTGGTTGAGGGCCAGGAAATAGAGAGTGGGGGTCAATGGGCAATTTTCACAATGGAGAGAGGTGAAAAGTGGAGTGTCCCAGGGGCCGGTGCTTTTCAACTTGTTCCTAAATGAGCTGGAGACAGGGATAAGCAGCGAGGTGGCCAAGCTTGCAGATGACACAAAACTTTTCTGGGTGGTGAAAACCAGAAGGGACTGTGAAGAGCTCCAGAAGGATCTCTCCAAGTTGGGAGAATGGGCAGCCAAATGGCAGATGCGTTTCAACGTAGACAAGTGTAAAGTGATGCACATTGGGGCAAAAAACCAAAACTTCACCTATAGGCTTATGGGTTCTGAGCTGTCTGTGACAGCTCAAGAGAGAGATCTTGGGGTGCTGGTGAACAATTCAATGAAGGTATCAACCCAGTGTACGGCAACAATTAAGAAGGCCGATTCCATGGTTGGTGTAATTAAAAAAGGGGTTGAGAATAAAACAGCCAATATTATCTTGCCATTGTACAAATCGATGGTAAGGCCACACCTGGAATATTGTGTACAGTTCTGGTCACCGCACCTCAAAAAGGACACAGTAGAGCTGGAAAAGATGCAGAAGAGCGATGAAAATGATTACGGGGCTGGGGCACCTCCCTTATGAAGGAAGACTGCAGCGTTTGGGGCTCTTCAGTCTAGAAAAAAGGCGCCTGAGGGGGGACATGATTGAGACATACAAAATTATGCACGGAAGTGATAGCGTCGATACAGGGATGTTCTTTTCCCTCTCTCAAAGCACCAGAACCAGGGGGCATCCACTAAAACTGAGGGTTGGGAGAGTTAACAGATAAAAGGAAGTACTTTTTTACCCAGCGGGTAGTTAATCTGTGGAACTCTTTGCCACAGGAGGTGGTGATGGGATCTGGCCTAGATGCCTTTAAGAGGGGATTGGACAGATTTCTGGAAGAAAAGTCCATCATGGGCTATAGGCCATGATGGATTGTGCAACCTCCTTACATTAGTAGTAGGCTACTTCAGAGTACTGGTGCAAGGGAGTGGCAACAGGATGCAAGCATCACGTTGTCTTGTGCCTCCCTGGGGCACCTGGTGGGCCATTGTGAGATAAAGGAAGCTGGACTAGAGGGGCTTTTGGCCTGATCCAGCAGGGCTCCTCATGTTCTTATGTATCAGCAATGAATTTAGTAATTAGATAAGCTTCTGTGAAAGACAATTACCAATCTTCTCCAACAATGCACAGGCTTAAAATAGTGTTGGATATGATTAAGGTGTACGCAGGGCAGTGCGGAGATCCAATAGTCCTGGCCAGTGACTGCATGAACTGGGCCGTGGTTCCATGGCAGGAGGTTCTTCAGATGAGTTGATGATAAAGGTATGAAAACCAATGGCCAAGTCAATAGAATTCGTTATAACATCAGCTATACTTAACAACCTTTCCAAAGGTTCGCCTGAACACTTTATTCTTTCTAGGGAAAGAGAAAATGCAACATGCACAGTATTAGCTAATGGTGGTGGCGGTGGCCTAGCCTTGATGGGAATGTTTATTGTTTGTTTATTTTCCTTAACTGCTTCATCAAAGAACTCCAGAAAGAAGTTCTATGAGGTTCAGGTCTCAAACTTGCTCTTTCAGGCCGGGCTGCCATCCTGAGGAATGCTTGGCTTGGGAGTTATAGATTCAAACTGAATTATCTGTAAAAATGTGGGTAGAGGTGAAGAAAAATATTCTTACTTGGCTGAGACTACTCAATGTCTTTTCCTGAAAGCTTCCAATCCTCAAAAGAATTGGACTCAAACAGAGACTAGAAGAATCGTCCAACACCAAGTGAGAACTACCACTAGCTCCCCGCCCTGCAGAACTTAAGTCAGCGGTCTCCCGCGGGCTGGATCAGGAGACCACTGTTTCCCTCTGCCCAGTGGCCTGTGCAATGTTGAGAACCTGTTGGCTTCTTGGAGCTTGGAGGTTTGCATTACAGGAGGTTTGCATTGCAAATGCAGAAGCCGAAACAGCCAGGAAGCCAGGAAGGGGACTTTTGGCTTCTGCAGAGCCCCAGAAAATTGCCAAGCACAATGCTGTGCTTGGAGGTTTGCAGGAGCTCCACAGAAGCTGAAATGTGCTGGGAAGCTGCTTTTCCAGCAGCCACCATTTTGGCTGGCCTCAAGTTGCTCCCTAGTGTGATGCTCTGGGGTGGCACTCCACTAGGAGTACCTCGATTAGGTACGCTACTGAGCAGGAGGATTTTTTTCCCATGTTTTGTCTTTATTCTTGATTTTTTTTTGTTTTTATTACAGGCATTCCCCGGTATCCACTGATGCAGTATTCATGGTTTCAGTTATCCACAGATATCATGGCTACAGGGACTCCTATTAAAAAGATTGTTGTTGTTCAGTTGCTAAGTCGTGTCCGACTCTTCGCGACCCCATGGACCACAGCACGCCAGGCCTCCCTGTCCTCCACTAGCTTCCGGAGTTCGCCCAATTTAATGTTCGTCGCTTCGGTGACACTATCTAACCATCTCATTCTCTGCCGCCCCCTTCTCCTTTTGCCTTCAATCTTTCCCAGCATGAGGGTCCTCTCTTCTCATGAGGTGGCCAAAATACTTGAGCTTCAGCTAGAGGAACATTAAACAAATTTCTTTTTTATTACCCTGTTGCAGCAAAACCACTGATGTTCCCCTAACTTTAAAAAGGCTTTCCCAGTATCCATGGTTTCAGGTGTCCACGGTGGGGTCCGCTACGAAACCCTAGTGGATACCGGGGCATGCCTATACTTGCATATCCATTGATTCCAAGTTGCTTTCAAAGCTTTATGAGGACAAAAAGAAAAATTTCAACACTCCCTTGCCAAATTACTATTATAAAAAAGAAAATGCAACTGCCTTGCTTTTAATCTATTCAAATTAATTTTCCAATTTTAATGGATTTATACCTTTTGAGCCCCCAGACCCCGCCATCAAGCCATGGCATACAAGCAAGTGATAATTTAAGGTGATTCACACATGATATGAAAGACATGGTAGAGACTGTGAGCGCAATCCTACACTAAGGCCAAAATAGCAGGGCCATATGCCAAGGCCCATTAGGAGGCAGCAGCAGCAACATGCAGGACAAGGGGAGGTTTTCCCCTTACACCCGCATAAGCCCAGTCACCCCCTACGGGCCTGCAAGGGACACCGTAAAGTATGTTTGGACCACTCTCGGAGTCAGAGAGGCCAGCACACAGACATGAGCCATCCTCCCTGACTTTGAGAGTAGTCCAAAAATGCTTTGTGGTGGCCCTTGTGCTGGCCAGACTTTGATGGCTTAGCTTATGCTGGCCTAACTCCAGTTTAGGATTGCACTCTTCGACTTCCAACATACTTCACTTAGGGTACAATCCTATGCATACTTTCTTGAGAATTACTGCTCAATCCAATGCAACTCCCCTCCATGCAGTCATGCTAATGGGGAACGTGCTGCATCCCACAGGGGAATTTTGAACCTCAGAAGCCTCCTAGAGGTAACTGAATATTTGTTCTCTTATCCTAGGGTAAGTCATGAGTCTATGACTTGGAACAGCACCAGTTATTTCACTGGTGCAAGTCTGTAGACCTGACTGGATCAATCGAAGTTGGGAAGGGATACAGGATATCAGCGGAACCACTACCACGGATAACTGCCCCCTTCCTGCCAATGCTACTTCCCCACACCAATATAACAGTGTTAGGGCTCCTATGGAAACTTCTGTCACCTGGCTGCCTCTGCTCACTATTTGCAGTGGTGGCCACCTGCACTCTACAGTGCATTGCGTTTTGTGACGGCATGTGAAACATGCTGTGCCACCAGAACATGAGTTCTGGCGATGTAGCAGGCCCACAAGATTGGGCTGTAAGTCTCATTGAACATAATAGGCCTAACTTCTGAGTAAACATGTATAGGATTGTGCTGTTAATAAGTTATCTTGGAAGTAGGTAACACCATCCAAATGTTACTATGTATTAAGACATGGTACTGACTGTGTAATATTTCTCAGGTCATTCACCTCTGTAATTAGTAGTACAATTGAACCAGTTTTATTTTGGTTTGACAGACTATATAGTGGAGACAGGTGGCACTGATCCATTTCTAGAGCAATAAAATTCTACATAATGGGAAGTTGTTCTTTCGAAGGGGGATAAGCAAATTTATTAGCCCCTGAATCACAGCAAGGAACAGAGAAAATAGGTAGAGTATTACTGAAATCATTGTAACATAAACTTGGATCATACATTTTTTACAAATGTAGGTTGCATGCAAAATCCAGAACAATAGTGTTGATTGCTTATGTGCATAAAAAAACATTTGGAATACAAAGTTGGTAATATTAAAAAACTTACTGTGCAGAAAAACTCTGGAAACACCTCACCTCTCTAGACAAGATGGAAACCTCAAAAAAGTGTCTGACAAGGATCCAGTCTGCTCAGTGGCTTTAAGAGCTTCAGAAAATTGAGGGCAGTTTAATGTCAGGTTTGTTTTGCTATGTAGGCTAGACACAGAAGAAACCAATAAGAAATGGCACTTTCTTCTAAGATGTCACTAGTCTCTGAGCTAGTTGACATCCAGCTACCATATCTAGAAACAGGAGTACCAAAAGATTTTCCATCACCTGAGAGAAAAGTTGGGCTCCAGCTCTTATACAAACTAGGTATTATCAGTGTCTGTTTTTGGCAATATTCAACTTTGTATGAGTTTTATCTTGAATATCTACTTTCATGATACAGAAGGAAAGGTTTGCTAAGAAGGTCTGCTAAGACATGCATGTACAATATTTTTAACGTGAGACAACTTCATTAATTAAAAAATACATTATACTTGTTGTATAAGGATAAGGCACTGGAGAAAAAAAAGGTGATGGTAAAGAAGTATGTGCAAGAGGTTCTTAAGTGGTAGAAGATAATGAAGTAATATAAAAAATATGATAATTTCCTACAATGCATTTAATGAGTATTTAAAACTGTTCCTTTTATTAAACAACATGTATGCTGAATGCCACACTGCTATTATCTATCTCGGAGAACTGCAGAAGAGGTAGCACTTCAAGAAAGCTGAGATTACTCATTGGTAGGAGATTTAGAATGGATAAAGGGGAGTACTTCATCACCTAGCACCTAATCAATTCATGGGATTCACTTCCACAAGATGTGCTTATGGCCACTAGCTTAGATGACTTTAAAGGGCGATTAGACAAATTCATGTCACTGTCTGTCTGTCACTGATTACTAATCATGATGACTTCCAAATTTAGAGGCAGTGCATCCCTGAATACCAGTTGCAAGAGAGCTACCTTGGAAGAGAGGTACAGAGGTGTACCTAGAGGGGAATCACAGCAGTAAGTTTTACGAGCCATTCCCAGTGGCTAGAGCAAATTGAAGCTATGTTGGGTATGATTTGCTCCAGAGGAGGGGGAGTGGCTGCTTGCAAAACATAGTGCTGTGATCCCCCCTCTAGGTACGCCTTTGGAGAGGTATACATTCATCTTCTGGTTGTTGGCTTCCCAGAGACAACTGTGAGAAACAGGATGTTGGGTCTTTAGCCTGCCTCTTCTTAAGTAAGCCATCTTAACCACAACATCTTTTCGCAAACAAAAGCTATGAGAATTCTTGGTCTATAAGGTAGCCTGAAATCTCTACACCACTTAAAATCAGAATTATTTTCTATGAAATCAGGTGAATTAAATAACATTTATTTAATTTTATTATTTTAAGGATTTGTAATATTTTGAAGATTTGTATCCCGCATTTCCATTTGCAGGAGCGAACATGTCATTTAACAGAACACAGCAACCTTGTGAGCTAGCCAGATACGTTTCTTTAAATTATGTCAAAAGCTTTCAGGATGGCAATCCAAAATTCCTTGTTGGAAAGAGGTAATGCTATAATTTTTGAACAAACTTGGCATTTTATTCAAGACAATGAAGGATCTAAAGATATCGTGAATAACCCTGCCCTGAAGTGACTTACCCAACTTATTTCACTAACAGCACAATCCTAAGTCACTTGCACTGGCCTTTGGGTGTCGGAAACACGCAGTAAAGCATGTTTGTGCAACTTTCCTGAAGTTTAGGCCAGCGCGAGGACGTGTACTGGCCTGCCTGCATCTCCATCGGACCCAAGACAGGCTGGCCTCCAGAGGTTGGCACAGGGCCCCAGGAAGGGCGGAGGGACAGGGAAGGCATTTTGGGGCGGGGGGAGGGCGGATCCATGGGTGGGCCAGCCTGAGGAGAGGTGTGGTGCCAGGCTCTGGCACTTAGGCCGGATCCTAACCCCTGATCCTGGGCCAGTCAGGCCCGATCTGGGCCACTTGGATATGGGCCACCAGTTACTTCACTGGCGCAGATCTGACCAGCCCATGGAGCTTACCCTGGGATAAAGGGAAATAATTATCCCGAGGTAAACTCCAGCCGCCTCCTAACCTGCGCTGCCTGTTCCAGCACAGGTTAGGATTGCATCCTGATTCTAATATAACCTCTCTTACGATAACAGTGTCTGCTGGAGGGAGTCGGATAATAGCATGTTGCCCCTTGTTTCTTTTGAAAAAGTGTGGTGATTGTCATAAGCAACTTTTTCCATATGTCCATAGAGAGATACAGGAGTTGTAGACTATGAAATCTGGGGCTGACTAAATCCCATTGAAACTAATGGGACATAAATTAGTGCAGTAGCCCCTTGGAATCCACAGGGGATTGGTTCCAAACAAACATACACCCCACTGCAGACACCAATATTTACAGATAGTGGAGACCCTTTGAAAATCATTTTAAAAAGTTAAAAAATATATAGTGTTCCCTACCATTGCACCACAAAATTGCACCATTTGCAGGGCTGCAGCTCCTCTAAGCCATGTCTAAGTCTTGGCTTGCCCCAGAATGCATTGTGCCACGTGGAAATGGCTTAGAGGAGCTCAGAAGGCTGCTCTGAAGCCCTGCAAATGGTGCAGTTTTGCAGCTCACTGGTAGGTAGCGCTGTTTTCTTACTCATTTTTACTTTTTGACAATGTTTTTCAAAGGGAACCCCCATATCCGCTGCACCTACAGATAGGGAAATCTGCAGATGCAGGACTCACGGATAAAGTGAGTCCACTGTACTGTCTAACCTTTCTCACTGATTTCAGTGCTGCTTCATCAGGCTAGGCCCTTTGGATCCAACACATCAATGGCTCAGAAGGCAATTATAATGCTGGGATATAGATTACATCTTCATTTTGCAGTTTTGTAGAAAACTTAAAAGTGGAGAAGTCTGAAGCAAATCTATGTAGAGAAAACAAAGAGCGGAGGTAGGTAAACATGAGCTTACCTGTCTTTGTAATTGATCACAGTATCAATGATGGCATTCATCTGCTTCGTCAGCTTAGGGGGATTGGGTGACAATTTCTCTGCTGGAGGTCTTCCTCTCCTCTTTTTTGCCTTCTCTCCATCCTCTTTGCCAGAATCCTTATCCACATTTCTTCTCCTTTTTCGTTTTTTAAGCCGAACTTCCTCCTCCATTTCTTCCAAATTGCCGTCTTCGATTGCCTATTAATTAGGGGAGCAGAAAAACATATTTGAAAAAAAATCAAAGACGCCACAAAAAGATATGTATTAAAAACTTTGCAAGGTGTAAATAACCTTGGAATATAAGCTGAATCCATTTATAAGCACATGCACAGCAAAAAATTTTTAAGTCAGGCACAATTAACAGGGCTAAATTCAAAAGCATAGAAACAAGATTGTCCCAGCTAATTCAATTATACCTATACTACTAGAGTGGCATGGCCACACCCCAAAAGGCCTTTGATGCTACAACAGTGTGTATACACACACACACACACACACACACTCAAAACATTATCAATATGCCTATAGCTACATTCATATATCCCTCATAAGACAAGCTTACAGACAAGGCAATTGTTATAAGGCATGAAGTCCCCTTCAAAACACTTTCACTCACATAAAAGTATACAGTACACACCCCCATTTTGCACACCCATAATCTCCAAAGGCATAACAGGTCAGATACTTTTACAAAATTTCCCCATCACTTAAGATTAAAACAAATATTTTCTAAAACACCACCTAATTTTAACCTAATATAACAAATACTGAAAATGCAGAAGTGGTGGACAATACATTGTTGCATACTGATGAATACTGGCACTATGGGACACTAAAAATGAAACAACTCAAACACATTCAAGCAACAAATAATACCAGTTCAAAATTTACCTGTAAATGTGTGCTTTTAACCACAGCCAACAGCACTATGCAGTGAGAGAATGAAAACTGCTACAAAAACCTCGTTTAAATCTGTTCACACTCTAAGACATCCATGTGACAATCAGAGAAGCTGAACTTTCTTTGGATTTAAAACAGAAAAAAAGCCAGAGATGCTGGGCAGCTCAATCTTCCATAAATTTTAAAATTAAAAAATACATTTGATTTTAAAAAAGCTCCTGATTTTTTAAATAAATCACATCAGCCTTTATGATAAATGCTTTCTCAAAACATAAATGTTGATATTGTCCTTTTTGCTTCCCTGTACAGCCCAGAATACATGCAAATGCTAATCAATCCTTACTCAGAGCTGAAAGAGCTCTAATCATAAGGCAATTACCTTCATTTTTCCACAGCACCAAACATGGCTAATATTTATGATCATGTGAGTGTAACAATCAATACACAAAGAGTGATTACATCCGAGACATAATTTCTTTCACTTGGGTACAACGTCTCTCGCGTAACGTTTTGTGCATAAAACCTGGTGCACCACACAAAACAGGCTGGCATGTTAAAAACGCCAGTGAGATTTCAGAATCTGTTTCCTATTCATCCTCCGATGTGCAAATCCACAGAACAAACATGAACATACAATCCTGAGGGAGAGCCTGAAACCCAGGCCTTAATAATCAAAAGACAATTTCCATCATGCTTTCACAGCATTCAGATAACCACTATGAAGGAGCGGAAGATCTGATGAGTTAGGAGGAAGAAAGGAAAGCAACACACAGAAAAATATCTGCACACAAATTCATTAATATTCATTTGGCTAAAACAGGACACCCACGACACACCACAGCAGCTAGCGAAGATTAAGCAAAAGACAATGTTCTGCAAATCTTGGAAGCTAGAAATGCTAATAATACATACAGCATGCAAGGCTGTCAACAGTTAATGTTATTGCTCTCCTTAAGCACTCATTTGTACACAGACAACAGAGAACACCAGCGTTTGATGTGTTACACACCTACACATGCCTGTGATGTAGTTCTACTGAATCTTCAAGACGGCAACGAAAAAGGATATTTACCTTACCACTATCAGCAGGCCGGCTATCGGAAATCACAGTTAGTGGGGATAAAATTAACAAGCCAGCAAAGCAGCGAGCTGCTAGTCTCTTCATCAGCTGATCAGGAAAAAAAAGAGAGCTGGGGAAAGGCTATGTTTTCATATACAAGTAATTTTATTTTACTGAAAATGTAATACTGGAAGGATTGTAGATACTCAAATCTGCTGTTTCATTCTATCTACCACAAGGCCCGAAGCCTTCTTCCTTCAGCCTGCTTTAATATTGACAACTACTTATCATATTTTCTCCTTATTATTCCAGGAATTCAAATCAGGATTTTTTATTTTTTATTCTTTTTCCTGGGCATCTATTGATTTCTAGAAGGATTTTAATTACAGTATCAATATTTTTTAAAAACCCCAATGTATAAACAGTTTTAAAAACCCCACATAATGTGTGCATTTTAAAGCTGTATTACACACAAAGATTCTCTATTGTTCTCTTAGAAAATCATATATTGGGATTTATTGGGATTGCTATAAACATGTGTATTTTAAAAAAAAAACATTGACTTAATTTGCTCGTGAAAGTGTGTTTTAAGAAAAGAAATACTTCTGTAATATTTTGCCCATCGAACACAGGACAATAAAAATCCACTGCCACTTCCCTAGTATCTAGACATGCTATACCTGCAGATACCTGAGCCATTTTGGGACAGGGAGCCATTTAACTTTATTTTTTGCCTGTAAACCGCTTTGTGAACTTTTGTTGAAAAGTGGTATATAAACACTGATTGATTGACGGATCTGCTTGAACTACTGATTTCCTTTTTAGCAGGATTTTAAAAAGTAAAAATAATAATATCAGTTTTGCATCACATAGTTTTGCATACATGCTATACTTTATAGATGCTAAAAATGAGTGGCAAGCAAATGAATGCTGACAAATTTCTTATAACAATATGAAGATTCAAAAAATTGATTTTGCAATGATTTGAATTAAGTATCTTTTCATTGTTGGTTTGCTGCCTTTTGTTGAAAAGATGTGCAGGTTCACACGTTATTTTCACCACAGTAAAGGTTTGGAGTGTTAGGTTGAGGGAATTATTCACAAATCCCATTAACAGTAGGTGACATCTAACTTTAATTTGTTAAGATGGCATATTAATTCTTTGTACATTGCAGTCAACTTCAAAGCGTGTGCCTGTGTCTGCGTAACTAATATTTACGAGTGTAAATATTATGAGTAATACGAGTGTTTCTTTTTCATGTGACTTCACATATTCTGTTTTATGCCAAACTGTGATTTGTTTGTATGGTTTATAACAGTGGTTCCCAAATTGTTTTGACTAGCGGCTCCTACTGGGCCATTGGCCGCTGCTCCCCATTAGGGCTAGCTTATAATCCTGTACTATATAGGAGATATCCTATCCTATATACAGTCCTATATATAAGGTTGTTGTTCTTGCGGTTGTTGCAAGAATCCCACAGCTTCCCTGGTTGGTTTCCAAGCTCTCCAGGGAGCCTTGGCTCACAGTTTGGGAGCCACTGATTTATAGGGATTTGATCCTTCAGGCATGTGAGCAAAGAGGCTATGCGTACAAACCTTTACCAGCACATGGAAAAATGGCAATGGAAAAAAATCTTAGCCCAAGCGTGTAAGACAGCTCAGTTGTATCTCTGAACAACAATTGCCAGCAACAATTGCCAGCTGAACAACAACATAGATGGCACAATGCCAATGCAACACTGTTGAATTGATGCACCCCTGCATCGGTGCTAACACTCTGAGACTGGAGCTGCCTGCAGGGCTGGCCTTGGAGCGCCTGCGCTGCACAACCTCTGCATCAGCCAAAGCTGGCTGGCACAAAGGCAGGGCGAGGCAGGAGGGAATGGGCAGAGGACCCCCCACCCCGTGTTCCTGGGTGGGGGGTGGGTGGGCCAGCAAATGGACCGGCTCAGTATTGGGAGGCTTGGGATTCAGCCATAAGACCAAATCCTAGGCCCATTCCCTAAACCAAGCGGCCCTGATTCAGGCCGCGCATTCTCCTTGGATCTGCACCTGTTTAGCAGGTGCAGATCTGAGGAGATCCTAGGGGAGGCTGGTGCCTTCCTGTGTGCAAGGGCACAAATGTGCCCTTGCGCCAGAGAGGCTCCAGGATCCCATATACAGTGCTGGATACAACGGAGGTCCGCCGGCCTGTCTGTTCCAGCGCAGTATAGGATTGTGCTCTGATTTTATGCATGTGAGGTCAGCCCTACAGTAGGCAGGCAGAAGTGGTGCATCTCATGGAGCACATTTTGGTTATTATTAAGAGGCAGTAAATTATCATCTTTTTTGTAAAAAAAAAAAAAAAAAGGTTTTTCCACCATTGGAAGGGAACATCATTTGAGTTTTCTGCTTTAGGCACCAAAATGTCTTGGGTCATCTCTGGTTGTAGTGAATACAAATATAATACAGGTGCCCCCGCATTATCCAGGATTCAACATCCACCAGTGACGTTCCTATAGGGGGCGTGCAAAACGTAGCATTTCTGCTCCCCCACTCAGGAAAGCCACTGACATCCACGGATTTGAAAATCCACTGATGCTGACCGCCCCCCACCCCCAGCCCATTTGAACCAGACTGAACCGTTTCGGACCAAAAAGTCACTTCTAGTTTTCAGCCTCAGAATGCCTTCGACAAAAAACAGAAGTGACTTTTTTGTGTGTGGCTAAAACAGCTATTTGATCCTGAGGCCTGCAGTCTGTGAACCTAAGAAAAGCCTCTGGGCCCGTTTGGAGCTCAGCTCTAGTCAAGTTCCCCAATCTGTGGGTTTCAATGAACCCCTGCATTTATTGAGGGTCCACTAATATTCCTTCCTCAAACATATTTTTGAATTAATTAATTTAACCAGGCATCTGGCCTGGATGCCTTCAGAAGGGGATTGAACGGATCCAATATGAAGAAAATCAATCCCAAGTTACAAGCCATTATGGGTATATACAATCTCGTGGTTTTAGAGGTAGGCTACCTCAGAATGCCAGGTACAAGGGAGTGGCAACTGGATGCAGGCATCTTGTTGTCTTGTGCTCCCTGAGGCATCTGGTGGGCCATTGTGAGTTACAGGAAGCTGGACTAGATGGGCCTTTGGCTTGATCTTATGATTTTAACACACATTATCAACTGCTTAATCCCAGCCATCAAAAGTGCTACAAAACGTGCCTGCGATGCCTGAGTACACAAAACCAACTGTCCATCTACTATTCCAATCAGCTCCTGATGGTCCACAAAATGAGCAAGTCTTTGTTAGAGGAAAATAAAGGAGCTTGGGTACTCTGTTGAACAGCCACATATTGATTATAACATAAAGTAATCAAGGACATTTGATACTATACGTATTAAAAAGCATTCCTTCATTAATGAAACACTAAACATAAGATTAGCCTTACACATGCAAGTCCCTGAATGTAAAAGGTGAATATACTGTAGTTGAAAAACAGCGAATCCTATCCTTTCTCCTGCCACGGTGCCCAGCAGCACCAAAACTGTGCTGCATACTATTGCGGGGGGGGGGCAATCGGGATGCTTAGGAGGGTAAAGGGAAAATATTTACCCACACTTCTTTGTAAGCTCCTCAATGGGTCCCCTCAGACCTGCGCCAACTCTTTAGCTGGTGCAAGTCCGAGGAGAGAAAGAGGGCATATTGGCTGGCACTGGAGGGGATAGCATCTGGCGCACGTTGCTCACACTAGATGCCACAACCTTCGGCCTCCGATGACCCTCTGCCCTACTGCTGACCTGCCCCTATCCTCTTCCATGCTATCGGCGGGGCTACTTTTCACCGCCATCACACATGGATTCCTCCCCCCCCATCTTCAGCAGCAGCCTGGCAACACGCAACTCCACGTACTTCCAAATTGGTATCTGTGATGCTGAAAGTGTATACTACCACTGGAACACTAGGAGTTAAAGGACTGAGGTAGAAATCATTCTTTTGCGTATATTAATGTGAAGCAGTTTAAGATTTTGTCTCATGGTAAGAAATCTATTTTTGTACTAGAGAGCTGCCCTCTTCAAACCAGGTTGTACAGTTAGCGCTTTCAAAGAGCTTACAATTCTTTCAAAGAACTTTCGATTTGTTTACAAACTGAAAACAAAAATGTAGGACAAGAAATGAGATTCAGAGCGAAATCCTATATTGCTCTGGAATGGCAAGGCCGATGGGCCTGCACTATATCCAGAGCAATACAGGTGAGGCTGGAGCCTCTCTGCAGCAAGGGCACATCTGGAGCAAGGGCACTCCCCGGCGCAAGAGAGGCGCAGCGCAGCCCCAACAGGACTGGCACTGCCTACAGTGCTAATCCCGTTGCCTTAGCACCAACGAAGGGGTACAGCTCAGCACCCCCACGTCGGCGCTAATGCTGTTGCGCCATGACATAGTGTCGGTGTGCAGGAAACTGTTGAACTCTCTATAGGCTGATGCAGACATTAGTACTCCTAACCCCTTAATATTTAAGGGATCTTCTCTTGCTGTAATAGTGATGTTTTGTTGTGATGCCAATAAAGGGACTGGACTGGACTGGTTTAAGGGATCTCTCTCTCTCACACACACACACACGCACACACGACTCCCCTCTCTCTCCGTTGCCTCCTGCCACCAGTCTTTAAGGCTTGCATCAGCACCAGCTTTAACCATGACTCATACTCATTAGGGTTCTCTGTTAACCAGTATATGAAATCAGTAAAGCACTGATATGAAGCTTAACCACAGTTTATGGCTGGTAGGGAAATGGTAGCAGGAATTTGAATTAGTCTGGGAGTAGAGGCCTGTTAACATTATAGCAATGCAGAACTAACATAATAAATATGCCTTCTTTTAAAAATTAGTTATTCAAATACAGTGTATTTCAACTGAAGTCATTCTTAACTAACAAGTTGGAATCCATGTAGACCTGGAAATACAGTTTGCTTACAGCACAATCCTAACTTGTGCTGGAACAGGCAGCCAGCTGGCCTGTGCTGTATCCAACGCAGGCTAGGAGCAGGATGGAGCCTCCATGGGGTAGGCGCCAACCGCCCTGAAGGGCCTGCTTGGATTTGTGCCTGCTGTTTAGCAGGTGCAACTCCAAGCGTGTTGCACGGTCCGAATTGGAGATGAGTGGTCCAGGAACGATGCTTTGGATGCGGCCTAATGGCTGCATCTGGGCTCCATCTCTCTCCCTGGACAATCCCGCCTCCCAGAACACCCATTCCATACCTGCCTGCCTTCCCCCTGCCCAGAAAAGCCCCTGCACTGGCCGAACTTGGCTGGCGCAGGGGTGGCTTACCAGCAGCTTGCTCCAGCGCAACTATGTAGACTCAGCTGCCTGCATCAACACAGTGCGCCTTGTGCTGACGCGAAAGTGCCTTACATCACTATCGTGACAACACTGGGCTGATGCAGGCCACAAGTGTCGGCCCAGCGGGCACCTAGGATTGTACCCTTAATCTCTGATCAATGAAACTGGAAACAAAAAAAACTTTCATCAAGAAAAAGGCCACTTACAATATGAACCCACTGTTTCAAACAGTAAAAGTACATAATTGTTTAACTTTCAACTGACTGAAAATTTTGCTACCAAGTACAATAATACTTGCATTGTAAAAATATTGTTTTGAGAAAGAAGGGATATTAGGAAACAGTACTTCCTTGCTCAATCATACATTTTTCAGGGACCAATCCTAACCTGGTGTTGCGCTGGACCAGTGCTCTTGCACCGGACCAGCGATGTTGCAAATGTGCCATAAGGAGCATCTGTGCCACAGATTTTGTCGCTGGGTCAGCACAAGAAGCAGCAGCAGCATCAAATGCCGGCTTAGAAGAATGGTGCAAGGCTGCACCAAGGGCGTGCCAGAGGCAGCAGGAGGCATAATGGGGCGGTGCTGTGGGTGGAGATGGGACACAACTGTATCCAAACCTCCGTCCCTGGGCTGGGTGGCCCTGATTTGGGCCATTCCTGGCCCTGTGGACTTGTGCCTGCTGTTTTGTTGGTGAAGATCCAAGCAGCCCCATAAGACTGAGGGGCTTACCCCAGGGAAAGAGGAAAATATCCCCTTGGTCCACACTGAGCTGCTGCCGCCGCCTCCTAACGTTGTCAGGATGTAGCACAGGTGAGCCGGCCTGCCTATTCCCGCACAAGTTAGGATTGCGCCCTAAGAAGAAAATTTTTTAAAGGTGCCTTATTTCAACCAGACCTATAGTCACGCTCTAAGACAATAACATTGAAATGACCCATTCTTCTAGGGAACATCGATCACACTCATAAAGTAAGTATACCTTATGATATCAAGAAATGGCACACACAGTGATCGTACAAAGGAGTAGAGGAAGAAAGGATGTAATAAACAAAAAATACAAAATCTGTGGACGTGTTTCTCTACGCATAAAGCACTGTCTAAAATCCCTTCACGTTTCACACATCTTCCCATTCACATACTATACACACACATCCGGATTCATATGCAACACCTGAATACACAGAATTCAAAACATGCCATTGTCCTAATAAACACATATATACACAATGTTCTCATATATACACAATGTTCTCACAAGAAATAAGATTAAATACTGGAGGCATAGGCAGCAGATAAAAAGTTTACAGCAATTTAAAAATCAACATCCCAAATGAACAGGGAGATTAAAAAATGAGCAGCTGTAAACACCTCCCTGAAAACAAACATCTTCAAAGAGCAACAGAAGAAGGCCATCAAAGAGGGAACAAGGTGGATCTCCTGAGGTAGGCATTTCAGAGGCTAAGTGCAGTCAACCATAAATTCCCACATTCTAAACAAACATCATTTAGGTTAGTGGGCATGAAGAAGTCTTTATGGTAATGTCCACATGTTCCAGGTTCATGAGGAGAAGATGGTCCTTTAGATGAACCAGTCCCAATACATATATGACTTTAGGAGTCAAGACCAACACTGGGGTGGCCCAACAAGGGGCTTTGCATCAATGGCAGATTGTAAGGGAAGTGACAGGGTGGTAGATATTAAATAATTTAGGGGACAAGATGGAACACTGTGGCATTTCACAGGCCAAAGCACTGAATAGGGGACTTCCATTACTATACTGCTTTCTGGAACGGTCCCTCTAAGAATGACCAAAAACCACTGTAAAACAAACCCCACCCAAGCCAGAAAATCCAGAAAGATATTAAGGTCAGTGATACTGAAATCCACAGAGATCTATCATTGTTCATTTCCCTGTGCAGATTGTTTATTAGGCGAATGAAGATATTCTCCATTGCATATTCAGAATTTAAAAAGTTAAGTATAAGCCAGCTATCCTGCTGGCTTAATCGAATAAATGACAGTCCATGCCACCCAATAAAGACCATCACAATGTCATACTAAGGGCCCAATCCTATCCAACTTTCCAACACTGATGCAGCCCTGCCAATGGCGTGTGCACCACATTCTGCAGTGGGAGGGGGCAGTCGCAGAGGCCTCCTCAAGATAAGAGGGAATATTTGTTCCTTTACTTCAGGGCTGCATCAGTGCTGGAAAGTTGGATAGGCCCTAAGAAAATTCTATCCCTAGTAGGCATGAAGTATAGTATAGCAAACTCTGAATTTGAGGCTTGTTATAATTATGTGGCCATAGAAATATATTTGCATACAAATTTGAGCAGGGGGAATCGGTGGCTGCTGGCCATTTTAAATGGATGTGATTGTAGTGTACAGTGGAAAGTAAGACAGAGGAAGAATCTTCCACCACGTGCAGCCAGATCTTGTGTTGCCTTCACACCAGTGCTGCAGTGCTGCATTGCAGTGCTGCAATGCCTTACCACTCATTGCACCACCCAATGAGTAAGCAGCGCCCAAGGGGAGGCTTGCGCTGTCCTGTTGCCACAAGGTGCAGGAGCCCCAGCCACTGGTAAGCACCAAGTGGTGTGGGGGCTTGGGGAGGGGAGAGAGAGGAAAGGTGTTTGTGGGGCATTTGAGGTGGAGGGAGAGTGGAGAGATGACAGAATGGGGAAGGGAGTAGAATTGGCAGAGGCTTCCTTTGCTGATTCCTGTCCTCTCCTGGGCCTGGAAGCTTAATCTGGGGCTTGTTGAGTCTGCACCTGATAAACAGTTACTGCCTGCTGCTATGTTGAGGATAGGTTTGGGCTCTGAGTAGTAAACCAAGGGGAACACAATACTGGCAGGAGTCTGGAGAGAATAAATGGTAATAGAGGTAAGCATCATGAGTACTCACTAGAATGCCTATTCAGAGTTCTTGAGCAAACGTTTGCAAAACAGTCGCTATTGTTCAGAATATCAAAAACAGAATGGCTATTTTTCTTTCACTGGTAATCCTTTGGATTCAATCCACTATTTTGGGGAAGTGGCCATTTGGACGAGTTCTGTCTTTGAACCAAGTGAAAACACACAGTAGTGTCATTTCTACACATACACCCTCCTTTGATAAATGCCAGCTATTAAAATATTTAGAGTTATCTGGCTGACACTCAGTTCCACAGAGTGAACGACAACAACTGATGGAGAAGGTAAGGCACAACTGCATTTGTAAAAAATGATTTCTCCTAGACAGGAACAGGGAACTTCTTCTGTTTTGAAATTCTCAATTGCTCAAATGCCTGCTCTATCCCAAGCAAGGGAGAACCAGATGTTCTATCACATAAGCAACTGACAGGCTAGACCATTTGGGGATCCTGTAATGAGAATTCTCTGAAGAATTAAAAACATCTGGATGTACAAGAATGGTTGAATGGTTGAATACAGGCTCTCATTCTCAGGCAGGCTTTTGGATCTCAGTTTGTCTAAAAGTCATATAAGGCAATGAAAATACACTGCCTTCTTCTAAGGAGATTTTTAAATCATTTCCCCAACCAGATATGTGACACATGGTAATTAGTGATTGACTACACTGCAAGCAACTGTCTGCATCCAATTAAGAAATGTTTAGAATTACATGTGTGACATGGAGAAAGAGCCAGGAAAAGACACATTTGCAAAGCAGACTTCATTACTATAACAATAATTCAGGTTCTAGCAAAAAGGCTGTCTTGTTAATTGTTGAACAACTACGTGATCAGTCTGGGAACAAAATATATTGACCTTAATTGCAGCAGGAAAACTTTGTGCTGGACCAAATGTTATTTTATATCAGCATGATTCTTTCTAATGCTTTCTAATAATGAACGTGGGTGATCTGGCATCTGTCATTTTGACAGCATAACAGGATACCCTAAAAATGTGATAGTGATTTCTGCATATTCAGAACTTCTCGGGTATAAAGCAGTTATATCAGTTTGTAAATTAAAAATAAAAGGAAGGCCCCTATGGACTGATAAGGACTTGTTGTCAGAGGCATTTGTGCAGGCCTTAACATGCTTGCGTAGGCCTTGAAGCAGGTAAGCTCTGTGCCAGACAGAGGAGAGAGGAAGCGGTGTAAAAAGATAGAGGATGAGCAGGAAGTGGCAGATCGAACTCAAGAGCGGGATTGGATTGACTGCAGTACTGCACGCCATATCATCCCCCTTCCCAGGCCAGATCCAGCAATATGGATCTACTTGGGGCTGGTGATTTAGCGGGCACAGGTCTGAGTAGACCTGATTCATAGGCTGGGGCTTTCTCAGAAAAAGGGGACAAATGTACCCTTACCCCTGGGAGACTTCCAGACTAAAAAATCTCCCCATAGAATACAGCACACGTTGCACTGGTCCTGCTACATCGGTGCATAGAAATTTCCATACAATTGAGCTGTTAGTCTTATCAACAGCTTATAGTACTTTGGAGGAGAGGGTGGGAGCATACAGCAATACCTTGCTCTTTCATCTGATTGGGGACCACAGCATGGATGAAAGTCAAAAATGGATGAATGTTGAACCTTTATTTAGCCAGTAAATTTATTCTGGCCAACGAAAAATGGAAATAGGAAAAATGAAAATGTGAAAAATGGAAATGGTTATATGCACTACTATATAACGCATACAAAATGCGTGTGAAAGCTAAATAAACAGAAATAAAAGAAAAATAAACACAAGAACATCAATGAACATCATGGAAGGTTGGATGAAATCGGGCAAAAGAGGAAAGCATGTGGACGAAATTTGAAATGTAGTTATAATTGAAGGCAGTTGAAAGAGCAAAGTGATGAAAGTCAAGGAATGCCTGCACTATGTCCCACCAGTCAAGGATTCAATATGCTTTAAGGAGATTGACGACTTTGAAGCTAAAAGAGTTTGAGTGGGTGGATCAATTAGAAAAAGTGAAAAAAAATGCTTCTTCCAATCCTAATAAATTCAAAAATTAGAAGCTGTGCAGGTGGGCAAACTTTCTGATAGCTAACTATATTTTTGAAGAATGAAATTAGGGTTGAAGATAACTACTGTGATGTGTGTCAGTCACAATGCCCACTTTCTATACATCACAGGCAAAAAAGGGGGGAAGGATACTCTCCTACTGCCACATAGATAGTATGGGTGTGGAGCTAGATGAATAATATCCAATTCACTAATCCCAACCCACAGCAATTACAAATCAGCAGTTACATGTTATGGTATAACACGGGGAGGGCTTTCCCAACTGTTTATTCCTCATCCCCCCCAAAAAAATACTTTATTCAAAAGATATATATGTCCCCTTTCCTTTTCTCAAGATGGTGTACAATTAAAACATAATACAATAAGTGAAATATATGAATAAAACATGAATAAAACATTAAAAGCAATTTAAGAACAATGCAAGATTCAAGGCAATCGATCGATATGGGCAGTCAACATATACACCACTAATTCTGAACTAAACACATAATTAATACACCAACAATAACATAAAAATAAGCTGCCTATCCATTCTAGAAGGGAATATATAGCACATACCCTTAACCACTGTTTCTCTGTCAGAGCATCACTGTAGTCCACATCCCTGCGCTGACGAGATCCTCGTCCAAATATTTTCTCCTCCTCCTCTTCACATGTCAGCCTTTCAACTTCAGCATCATCTTTGATAATCCAAGATGGCAGCTCATCTTCCTCCATCAAGCGTGGTTTGCGCTTTGGATTGCGGGCATCCTCCCTGCGACGGTCCATGTCCATTCTCTGTAAAAGCAATACACCTAAGAGGTAAGAAAACCACTACAAAGTTAAGACACCTGCAACAGCAAAATGTTATTTGCGATGAAATGTTATGAGAAAACATGGCTGGTTGAATAGATTTCTAAGATCTCAAAGTACTTGGTGAAGTTAAAGGGAAACTCTACTTGGCTGTATCGGAAATTGTGAACAAATAATTGCTAGTATGAAAGTAAATACATACAAAACTGCTTATTCGAGCAAGTTTCCCCTAAAAGCAGCCAACTGTGGTTATGTTGCTGTCACCAAAATGTACCTGTATTGTGATTTACCCAAGATGCAAGTTATAAAATACCAGAGCTATTCATATTTGATACCAGTATCTAACAAGTAGAAATATTTCATAAAAATAAGTCTGGTACATGTTTTTTTCTGGGCCTACCATTCTGTACTACCTGGAGAGAATTCAGAAAACTAAAAATAGCAAAATTAATCACGCACAGGAATAATGAAAATGTATGAGGTGGGGATGGGCAGGCCGGGAGGCAAGCCAGCCCGGGCAGGGGTGTGTGGCTGTGATGTGGCCATTAGGCCGCATCCATACCTCCATCCTCCCTAGGCCTCGCGACCCCGATTTGGGCTACGCGGTGTCCTTGGCTCTGTGCCTGCTATACAGCAGGCACAGATTCGAGGAACCCACAGGGGAGGCTGGGGCAAGCACACGAATGTGCCGTTGCATCGGGGAGGCTCCCCAGCACTTCAAAGCCGCACTGGATACAGCGCAGTCCAGCCGGCCTCACTGTTCCAGTGCAGTTTAGGATTGTGCCCTTAGTCTTTGATTTTATGGCTTCTTTTATCTTGTTTTTCAAAAACGTTTTTTTCTGATCAGATTGTTCTCATTCAATTACTGCATTAATTTGCAGTTTCAGTCTGTTCACTGCCTTTCCCACTGCTACATAAGAACAGCATAAAATTGTGTAAAATAAATCAAGAAACAAGTCAAGAGTAAACATTCTGTTTGTCAGTTGGGAGCTTCTTGCTTTTATTCTCCCTGATCAAATTTGCAGTTGAGAACCAGTTGAGGAAGGGCAGGGGCAGGAATCACAGATAAAGAAAAGTAGCCACGTGGGCTATCAACTGAACAGGTGCCACAGCAACCTCTTGTGGCTCATAGGAAAAAATGCATTCCCAGACTTCCTGGCAATCAAATGGATAGATGAGTTTTATTTCATGCTGGGCTGTAGGAAGGCACAGTGAATTTGATTTACGCTATGTGACACACACGGAGACATTGGGTAGAAATCCATTTGTCTCCTCTCATCTCAAGGCAACATGGAGGCTGTGGCTCAATATGAAGAACAGGAGCACAGTGTTTGCTCAGGGATAAAATTCCCATACTGACAATCTAGGGTCTCTCAGAACTGCTCCAAACCCCACACATGCTTGGCACTTGGTCCCTGTAAAGGCAGTTATTGGGCTTGATTACAGAAGAGAGTGGCACAGAATAAACAAAAGTGTACTTGAATGATACTATCTTGCATTGTCATCTTCAGAATTTCAAGAAACATTTAGACAGAACATCATCAAAGTAGGCTATGGAATGAGCTATGAAGGTAATCAAAGGCAGTAACTCGAGACAAGATCATATAGTATCATTACCATGAAAAGATCAAATTCCTCTTCACGTCGTGCAATCATTTGATTCAAGGTCTCGTCATCAGGAACTTCATCTTCTTCCTATAGATGAGGAGAAAAACGCAAAGAATGTGTCTGAATATGCTTATCTAAAATGACGCACAGAGGTTAATGAGACCAGGGTGGGGGGAAATTTTATATCTATATAAAAAGAGGGGGAAGGGAGGGAGAGAAATATGGGCAGACCAATTCTAACTTGCGCTGGTGCAGTGATTTTGCTGGTGCAGATCTGAGCAGCCACATACAGCAGTCCCATAGCCCCATCCAAAGCAGGTTAGAATTGTTGTTGTTGCAGGTTGTTAGACCATGAACTCATTAACTATCACAGAGTTATACTTTGCAATTCTGTGGGACTGTGTTAAAAGCACAAAATAAGATATAGAATTCGCATTCCATCCTTGCAGCTTTTATTTCAGAAACTCCCCCTCCCCCAGTTTGTGAGTCCGTAAGGATGCAATAGTGTATTTGAAAGTGTGTGGGCAAGACCTGCCAATATTCTGGAAGTCAGAGGGGTGACTGTATAAGATTCCCAGTGGTTAGGGGCAGGAGTGCTTGCCCCTCCCATGACTAAGTAAATTATGCAAAGTAAGAGAAACTGTGCAAATCTGCTGTATGAACAAATGAATACTGCTCACAAACTACATTTAGCACGAACTGTACATGGTCTTGTACAGAATGAGCATTAGAATACATAGGTCGGGTGGGGGGATGGGACAGATACCTACTGCCCTTAAGCAAGTGTGCAGAATACCTCATTTTCTTCTTCATGTTCCAATATGGCCTGGAGAAAAGCCCTTCGTTCATGGCTTGAAGATTTCTGGTCAAACATGCCTGCTTGAATGACCTTTTGATCCACATTCAATTTGTATTTGGCAGCTGCAAGAATCTTCTCCTCTACACTGTTCACTGTGCACAGCCGTAGGACTCTAACTTCATTCTGCTGACCAATTCGATGAGCTCTGTCTTGTGCCTGCAAGTCCTGTTAAAAATGAATTGGGTACAATGTATTGGTCTCCTCGAAAACTGGTTAGCCAAAACAGAACATCATCAACTTTTACAGTCAGAAAAGCAAGATACAAAAGACAAACCATAATTCTAGACTCAAAAGCAGCCTAAATCCTAGATTAGGCTAGGATCCTCAATATACAAATCCTCAATATACAAGTGAAACAGCATTGTACAGCACAATCCTACCCCTCCCCTTGCGTCAACGCTAAATCATAGCGTCAACGCAAGGGATGGAGCGCCGGGGCGTGGGCGCCAACCTGCACCCCTGTGCCGGCACTCCAGTTCTGAAGCCGACGCTACATAGTGTTGTCTTCAGAGCACTGACAGAGAGCCTCCCTTGCGCCGACCGAAGCCAGTCAGCACAAGTCCCATATCAGGACGAGGATTAGTGGGAGGGAGGGAGGCGGGGGTGGGTCTTGGTGGGATGTGGCCGGGCGTGGGAGGTGGCCATACGGCCGCATCCTAAGCCTGTCCATGAGGCCCCGATTCAGGCCGCGCGGTCTCCTTGGATCTGCGTCCACTCTTTAGCGGACGCAGATCCGAGGAGCACATAGGGGAGGCTAGAGACTCCCCTACGGTAAGGGGGCAAATGCTTGCCTATGCAGCGTTGGATATGGCGCTGCCGAGTTGGCCTCGCCATTCTGGCGCTGCATAGGATTGCGCCCTTAGTATGTTAAATTAATTTTTAATTTAATTAACATGTTTATTAAAACTTAATTATTTAAGTCAGAGGTTCTCAAACGTTTTAGCACCAGGACACACTTTTTAAAATGACAATCTGTCCAGGGCCCACCAAAGGCGATGTCATGGCCGGAGATGCAGTCATTATGATGCTAGAGCTTGCCACTTTCCTGAGAATGCAGCAATAAGTTGGTTATTAGCAATTTTCCAATAGCAAAGTAATCAGAAAGAAAAAAGCTTATTTGCAACCTTGACACAAGCAAAACATCCACATAGCCCTCCTCCTTTCTAGCAACCTGTCTTCCCAAATTTTCAATATGGCTGCTCTAAGTGCTTCAAGACCCACATGAAAATGGCTTCCGACCCACTGGTGGGTCCCAACCCACAGTTTGGGAACCACTTATTTAAGTTAATATGAACTTAAAGAATAGGGCTCAGTTCAGTTGCTTGGGGTGCTAGTGTGTGTCTTTTATGACAGAAACAAATTCTGGTGCCTAATTCTAGGAATTTCATGCTCTCAAGTAATTTCTAATTGTTCTTTGTGCTCTTGAATTCTAATAATTATTAGTTCAAGACAGTATGTTGCAGGTCAGGAATCAATTTATTTTATATCTTGTTGAAACCATCACCTCATTTCAAAACCCTCTCGAATCCCTCTGTTTAGAGCAAAAATGTGAGAGGCTCCTTTACATATGAGCTTTAAGCATTAAGTGTTTGTATCTTATTGTTAGGCTGGTGTGATATTGGAAACCCAGTGGCCTACTTTAACTATTCCCTCTCCTATGGAGAGGGGACTTTTGAATGTGGAGACCAACACACCCTATGGAGTGTGGAGACAAACACACCCTGTTCCCACAGATGACTTTCTCATCTCATCCTCTGTTCTCCCCATGTTCAGATTTGTCCGCAGAAACAAACACTGAAATGCAAAGAGAGTCGGTGCACGTAAGTGAAACTTGAAACTCAATTCCCATTCAGCATTTGTTTCTGCAGATGCACTCTGAATCTGGAGAGAGGAATAGGAGAGGACCAAAATACTGTATACTTAAAAAGCATTCTGAGGGCTGGGGAAGCTGCGCATGGTCTCTCCAGGATATTGGAACACCCTCTGGATGCGACAGGAGCACAGCTTTGGGACCGTCTGGAGGGTACAGGTCCAGCCTGCACCGTGGATTCAGAACCCATGGTTAGTTAAAACTGTGGGTCCCAAATCCAGATATACAGTCTGGACTTGTACGTTACAAAACGAAACCTATATTCATGGGCACCAGTATTAGACAGAATTAAAGGTTTCCACAGGTACAAAGTAAGAAAAAAATGCATTATAATGCTGTTGATGCACTATTATTCCTTGATCAGCTTCAATAAATTGGACTCAATTTTGTGATCAATAAACTTGGACTAGTTATGTGATCAATGAACTTGGCATAATGTAAGGAATTTTTTTAAGCTTCTTCAAAAGCCATACATGCCTGCTGCAGGCAGACGTATTCAGAAGAGCAGCAATGTCTCCTGTAATCTTTGATTCATTCAGAAATAATACTAGACTATTGTGAGCAAAACCCCAGTGTGCAGCCTGCACAGGACAAGAGGTAAGAGGTTACACAGAGACGGGAAGCATTTTGTTTGCTAAGTTTTGTGCTCCAATGTCTAATTGAATTTTCCTTTCAGTATACTGTATGCTTCCTTAGGAGTTAATCAAAATAGTTCAAGAAACAACAGAGAAGCATTGTTTTTGGCCACTCAACTTCCATGTTCACTGGGTACTCACTCAGCAAACACTGGCCATCATTTACGATAAATAAGCACATCATGATTTGCCCACTCCATACAAAGGAAAAGAAGCACATAATTAACAGCGCAATCCTACATACGTAGCATCAATGCAATGTCGTTGCATCGACGCTACGTCATTAGTGCCAATGCGGGGGCACTGAGCAGAAGCCCTGTGTCGGCGCTAAAGCTCTCAAGCCAACACTACAAGTAGAGTCAGCTTGAGAGCACCGACGGGGAGCCTCCCTTGTGCCAACCGAAGCCGGTCAGCACGAGGGAGGCTCCGTCTCGCTCCAGGATGGGGATTCGTGAGGGGGAGGGAGATTGTGGGTATGATGTGGGCGAGCTTGGGAGGTTCACTTGGGAGGTTGTTGTTGTTGTTCAGTTGCTAAGTCGTGTCCAACTCTTCGCGACCCCAAGGACCACAGCACGCCAGGCCTCCCTGTCCTCCACCAGCTTCCGGAGTTCGCCCAATTTCATGTTCATCGCCTCGGTGACACTATCTAACCATCTCATCCTCTGCCGCCCCCTTCTCCTTTTGCCTTCAATCTTTCCCAGCATGGGGGTCTTTTCTAAAGAGTCCTCTCTTCTCATCAGGTGGCTAAAGTATTGGAGCTTCAGCTTCAGGATTGTCCTTCCAGGGAGCAATCAGGCTTGACTTCCTGTAGGATGGATCGATTGGACCTCCTTGCAGTCCAGGGGACTCTCAAGAGTCTTCTCCAGCACCATAATTTGAAAGCATCTATTCTTCGGTGCTCTGCCTTTCTTATGGTCCAGCTCTCACAGCCATACATTGCTACTGGGAAAACCATCGCTTTGACTATGCGAACCTTTGTTGGCAGGGTGATGTCTCGGCTTTTTATTAAGTTGTCTAAGTTCGCCATAGCTTTCCTCCCAAGAAGTAAACGTCTTTTAATTTCATGGCTGCAGTCACTATCTGCGCTGATCTTGGAGCCCAGGAAAAGAAAGTCTGTCACTGCTTCCATTTCCTCCCCTTCTATTTGCCAGGAAGTGATGGGAGCGGTTGCCATGATCTTAGTTTTTTTAATGTTGAGCTTCAAGCCAATTTTGGCACTCTCCTCTTTCACCCTCATCATAAGGTTCTTTAGGTCTTCCTCACTTTCTGCCATTAGAGTGGTATCATCTGCATATCTGAGGTTGTTGATATTTCTCCCAGCAATCTTGATTCCAGCTTGTATTGTGAAACATCCAGCCCAGCCTTCCTCATGATGTAACTTGGGAGGTTGCTCGGCCCCAATTCGGGCCGTGCAGTCTCCTCAGATCTGCTCCTGCTATTTAACAGGCACAGATCTGGGGAGCGTATAGGGGAGGCTGGAGCCTCCCCTACAGTAAGGGAGCAAACACTCCCTTGCTGTGAGGAGGCTCCAGCCTCTCCTAAGCACTGCTGGATATGGCGCTGGCCCATTGGCCTCGCCAGTCTGGCGCTGCTTAGGATTGCGCCCTCAGCCAAACAAGATACTTAAAAGACAGCACAATATGATTTGCATGCGCTGATTGGTTATTTCTGCAAGCAACAGAGCATGTAAATTGCCTATGGATTAAGGATTTTCCATAGGATTATGGAATCCATTAAGGATTTCAATCTGTAGACTGCCTCTAAATTTCTTTTCAACAACCTGATTGTGTGCTTGGATAAGTGTGTGTGAGACATACATTCTCTGAATTTCACCCATCTGACATAGGAAACTGCCTTATATTGATTCAGATCATTTGGTCCATCTATTCTAGCCCATATTATCAGTTCTGACTGACAGTGGCTATTCAGGGTACAAGACAGAAATTTTCCTCTACCTGAGGACTAAATCAAGGACTTTCTGGAATGCAAAGAATGTCTGCTACCAAGAGTTACATCTCCGCACTATAGGGTAGGCAACTGCTAGTTCTAACAACAACCGGTTCTTCTATAGACGTCAGTCGCTGCAGAGTTAAATAATGTGCCACAGAACTGTGACACAGAAGATCCCACTGTTGACAGAAGGCTAAATAGATGGGCACACTATGTTTGTCTTGATTAGCATTTATATAAAAGAAGGCAAAAAGTATAATGAAAACAATCTTGACTATCTGTTTCAATATGCAGAACGAACAAATTCTTCATACTATAAATGAACAATAAAAAGTGGTCGGATAATAACCTGATGAGGATTCCAGTCACTGTCAAAGATAATGACAGTATCAGCTGCCTGAAGGTTTAAACCCAGACCTCCTGCTCTGGTGCTCAGCAAAAAGATGAAGTACTGGGAATTGGGCTCATTGAACTTCTTCAGCAGAGCCGCTCGATCTTCTGATTTTGTTGTTCCTGAAGAGAGAAGTCATTAATGAATGAGAGATGTACAGTAGATACCATCTGTATGCAGTTCAAAGGAGTGCCCCACTTCAGCTCCCCACCTCTGACAATTCACATGGTACAAAATCAGTACAATCAGCTAAACAGTAGACACATGAACTGCTGTAAAACATGCCGCGAGGTTCCACAAATACCGTATTAAGTTGAAATGCACAACTAATTTTTAAAAAAAATATAGAATGTGGTTATTGCTTTGATTCTAGAGGAACACATAGTAGATAAGACCATATTGTACAAGATGGAAGTTCTGTACAAAGCAAAGCTTGCAAGACTGTTGATGTACAAGATTTTATGTCTTGTAAGACTTAACTAAAAACGTCCCAAATGGGCAACTCAAAAGCTTAGTTCCTGAGATAGGAACAGAAAAGTTACCTATCTTTGCAGTGATACATTGTGTCTCAACAGCAAAGTTATGTACCTCCACTTAGAAGGAAGTCCCATTGAGTTCAGTAAGGTTGACTACAGGACTGTAGCATGAATTGCACTGGCATGGCTTGCACTGCATCCAGTACAGGTCAGGAGGTAGCTGGAGGTCTCCTCAGGGAGACCTATATTTCCCTTACTCCGAGTAAAGCCTCAACCACCAGTATGGGGCAAAACCAGGAAGCCCGAGGTAATGCCAGGAAGAGGGTTAGGATACTGCAGAGGAGGCCATACTACTATACCCGCCCTTCTGTCTTTGGTGACCTTTGTTGACCTATGGTCACTGGAAATCTTTTCAATATGTGACATCAGCTTTACTCTGCAGGTTTGTATGTCTCGTTCTGTTTTATTTTATTGTCCTTTGCATTCATTTGGGTCTGGAGAGTTTGGGTCCCACAGAGACCATGTGTGACCTCCTGCAGCCACTGTGGGCCTCACAATGCCTGTTATGAGCAAAAAAAGTAACTTCCATTTTTTGCAGAAAAAAACATCCTTTTTATGCCCTGGAAGGCTTCCCTAGGCCTCAGAATGCCTTATGGCATAGAAACATCACTTCTGGTTTTTGCCGGAAGTGACTTTTTTAGCCTATAATGGGCTGTCACGCCGGCGCCCACACCCCTGCCATGATGGGGCCGCACCCCACTTAAGAACATAAGAAGAGCCCTGCTGGATCAGGCCAAAGGCCCATCTAGTCCAGCTTCCTGTATCACATAGCGGCCCCACCAGGTGCCCCAGGGAGGCATGACACAACAAGATGCTTGGATCCTGTTGCCACTCCCTTGCACCCAGTACTCTGAAGTAGCCTACTACTAATGTAAGGAGGTTACACAATCCATCATTGCCTATAGCCCACTTACCTGGGCATAGCAGGCGTAAGGGAGGGCGCCTCGGCAGGAATCCTGGGGGACCTGGGTGGACGGAGGCGGGGCCGCCTGAGAGTGGCTGAGGAGAAAGGCTGCTGGGCCGGGGCCTTGCCTGGCAAGATGCCTGGGAGCCTGCCCTGCTGGTGGTGGGGCACAGGCCGGGGTGTGTGTCTCCACTCCCGATCCGGATCGTGGTAACGGGAGCCTGGTCCAGCGGCTGGAGCATTCCCTGGGGCGGCAGCAGCCTCAAGGTCCAGCCGCCAACAGGGAAATCATGCGCTGGCTCTGAGCACGTCAATATCTCGCGAGATCTCGGCGCAACGTCGGACCTGGAAGGGGCGGGCTCACCTCAACAGGTGGCGGGGCTCATAAGGCGCTCAGGAGCCACAGAAGGAGGTCACTCCTCCTTTGGCTGCCTGAACGAGGGAGGTAAACTGGCCGGGGCAGATCAAGCTCCCTGGCATCCCCTCAACCCCAGCCTTCCAGGGGTGACCCAGGCCCCACTCCTGGACCAGACCCCGAGTCCAGGAAGTAAGATAGCACCCGGCGGATCCGGGGCCGCCTCAACAACTAGCCCCTGGAGTCTCGGCTGAGGCGGGCTAGACGGGCAGTGCCTCCCGCCACACTGCCTTTGGCCCAGGGAAAGCCCAGGCCCGAGAGGATCGGCCCGAGGGCCACCCAGAATCCGGACCCAACCCCAGAGAAGGGAAGACATGTGTCATGCTGAAGGAACCATCTGGAGGGCGCCTGTGAGATAACACCTGTCCTGAATGTAAAAGTGTTGACACAAATAAACCGGCTGTGCAGGTCCTCTCAGTGTGTCCTGTCTATCTCCAGACCACCCCGCCAATTCCGCAACCCCCAGAGCTAGCAGACAGTGCCCCGATGACCACCCGAGGGGCGGCACTACTGACAGTGGACATGACATGGGCATTCTGAGGCATTCCCCTTACCCAAATTGGGGTTGCGCGGCCTCGGAATGAAACCTTATGGCCAAATCCAAGGCCAGTCTACCTCCTGAGCCAGCCAACTGCCGGCCCGCCCAGGTCCCACCCAGGCCCCTCCCAGAATCGCCCTTCCCTGCCCACTCCCTCCCCTGTCCTACAATGGCGCCTCCCTCGTGCTGGCCAGCTTTGATAAAGTACCGGTTCTGTTGCTTTAGCACCAACGCGGGGGTGCAGCTTGGCACCCCCACCTCAGCGCTAATGCAGTCGTGCCAATGCTATGACATAGTGTCAGCGCAATGGGCAGCCTGGGATTGCGCGGTCACAACACGCACTAGGGCTATATTGCACTCAAGAAACTAGGGTATTTGAGAAAGTCTTTGAGAGTTTAGCTAAGGATCACAGACTCAGTCATCTTAGACATTACCGTCAAGTCGTAGGTAGGCAAAATTTCGAAAAGCAAAATAGTCTTCCATAATGGTCATGAGTGATGTCATTTGACAGAAGAGCAGTACGCGGTGATTTGTGGCTCGCAACTTTGGTAGAATTCGATCAAGTAACTCAAACTTCCCTGAGGCCCGATAAAGCTCAGCTCTGTGAAAAGAAAAACAGATTGGTTCAGTGGTTAACAAGGTGACACGTATGCATGTTTCTAGTAATCCTGTTTGTTATGGTAAGTTAACATTCATGTACCAATTCACTGCAAGTCTATATACTGCTAACCTAGCAATTTGGTATGTAATAGGGATAGCCAATAACTAGTACGCTTTCTTCTCAGGCTTTAGGGCACCCAGCAACCATTTCCCCACACACTACCCAAAATCCTTAAGGTCAAGCAGCAGGCTAAACACTGGCACCTATATACCAGCGGGGAATAGGACTGGGCCCCTACTTTATGAATGAGTTAAATAAAATGTTTGTGAAACTATGGTGGGAACATTCTCATTTTATAAATTCCCAAATAAATAGACTAACAAATATTGAGTAATGCATAGAAAAAAAAAATTACCCATTAATGACACCATTTGAATAGCCCAAATGTTCCGCAAAGGATTCCTGAAAATGATAACAGTGAATTATTCAGCACTTCTAGATTAAAAGATACCCAACAGTATTCTTTAAAACTCATAAACCAAACTCCCATTTGTATTATATTTGTCATTTAAGATTATGGATTTTAAGAATGATACTTATAGGCAATATTACAATAAACATCCTTATTTTATGTGAGTGAACTGACAGAACTATTTCCAAAATATTGAATCCATTAGTAAATAATTGGAAAAATAAAAGACTAATAAAAAGTAACAATGGCTTACTTTGTAACTTATCATTTCACCTTAATAAATGATAAAGCATGAACATTTCCACAAAGTACCAATAAATACACTTTATAGGAACGAATGGCTAATTAATGAAAGAATATTCTTGTAACAGAAGCAACTTTTCAAATATTTGCAAAAAAGGAACAAATACTTTTTATTAAGGAAGAAGTTGAAAAATTATGTCAGACAGAATAAGGAAGCCAGTCAGAATTCCATTGCAGGCAAATGCCTACTTATTGTTTTGTAATTCTAATATGTGTGGTATCATTACTAAGACTGTATCATAACTCCCTCTGTGTGTGTGTGTGTGGGGGGGACAAACAATATTGTCCATGCTAAAAATGAAAGGCAGGGAATATGCTTCTGGATTAAGGAGGTAACAGAGTGATGCTTTGAATTTTCTCACACTGACCTGTGGGTACAGTTTCACTGCCCATCCCTCAGCTAGGTACGAACAAGCTAGAATTAACGGTCGGCCTCCGTGTTGAGAGAAGCCATTAATGGTTGACACTACCTGAGGTGTTGTGAGGGCATTCCCCAGATGTCAGGAATGCCTTCCTCTACCAGGGAAACAATGTGCACTGCTGTTCCTGCTTTGCTGAGAAAATGTGCAATACCTTCTCACCATGCTCCGAAAGGCAATTAAACTACCTTTGTAGTGTAGTGAGAGGACAGAAAGTGTCATGCAATTGTCTTGGGAACATCAGAACATCCTTTTACCCATTGCCACAGAAGGGGTGAAAACATTTGCTCTCCAGTTCACATGTGCACCAAGAGATTGCCAAAGGAGGGTTCTTTCCATGTGCTTGAGGAGGCTTTGTTTAAAAAAAAAAAAAAAAAAAAGGCTTCCATTTCTGTGTAGTCCTCATTAAAATAGTTTGTGACCAGAATCAAGTGCAAGATTACCCTTCTCACTGTGTAGTTCTCAATCAGCTTTCTATCCCATTAGCCTCACACACACAAAAACAAAACAAAGGTTGCTTTACCTCAATATGCTGAAACATATAAGGATGATTGCATATTTTTCTCAATTGCATGATGGTGTTCATAAGAGTTTTGGCTCCTCCTTTTCCCTGAGGAAGAAAGACAAAATTAGCCCTGCATACAAGTCAACATTTAGAAAGGCACAAATTTAAACATCACAATATATGGCATACCTCATGTACCTGCATGCCTGAAACCTACAGTACATCAGTGCTTTTCAACCAGTGGTACGACTCCCACTAGTGGTGCATCATAGTACGGTCCCATTTTTTGGCGACCATGTGGCATGGTTCTGCCTGGTCAAATCCTGTTGCAAACTGAGATGGCTTCAACAGTGATTGAGATGTGCTTGGACATCTGCCTGGCCCTTCAAAAGAGGCACAGTTTCAGGAAGGACAGTGCAGAACAAAGGCTCAGCTGTGGAGCAAGGTATCCCATTTCTGTACACTGCCTCCCCAGTGGCAGTGGTGGCACTTGGAAAAAAGATACTTGCAAAAAAAGAGGCTCAAACCCCCAATCTAGATCAAATACTAGACATGTTCTATACCCCTTACATCAATTAGGATATTGAGAATACACTATATTTTAACATGGACAGTATCACATTTGTGTTACATTTATTTTTTATTTAGTCCTATGGTGCCTCCTCCTATGTCAGAGAGACTGTTCCACCGGCCCAGACTGTTGTAATCATGTCGTAAAGCATGTCGTGACAGTGCACCAACTAGATCTGCCAGTGGGAAGGCCTTTGCCATCCCAATGGCGCCAGTGCAAGGAGCAGTGCATGCCGGAGCACGTAAGCTCCATACTGAGCAGCACAGGAGGGCATGAAAGGCAGGGACAGAGCAAGACGGGGTAGAACAGGGTGGGCGGAGATGGGGCGGATTGGGCCTGGGAGGGAGTGGAATTGGCGGCACCGGCCAATAATTTCTCTGGCACAGGCCTGAGTGGGTCCATTTTGGCTGGTGAGGATTACCTCAGGACAGGAGACCAATGTCCCCTTACCTCGAGGAGATCTCCAGCAGCTGAAATTTCCCTGTAGGATGCCGCAGAAGCCACACTTGTCAGCGCAGGGGAATCTAGTTAGAATTGGGCTGCCCATATCTCTATCCTATGTCCTACACATCTTCTCACCTTCTTGTCTTTCTCAGAACCGTCAGTAAGGAGGATTCCCTTAGCTTGCATGTGACGGTACAGGATCTTCTGAAGTGCTGACATATCGCACTTTATCACATATTCAACCTAGGGGTAACAAAATGTAATAAACATTACCAAGTTTTCAAAAATTCTCAATAATAGAAATTCTTGACTCCTGGACCATGGCTGATAAGAAAAGATACCATTATAGATAAGATAATGACAAGATAAGATACCAATATCTCAAAGTATCAGAAAAACAATCAGACAAATGCGTAGATGACCAAGGTATTAGCCAAGATGGACTTTGAATGCTATCTCACATTCATGCTGTCCCAAAAGGTCTGTATTCAGGGGACAATGAAGCAGCAAGGGCTCAGTTCCACCACTGCACAGAGAAGCCTTTCTCTAAAGAGCCTTGGCAATGGGGATTGCCGGCACTGCACCATTATTTATTTTAAAAAGTTTAAGAATTACCCAGGGTGGCTCACCAAGGATTACTAGATATTATAGTAATACAATAAAGCAGCAAAGCATGTGATGCTATTACTCTTTATTAGCCAGTCCATATGACAAATCTTCTCATAATTTCCATTATGCATAATGATAATTATGCAGCTCACACGAGCTGAAATTCTGAATATGTTTAAGAACATAGGAACAGCCCTGCTGGATCAGGCCAAGGGTCCATCCAGTCCAGTTTCCTGTATCTCACAGTGGCCCACCAGATGCCTCTTGGAGAACTCAAGGCAATAAGATACCTGTATGCTGAACTCCCTCACGCCTGTCATTCAGAGACAGAATAACTCTAAAATCTGGAATTATGTCTGCAAAACATAATGCAAAAATAACTGCAAAAGCTGGGGACATTATCATGGCATGACCTGTGATTGACTTCTCCTCCAGAAATCTCCCCAATTCCCTTTCAAAATAATTTAGGCCAGGTGCCCTCACAACATCATGTGGCAAAGAGTTCCACAGATAAATTATGTGCTGGATAAAAAAAGGTTTCCTTTTTTCTTGTCTGACTTTCCTGCCGGTCAGTTTTAGTGAATGTCCCCTGGTTCTGGTGTTGTATAAGAGGGAAGCAAACATCCCTCTATTCATGGTGCCATGCATAATGTTGTCTCATTAGGGTCCCTTCTCCGGTGCTTTCTTTCTATTTAGACTGAATAACCCCAAATGCTGTAGCCTTTCTTCATAAGGGAAGACCCAGCCCCACTAATCACTTTGGTTGCTCTATTCTGCATCTTTTCAAATTCCACTGTATCTTTTTTTGAGATGTGATAACCAGAACGGTGCACAATATTCCAAATGTGACCTTACCATTGATTTTCATATCTTAATAGTATTGTTTTATTCTCAATCCATTTTTTAATTATCTCAAGCATGGAACTGGCATTCTTCACAGACGCTGCACCCGCCTCCCAAGAGTTCTCTCCTGACCTGGTCATGGATAACTCAGAACCCACTGGCGTACATGTGACATTTTGATTTCTTGCCCAATTATACTTTATATGCATTTACACTGAAGCTTAGCTGCCATTTTGTTGCCCATTTCCCCTGATTTGGAGAGATCCTTTGGAGTTCTTCACAATCCATTTCAGACTTTAGCACCCAGATGATTTTAGGGGAATCTGCAAATGTGGCCACCTCACTACTTATCTCCAACTCCAGATCATTTATGAACAAACAGAAAAGCACTGGTCCACAACAGATAGTTGGGGCCAGTGGCGCACCTGGGGGCAGGGTTCAAAACACTAAGTATTTATGGTGCCGTAACGTGCCACGTAAATTACCCCTTACCCTCATCACCAGAGCCATACCAACTGGCCAGAGCATGAAGATGTTACTCTTGCTGCCTGGTATGCCTCCAGTGGTAGGGTGGTGGGGCTGTTTACATGGCACATTCACAGCGTATAGTGTCTTGACCCCTCTAACTATGCCACCGGTTGGGCACACCACTTTTCACTTCTCACCATTGTAGAAATTACCCACTGACACTCACTCACCACTTTGTAATTAAAATGAAATTTATTACAGGTTAATGGTTTCATGTCCTGTCACATCACTATGGAACCAGGATTTAGAGCAGATTATGTTTACTTCAGCACAAACCTTTTCTGGCAGCTGAGATTCAACCTCCTTCTTCAGCCTCCTTAGCAAGAAGGGTCGAAGAACTTTGTGGAGACGCCGAATGATCAGAATGGTTTCTTCCTCATTTAAATCCACCTGCAGGAAGATAATGGAAATGGCACGTGCTTAAAAATACAGGTGGGATCTTTTCCAGTCACCTTCCGAGGCTTTGTGTTGAGCAAAATCCATGGATTTAAAATCTGCAGAGAATTAGGCTCAACCTATACACTTTGAGGCTGCAATCCTATACCCACTTTCATGGGAGTAAGCTGCACTGAACACAATGAAACTTACTTCTGAGTAGACATGTATAGGATTGTGCTTTGAATCAGTGAATTTGGTACCAACTCTGCCTCCAACTCAATTGCTTCCGACTCAGACTGAGCAGGGCTGTGAAGTTGCAGTCAGAGTTGTCGAGTTCGAAGCCATTTTTGGGTGGAGTCAGAGGTGGAGTCAGTACCGAATCCACAGCCCAGCTTTGAATGTTTTGATTTTTTCCCAATATAAACTTATTTATACTTTCTAAATTTCAGCATGTGTCTATTCAGTTTAGATAACATAAATAGCTCTTCAAATTCTCTGCTAAGTTGTTTAGGGCGCAATCATAACCTGGTGTTAGGCCAGCACAGTTAGGCCAGCAAGGTGTGGCCTGCACAAGCGACACTGTAAAGTATGTTTGGGCCACGCTCATAGAAGCCAACACACAGACATGTGCCATCCTCCCTGACTCCGAGAGTGGTCCAAATGTGCTTCATGGTGTCCCTTGTGCTGGCCAAACTTTGCTGGCCTAACTGTACTGGCTGAAATCCAGGTCAGGACTGTACCCTTAAACATTATGGTTGAAAATACACTGTTAACATTAAGGGCTGAAAATACCCTGTTTCAACCGTAGTATTAGGTTACAACTTTAAAGGAACTAAATGTTGCATTTGTACTAAATGTACACTAAAATGTACTAAAATGCATGATCATCCTGCTAAAATAAATTTCATATTGATAGAGGTGTTTGAAAACAGTGTTATTTTACTCAGAAGTAAGCCCCTTGTGTTCCATAAGACTGAGAGTCCAATCCTAACCCTGGTTTCTGCACCATGATACAGTGATGCCAAACAGTCCCTCCAAATGCCTTCCCAGGCCTGATCTACCCCAAATGACCCTCTCACCACACAGTTTCTTCACTTCCCTGCTTTTCCCATGCCCACCCCATCCCGGAATGCCTTCCCACTGGGTGGCAGTTTAGGTCCTGCTGCCAGTGCCCACTGCTCCTCCCATCAGTGCAGAGGCCCAGCGTTGAGTGGTGCTGACTTTCTTATCTGTGCAGGTCATCTGGCAACCACTGCAAACATTATGGCTTGCTGGTGACAACTGTTGCCAGGGCAGCACCTGGACCACCAGCACTGCCCCGATTTTGGTACAGGCTGTTGGGCTGTAACTCTGTCTTAGTCACCAGAAACAAACACCTCTACATACTGTTTCTATTCGGTCTCTGCAAATTTCAAATTAAGAGAAACTAATCCAGTACCCTTTCTCCAGTCATGGCAAAAGGAGCGTTGAACCACTGTTCAAAGGTGCTGCAGCTCTTGAAAATTGTCGGAAGGAGGAAATTAAGGAGAGCCCAAAGTTCAGGCAGTTTGTTTTGCAAAGGAGTTCCAGTCAAGAGAATCCTTCTTGGAGCTACATAATGAGTATTCAACACCTGAGTCAGCTTGCAGTGATGATTCTTCATTCGATGACCTTCATCTACAATCATATATTTCCACCGAATCTAGAGAAAGACAAAGCAGTTGGCCATAAAGCTTTATCCCCAAAGATTCTAAATGAAGAAAGCCTACTACATTTTTTTTACACTGTGAGCCCTTTTGGAATGAGACATTTAGTTTTATTTTAAATGAAAAACATTTTTTTGTGTTTTGTCTGTTTATTATTAATAATAGTAATGTTGAAAAATACTATGACGAATATGACTAAAACAGAAAGATGAGCTGATTTGAAAAAGTTGGAATAATCTGTGTCTTTTTTGTGTAATGCAGACACTTTATATGTGAATTTGCTACCTGCCAATTTGCTTATCTTCAAAGGGCAGAACTGCCACCTTCCTCTTGCTATCTGCAACTCTCTTCTCATTATGCCAGAGCACTGGGGCATAATGTGCCAGTGCACTGGGGCAGGGTGGGGGCTTGATGAAGCTATGAGCACGTAGTTGGGGTGAGAGGTGGGGGAGGAGGCATTGAAACTGGGCCATGGAGAATAACTGGACACTTTTGTGTCTGCTTCCAGACTTGCCCCTCGAAGATTCCAGCTGAACCTTCACAGCCCAGGCGATGATGAGAGGTCTCTGGAAGGTTACCTGAGGGCTTCTCTGGCACTGGGGCAAGACCAGGGAAAGAGCCAAGAGACAGGTGAAGGATGGTTAAAACGACCACCTCCACACTGCTGAATTCTGAGGCCTCACTGTTGAGCCAGCAACTTTCCATGCATCATGGGATATACAGCACGGAGAAGGAAGCCTCAGGTGTTGGAGAGCCCTTCCTATATCCCAGTCCAGGTGTCCCCAAACCTTTCAGTATGAAGGCCACACTGCATAGTTGACAAATTTTTGAAGGTCAAATAAATCAGTTTTATAAACAAAAATTTAGAGCGCAATCCTGTACCTGTGTTGCACCGGCGCTACGCTCTTGCGCTGGTCCAGTGCTGTCACAAGGGCATCAGCACTGGTGGTATGGCACTGGACCGGCACAAGCAGCAGCGCCGATGTTCGGGCTCCGCCACGATTGTCAGCAGCGCCAGCCTTGTGCTGGTCGAGCGTTGGTGGTGTTCGGCCGGCGCAGGGCCTCACTGAGGGTGTTCCAGAAGCATGTCGGGGCCGTAACTGGGTGGCGCAGTGGGCGATGACAGGGGTGGTGAGGCAGGGCAGTTGTAGTGCCAAATCCTAAAGCCTGTCCCCGGCTAGGGCAGTCCTGATTCGGGCCGCTCCTGCGCACGTTGATCTGTGCCTGCAAAACAGGAGGCTCAGATCCGAGCAGCCCCACAGGGCAGGCTGGGGCTTACGTGGGTGCAAGGGGAAAACCTCCCCTTGTCCTGCACCTTGCTGCTACCGCCTCCTAATGGGCTTTAGGGTACAGCCCTGTTTTGTCGGCCTTACTTAGGATTGAGCTGTTAAATGAATAAGTTTTACTTGAATATTTTTTGTAATCAGCACGGCATGATTCAAAACAAAAGAGAAATGTGATAATTACACAGAAACAATGCTATGAGGCTTTTCCCAGTCCCTTCAATACAAACATAATACATAATATTTTGTTCTTGATTCTGTCAGGGATGTTTTATGGTTGTGCAATTGCTGCAGTCCATGAATGCCAGTTTTCATTCCAGGAGTGTCATTTTATTACATCACAATGATGGCATTTCCTGCTTGATGATGTCATTTCCAGGTTAATGACATGAGTGCCATTCTAAAAAGTGGGTCCCGATCTAAAAAGTTTGAGAACCACTGCCTTTTCCATATGCAGGTCAGTCCTGTATTTCTGTATTTCGTGGATTCGGGACCTGTGGATTTGACCAACTGTGGGTCCTGACGGCTGACCTGTACCTTCTGGAATGCAACCGGAGAAGTCTTCCAGTCACATCTGGGAGGTTGACTGAGGATAACCGTAGAAGGGTTCTGAAGGTATCCAGAAGGCCTTAGACAAACACTCCCAGTTTTCAGAAGTGCTTTTCTAAGGCCTTCTGGAGACGCCTTCTAAGGCCTTCAGAAGCCTTTTGAGGTGCGGATGCCAACCCTCAGTGTGGATTCTAATACCTGCAGTTTTTGGCATCTGCAGGGTTCTGGAAATGGAACCCCTGCATATACAGAGGTAGAACTGTGTATGCTTTCTTTTACATCTTTCATGTTCTGTGTATAAGCTAGCTGTGTATGCCGAGGTGTTTCATAGAGAACATGAAAGATGCAAAAGAAAGCATATAGAGTTCTATCTTTCATGTTCTGTACATAAGCCAGCTCTTGCTTCTGTATCACACCCAATCTTACTTTCCAAATACATAGAGCACAATCCTATATGTCTACTCAGAAGTAAGCTCCATTACGTTAAGTTGGACTTATTCCCACGAAATGGGGAATAGGATTGCAGCCATACTGTGATCTGGCTCTCCCTGGCTGAAAGCAGAGTCTGGATGGACCAGCCTCTGGATTTTAAGAAAACTGTGTAATTCATTTTTGAATTTTAGTAGAAGTTATGGCTGAACTGCAATCAAAATTAAAAAAAAATGTTTTATAACAAGAAGGCATTAATGCTTGTTTTCTCTTTTTCTCTCTCCAGTTATAATCCAATGTACTATGAAGTTATCCTGTGGGTATAACATATAGGTTTATTTGATAGCATGGATCAAATAAAAGTATCGTCTTTATATCCAAGAATTTAAAACTAGGTTTGGAAAAGAAAAAAGTAGTACCTGGATTTTTAAGAAGTAAATAAAATGAACACATGAAATCCCATCAAGAAATTTACAATGGTTGACAAATGAGATTGGGTTGATATATAACAACTTAAAATGAGCACCACTCGCTATGTACTTTGAATGCCTCCACTTCCACTGAAGCAATGGTTTCCAAAGATTAAACCCCATGTTTCAGAGTCTATTAACTATTCAGGAGATATTTAGATCAAAGTGTGATTTCCAGCTATCAGGTTTTAATACAGAAATGAAAATGAACATAACAGGTTTCAATCTAGCCTCTATTATCTTTCGACATCTGGAAAGCAACTACGCAGCCTGACTCCTTTTCTAACCGCATTCTTCTCTGCTCAGAAACAAAGAGCTGGAGAAGAGCTATGGAAAAAAATGGAATAGCAGGGTTCCCGCATAAATGTTATTAGGCAGAATGATGTAGAGATGGGGCTATGCTTCTCTTTGGAGCGATGGCTGTGAGGTATTGATGGGATCCGCAGGTAGCAAAACCACTCTCTCATCTGCAGGCCTGAAAGTGCCACGGCAGGAGAGGCGGCTATGAATGGGTTGGAAGAAAAGCCTGACACCTCAATTTCAGGGAAGAAAAACATGGAACTGGCTTTTAAAAACAACAGCCATCATGGATATTGCACCAGAAGTCTCTTTACTAGGTACAATTTTAGCTTGGGGTGGGGGGAGAGAAAGTGTGTCATGAATTGAAGTCAGATATATAGCATTACCTTAGCAAGAATGTGTTTATCCTTTATTATGTATTCGTAAGTAGTCAAAAGAACATTAAATTTTCCACTACGGAGCTGAGGAACAAGTGATCGGCGCATAGCAGGTGTACCCTGAAAGAGAAAAAAAACCCAACAATATTTCATATTATAGTTTAGTGAAATAAGGATATCTGCATATCTAGAAATGAACAGCAAAATGACACTAACGCTTTGGTGACAATGGTAATCTGTAAAAGCAGCTGAAGAGGAAACAAAATGGCAATAACTTTGCATTTGAAAATGGCTGCTGGGCAGAATGCTCTGCTCTCATAGATGTTTTCTGCCAGGCTGTCTTATGCCCCTAAAGCAGCGGTGTCATCCTGGCGGAACGGCCCGGTATGCCGTTCCGCCAGTTCCGCGGATGGGCCCAGGCCGCGCCGCCTCTCCCGAGGACAGGCGAGCTGCTCCTGGGCCCGCCCACCCGCCCGCCCTCCCGTGCGTCCGAATCGCTCTGAAATGGAGCGATTCGAGGCACAGGAGGCGCAGGGAGGCGTGGCTGGCCTCCACCATAGGGGCGGAGGGCTGCCAATCATTCGGGCGTTCCGGTTCCTGGCGCGCCCGGATGACGTCTCTGCCCTAAAGCTTGCCTTCATAAGAACAACTATAACTATAGGCACAATCCTAACCAACTTTCCAGCACCAGCATAAGGGCAATACAGCTCCGAGGCAAAGGAACAAACTTTCGCTTACCTTGAAGAGGCCTCTACTATTACATTGCAAAATGCAGAACATGGCCCATTGGCACAACTATGTCAGTGCTGGAAAGTTGGTTAGGATTGTGCCCTAAATTAGTGCAATGATAAAGCATCTGAGAATACAGAAAATGGACAGTGTTCGTCATCTGTACAGATGATCTATATAATCTGTATTATCATTTGTACCCCCAAAAACATTTTCGAATATGAGCATCAACAATTTTTGATGGCATTTCAATATCTAAATGTACGAGCGCAATTCTAATTTGGAGTTAGGCCAGCAACGTTTGGCTGGCACAAGGGCCACAGTAAAGCACGTTTGGACCACTCTCGAAGTCAGGGAGGATGGCACACATCTGTGTGTTGGCCTCTTTGACTCTGAGAGTAGTCCAAACATACTTTATGGTGTCCCTTGTGCTGGCCTAACTCCAAATTAGGATTGCTCTCTAAATCTGTTACAGTAAGTGTACTGATTAAGAAATTTTTGTACGCAGCAAAACTTCACAATTGAATATGGTTAGCAGATGAACATAGGACAAAAATGTTTATACTGCCAGCTTTATATCCACATATAAAGGAAATCCAACCTTGTAAGAAATTTTCACAACAGAAGGAGCCCATTTGTCAAATTCGTAAGTCCAGTTGGATAAAGTCCTATATAAAAGAATAAGAATATGCAGTATATTACAAGTCTTCAAATACATATGCAAGTGCAGCGCTATGCACATCTACTCAGAAGTAAATCCCACTTAATTTAATGGGACTTATGTTCCTGTAATTGCCATAGGACCACAGCCTAATTATATTCTTATAAGTAAGAATGAGAAAGACAACAAACATTACAGCTCCATTTTTAATCTCCTAGGTGCAGGATGTATTGCAAAATAAAGCATGCAAACTGTGTTGTGCTACATTGTTGTAAGCACAGAGTGCAGTTGCAGGGGAACCTTGTCTAATCATTTTAGAAAAGGCTGTCTGGCTTTTAGCTCAGGAATTCATCCTCATTCTGCAAAGCTGTTGCAAGTATGCATAAAATTGCCACATTGGTTTAGTCCCATTGAATCAAATGAGCTGCTTGAATATATTTTAGCATTTTGCTGAAAAGGGATGGATTTTGTGGATTTGAATCTGGCTTTAAGGCACCAGATCACAAAACTGAAAGGAGACAGTGTAGCAGGAATACAATTCTAATGCCCATGACTTATTTTTACACCTCAGTTTAAAGTCTTTGTTTCCTAGTACTCTTCTAAAGTCAGAAAATTTATCCTTAAAATAGAAATTGTTGTTGTGCGTAACTCATTTGTTTATTAATGCTTGTTAAATGTGGCAGCACAACAAAGATGGGAAAAGCATCTCTACATATTCCAAGATGTCATTTGCAAAAGGAAGTACATTTTTAACCCTGGACCACTCTCAGGGCGTAATCCTAACCTGGAGTTAGGCCAGCACAGTTAGGCCAGCAAAGTTTGGCTGGCACAAGGGCCACTGTAGAATATGTTTGGACCACTTCCGCAATCAGAGAGGCCAGATGTGCGCCGTTCTCCCTGACTCTGAGAATGGCCCATATGTGCTTTACAGTGGCCCTTGTGCCAGCCAAACTTTGCTGGCCTCACTGTGCCAACCTAACTCCAGGTTAGGATTGCGCCCTAAAACTAGAGTACACACTCAGCACACTCCTACTGCATGGTTCAACTAGCCATTAAATGAGAGGAAAAAGAAGAGTATGCGTTGTTAATGAGCCAATCTGCATAGCACAGAAAAAAATTCATTAGAAGTAGTTCCTCTACTTACGAGAGGGGAACAATGATAAGATAGGGGCCATTGAGTCTTTTGTGATCCATCAGATAAGTGATGAGTGCAATAGTCTGTATGGTCTTTCCTAGCCCCATTTCATCAGCTAAAATTCCATTCAAATTGTTATTATATAGGGAGACCATCCATTCCAGGCCCTGGATCTGAAATGCATAAGAATCACTCCATTATAACAATCTGCACACAGTTATATAGTACTGTTCAAGTGAATCTTTTAACATCTGCGCCAGGGCTTCTTCAGCAGTGGAGGTGTTGGCTGCAGCCAGAACAATGGAAAAAAACCCACAAAAATTACCTGCATGAGAATCACTGCTGCTATGTAGGCCAAGCTTAGAATGCCTTTGCTCCCAAACCTGATTGATGATTTGGGCATAGTATAGCATATGAAACTCACAGGGACCATTTTTATGGCTCTTAAAAGGCCATTTGTGACCTGAAGTTATATTTCCAAGGTCCCATACTGTGTTTAAAAATTCACTTTTACAATAGACCTTATTCTCCAACTTCCACATGATTACGAAACTATCCTGAACCTTATTTGAGAATTTTAAAATCAAGTGTAGAATCCATTCTGACATCATAAAATTTTAAAAAATCACTAACTGTTAATTTTCAATTAGCAGAAGAGCTAAGAGAAACTGAAAACATTTAGAATGAACAAGATATTAGCAAGCCAATGCAGATGGAACACCGGCCCTCTGCAAATCATGATTTGCAAACTGGGAACCAGCTTTGGGAGTTTCTCTCTCACTTCCTTTTCCAGTGGGAATTTTCTATCTTAACCATATTAAGACCAAAAAGCTTGAGAAACACAGCTGTATGCTTGTCAATATCCAAAGGAAACAAAAACTGAAATATGCAATAATTCCACAATAATTCTTCAGTGAGACTGAAATTGTTGTCTAGATTTTAAGCAGACACATTATGGCATTTCCTTAGTAGAGCTTTACCTTGGGTATTCTTAAAGGTAAAGATCTACTAACACAGTTCTACCACAAATGGAAATGTTTGCAACCATGCAAGCAATCTTCATCTAAGATGCTTACCTGATAATGTTTTAGCGTGCCATTGATTAGAAGAGAAGACTGCTTCTCCACTCTCTCAGCAATTGCATGAGCCACTGTATAGTAACTGGACTGAGATCCTCTGGCATTATACTGCATGCTATATTCATCATCCACATCTTGTTTGGCTGTCCTATAAAGCAAGTTAACACAAACATTACACTGCAAAACATTTTGTAATGTTAGCTTTTATGCAAAATTAGTTGTATAAAATGTTTGTCCTGTGCAGAAATGTACACCAGATTACACCTACTCAATTATTTGTCTTGCATCTCTCTCTGAAACATCTTCACTGTTTGGATCCAGGTGTTTCTTCTCATCTGTTTCTTGTCTACTTGATTCGTCTTCATCATACTGCAGAAAGGAAAGGCCAGGTGTCAAACACATGGGTACCTTGCTATCAGTCAAAACTTGGCTAATGCAAAACAAATGTTAAAATGACAACCTCCTTCTTAAAACAAAGTTACATTCGCCGCTAATATTCATTCAACTCTATCGCTGTCATTATACCATTCTGTAAATTTTTCCAGATTTATTTATTATCTTGATTCTTTTAAAAATAGTCAACACAAAATTTTCTCTAAGAGCGCCATCCTATATTGCGCTGGAATGGCAAGGCCGATGAGCATATGCCAAATCCAGCACAGTCTAAGAGAGGCTTACAGTCACGTCCAGGCCCTTACCATAGGGGAGGCTCCAGCCTTCCCTATGTGCTCCTTGGATCTGCACCTGATAAACAGCAGGCGCAGATCTGAGAAGACCGCGCGGCCCAAATCAGGGCCATGCAGCCTCTCGGATGTGCTTAGGATTTGGCCTTATGGACGAATCCCAAGCCCGCCCACAACTTGTTTAAATAAGAAAAGCAAAAAAATGAATTTGTGGCTCATTACCAGTTAAATGCAAAGGTATGGAAAGAGGACCAAATCATACATATTACATTTAAAAACCACTTCCGGTTTTCGATCGAAATCAGGAAGTGGTTTTCAATCTTTATTTTTATTGCTCAGGAGGGTTGGGGAGCCCTGCAGAGGCATCTGTGGGGCTCCCCACATCCCCTGGAGGCTGGCACTGGCAGAGGAAAGGAGGAAAAAAAATCCTCTGCCCCTGCAGCAGTATGATCTTTGGGATCACATTGCTGCTATACCCTCTCCCGTGCACTCACACACAGCACTTCCAACTCCCTTGTAGGAATCTGAGGATAAGCACTGAGGATATGTGTCAAAATGAAGTAGTTACTTACATCTTCATCATACTCAGAGCCACTTTCATCTTCACTGTCTGATCTAGGAGCAACTTCATAGCTGGTGGAGAAAAGTAGGTGGGAAGAGTGTAAGAGACAGAAAAACTTATCCAAAATTATCACATCTTTTCAAGTAATTTTATAAAGTGCAGAATAAATGAGCATTTAAAAAAAAAAGCACAGACACAAAAGAAAAAACAATCTGCAAACTGCATTTTGCATTTTAGTACATTTAGAGCCCAATCCTAAAACTAAGTGGCTCCTGCAGGAGCAGCAGTACCAAAATGGAGATTGCTGCATCCAGTGGTGTTATCTAAAGCGGGAAGAACCGGTATGCTGGGCAGGACTTACGTGTGATTGGCTGCCCGTCCGTTCGGTTCCGCCACCTGCCCGTCCACCGCACGGGCTGCCCTGGCCTCGGAGGGGGTGCCTGCCCGCTGGGGGAGGATGGGTGGGGGGCGCGCCAGGTGCCTGGGCGAGCGGTGGTGGGGGGCGCCAACCGGGGGCAGCCCGCGTGGCGGGTGGGCAGGTGGCAGAACGGACAGGCTGCCAATCAACCGTACGTCCCGCCCAGCGTTCCGGTTCCTCCCGCTTTAGATACCACCACTGGCTGCATCTCTTCCCCTGGGGAAAGCCCCATTCCCGCAATTCCTTGGCTCTCAGTCAGCTTTTTTGCTGGTGGTGAATCAAGCAGTTCCATGGGAATAAGACCCAGCGGTGGAAGCCACCACCGGGTCTCACCCCCTCAAGGCTAGTTCCTCCCCCACCCTGCCTTCCCCTTGCCCCAAAAGGGCTTACTGGCAGCTGGTACTGAATGAGTTAGCCGCCCACTTGCATTGGAGCCTGGTGCTGAATGAGCGTCACCCCAGTGCTAGAGTAGAAGTGTGGCAGATGTGCTTTGCGGCATGTGTCATTTTCTCCGATGGTAAGATGTACCACGGGCGATAAGGGCCTTCTGGATTGGGCCCTTAAAGTGTACAAATGTATGCAAAAGGAGTAAGGTATTGGGGAGGGGGTTGTATGTTGGTACTTACCCAGGATTCATTTCTAACCAAGCATCCAACTGACTTGCTTTAGGAGCCTCTGGTCCAAGAAGAACTTTGCCTGTTTCAGTGTGAGTTACCTTGACTGGCAGATCACTCATCTGACTGCTCTCATCTATGGGCTAAAAAGTAAGGGGAGACACAAAGCTTAATTGGTGCCCAGGAGCCTTTTTTTCTGAAGGCATCAATAAAGGCACATTATGGTAAGTTCAAAGTTTCTTCCTCAGAAATCCATGCCAACTTCAAGTTAACACATCAGAGAGAAAGAACTGGGAGGCACTTATTTATACAAATCCTTCTACTCAAGGACAGGGATAATATCTGCTGTGCACCATTGTCACTCGATCCACCCTTCCCATCTTCTCCCCAACCTGGTTCCTCTTCCAAAACGCCTAGTTCCACTCCTCCCCCCCCACAATCCTCCCCCCAATGCTAGTTTATCTGCTCCGTAGAAGGTAGCTGACTGTGGCAGCAGGGCACAACTGCACAACTACAGGCAGCATACTGTGCGCAGAGCCATATGCCCTATTATGACAGTGGAACTCTAATCCACTGAAACCAAGCCTTTCCAAACAACTGTAAAAACAATAATTTCTATCTTCATGCAGTAATTTATATGTAAAGGAAAATTATTATAAAGCAGACAGAATCTATGTCTCTATTTCTTAGGGCACAATTCTAACCTTTATGGTTTGCAACACTCCTGGGCCAGTTCAAGTGACTGAGGGCGCAATCCTAAACTGAGTTAGGCCTGCATAAACGAAGCCAGCAAAATTTGGCCAGCACAAGTGACACCACAAAGTATGTTTGGACCACTCTTGGAGTCACAGAGGCCAGCACACAGACCTGAGCCATACTCCCTGACTCAGAGTATTCCAAACACACTTTATAGTGCCCTTGTGCTGGCCAAACTTTGCTGGCTGAGCTTATGCCAGCCTAGCTCCAGTTTAGGATTGCGCTCTTGATGATTTACAAAATGATTTACAGTGTCATCCTAAGGCGTCCTTCGCGCCGATACTACGTCATAGCCTACACGTGGGGTCCTGACTGGCCAAAGCCGGCTGCTGCGAGGGAGGCTCCAGTGATGGGAATGGGATTAGCAGAGGAGGGAGGTTCTGGAGGGGGAACATGGGCAGGATCTGGATTCGGCCATAAGGCCGAATCTGAAGCCCGCCCAGGAAGCTGCGTGGCCCTGATTCGGATGCAGTCCTAGCCAGCATCAGAATGGCGAGGCCGGCCGGCCAGCACCATATCCAACACTGGGTCCGGCGGGCTGGAGCCTCCCTGTGGCAAGGATGTGCACAGCAGGTGCAGATCTGAGGAGAC
>JAJKFI010000001.1:15028790-15071785 GCA_029204185.1 Lerista edwardsae
GTCTCCTCAGATCTGCACCTGCTGTGCACATCCTTGCCACAGGGAGGTTCCAGCTCGCCGGACCCAGTGTTGGATATGGTGCTAGCCGGCGGGCCTCGCCATTCTGATGCTGGCTAGGACTGCATCCTGAATGACTTACGAAAACAGGTTTAACTAATTTTGCAGGAAAACAGGTATTTTTTAAGTATGTGGGTTCATTTTTAATCCTAAATTGCTGATTGAAAATCTAATTCATGATTCAACCCTAACCTGGAGTTAGGCCAGCATAGTTAGGCCAGAAAAGTTCGGCCAGCACAAGAGACACCGTAAAACATGTTTGGACCACTTTCAGAGTCAGAGAGGCCAGCACACAGATGTGCACCATCCTCCTTGATTCAGAGAGTAGTCCAAACTTGCTTTACAGTGGCCCTTGTGCCAGCTGAATTTTGCTGGCCTAAATGTGCCAGCCTAACTCCAGGTTAGGATTGCACTCTAAATTGCCTTGTGCCTTTCCTATTCTTTTTACAAAACAAGGAAAAAAATCTGTATGTGATATTTCTAGGATAAGATACTACCATATACATGCACACAAATTTTCTGGAGTCATTTAGGGCATTCTAGCATGCTCATTAACAGGATAGCTCATTAACTGCAAGGGCACTCATTAAAAACTTCAATTAGATGTGTTGGACAAAGTATCTTCCATTTAACCAATTTACTACACATCTTGCTACGTGCCAGAAAAGACAGCAATGTGTATATCTACTGATGTGTATTTGCTTGATTAATTATGATGTAAAAATCTCATTTGCAAATCAGCTCTGCATCATTTTGAAAAGTCTTCTTTTACTTCTGAAGGTAAAAGCAAACCAGATTCCTTCCCATTTTAAAAGAAAAATATACTATACCTGAATCTAGATTTCAATAAATGACACTGTTTGAAAGTTATCATGAAATACAATATTCCCTAGCCATATAATGGATGGTTTCTTAAATTCAGTAATTAAAAAAAATAACACTATGTATAATCATTTTCTTACTCCAAGATATTTTTCTTATTTATACTGAGACTATATGAAATGGCAGTGTCATATGTAAAACAATGCCTTATATTCAAAGAAAAGGTACAGCAAGTTTTGGGAAACTTTGGGACATTTTAATGCAAAGTCTAATTTGAACACATATCAGTCTTTGTATAATTTATGTCCCTGGTTCTTATGGTTCTTCCTTAAGGAAACCAGAAAAAGATGACCATCTGATCAAAAGGCAAGTGTAAGTCTTTCAAATAAAGGAATAAATGCTTTTAAAGGGCACTTTACTAGCTTTTGTATAAAAGACTCAAATACACCTCATTGTATTTTTAATGGTATGATAAACACTTTATAAACTACATTACAGTAGCCTCTACACATTCATATGGTCAAATAATTAGGATTGCATATGTTGCACACTTTATATGTGTGTGTGTGGGGGGGGCTGTTCTACTTTCTCTGAACTCATTCTTCCCCTTAGCGTATAAAATATGGACTTTTTTCAAGGCTGCGTGTTGAAATACCTTCTAAGAAACTAGCAGCCCAATCCAATGCACATTTCTCTGTGCTGATGCCATGGAGCTAGCACAGCTTTCTCCCACTGGTGAATTTAGCAGGTAGAAATCCCCCACAAAGTAAGGCCCTAGAGAAAGCACCAGCATGCGCAACGGGTCTACTCGAACCTGCACTAGCTAAATTGCTGACACAGGTCCGTGTTGGCCAGCATTGACGGATCAAGTGTAGAAAAGGGGATAAGATGCGGTATGCGCCAGTGCCACCAATCCCACTCCTCTGGGGCCCAATCTGCCCACCCATCGTGGCCCTCCCCTAACCCATTCTGTCTGTCTACCCCCCCCCACTGCTCAGTCCAGAACTCACTGTCTGATGTGGACTGCTCCTTCTGCTGGTGCACACAGGCTGGCTCTGGCTTTCCCATTGGCTCCAGCACTACTATGCCGTTCCAGAATGCTTTAGAGCACTTTTGTGATGGCTAGCGCTAGAGCACCGCATGCTCTGCTGGTGCAGCGGTTGGCCAGGATTGTACCCCAAACTTCTTACCTCTCCGTCAGGACCAAGTCCAGATCCTATTCCTTCTGTACTGTCTTCTGCCTTCTGTAACAAAAACATACAGACAAAAAGTTATTTTCCAGCAAAGAAAATTAGGCAAATATATAAAAACGTGAAGAGCTTTTCTTATGCTGCAGGTATTCTTCCAGGTATGGGGCTGAAATAAAGCATCACTACATTTTATACGTTCAGTGGTGTGATTTTCAGGGCACGAGTACCATAGTTGAAATTGAAGTAAAATGTGTGTGTCTTTCATTGTTCCACAAGTCTTAAAAGCTGCACGCAAAAATAAGCGGACCTAAACCATTCCATGCTTCAGACTGAATTATTAACAGCAGTTTTCAAACCCTACATTATGTGTACCTTTTCCTTTATTTAAGACAGCCAAGCAATCCAATGCTAACATTGGGCCTGCCTGTCTTGCCTCTGCAAATAGGAACTGGTTCACAGTCCTACCAAGTTCAGAGATGAAACAGCATCAGGCTCCCCCTTTTGATATAGTGCAGGTTCTGCAGCATAAGAAATGTAAAATTGCTGTCACCAAAATAAATATACTAAACAGAGCACATCATTTTAACAAAAATGGGTAATTTGTAATGGCAGCTTGACCTGCAGGTTTCATATTCCTTAGAAAGAATGAGATGCTAAACAAAATGCTAAATGTGTACGGCACACGGATGACAATATAATAAAATCTTATTCATTCATTCCCTGTTGTTACTCAGAAGGACCACATTTCTGAAAACTCAGTTTTTGTAAAAGAGGTTCAAATGAGTGCATATTAGAAATATTCTTTCCAAAGGGATTTATTTTTGGTTTTAGCTACGGGCTGCATATCCAGTACAGGTTAGGAGGTTGCTGCCGTACTACTCGGAGTAAGGGGATTTATTTCCCCTTACTCCATGTCATGTGGCAGCCACCCCAATAGGGCTACTGGGGTCTGTGCTGGTAAAATCACTGATGCAAATCCGAGCAGCCTGGATAACTCCAACCAAGCCGGGGATGGGGGTGGGGTAAATATGGTTTAGGACAGTTCCACCCTCCTCCCCAGGCCACAGTGCCCACTGTCTTCCCCCCCCCACCCTGATCCACCTCCATTCTGCCCTTGCCAACCCTTGCACAGGCCACCCTTGGCCAGCAATTCCTTACCTTTCTGATGCAGTGCAGAGGCAATATATATGGCCTCCTTGAGCCACCTCTCATCCATGCTCAGACTCCTCCTGAGGAGGTGCAACCGTGCATTATGGCACATTTGCAACACTGCCAGGTCAGCAAAAAGGATGGTGGATGATAGGGTGCTCAGATTGTGCTCTTAGTCAAGTACAGAATTATAATCAGAGAAAGAACACAAATCTACTCAAAAACACTAAATGGATTTTTCATAACCAATGTGGTCCCTTGGGAAAAGAGGATTCACTCCCTAATTATACAAAAGGAAGGTAAAAAGGAATGAAATTACAGCGTCAACCATTTCATCAATCCTGTCTCCCAAGGAGTCCAGTTATGTAGTTGTAATTGAAGAAGGGAGCATTTCACTGTATTTTTAAATAGATTATGGTGTAATTGAAACGAGTTAGGAAGATTATTTACAAAAACTGTTTGGGGCATGGAGTTGAGGATAGAACTGATATAACTATAAAGCAGTATACCAGCAACTCTCAATTTATGTGCGGGTTGCGTTTATATTGAAAACGTGTTAATTAAAAACATTTTTCCTATAAGAAACAATGGGATTTATAGGGATTAGGGGGAAAGACATTTAACACTCATACTGACAGCTGGTGACTTCTGCTTGCCCAAGATGGCAGAGGATCAGCAGCCTATGACCTGTGGGCTGCATCTGCCCACCACCCAAAGTCTCCAGCCTGCCATGGAGTGATGGGGGGCACTTTCTCTCAAGAAGCAGCAGCAGCAGCAGCAGCAGCACTGGGACTCCACAAGGCTAGGCAGGCAGTTCTGCCATTGGCTTTCCAGCATGCAGCAAGTTGGATAAAGAGGCTTTACCACCCAAGTCAAGCTTTGCGCAGTGCGGAGCGCAACAATCTGGACATTGGTGATGACATCATCGCCAAGCATCCAGAAGTCATCACCCAACATCTAGCCTGAATGCCAAAGAAGGTTGCCAATATCTAGTTTGGGGGAGGGTTGAAGAGGGAGGCTAGTAGGAATGGCTATTGATGTGGATGGCTGAGAAAGCAATGAGAAAAACAAAGATGCAGGCCAGGCCCCCACAGTCAAGCGCTGGAGGTACATGGTGAGTCCTGACTTACTCAGCAGAAACATTATCTTGCCAGAAAATCTTCACTTGCTGCTTCGGCTTTATACCTTTCCCTACTGCAAGAAGCAACAGCAGAGGATTGCTCCCTCTCCGACAGTGAGTGGCAGACCTGCTTAGAAGTCTCCTTTTGCTGCCTTCTCCAGCACTTATCTATAAACTCCAGCATGTGCTCCAACCCTTGGCGGCAAGCATAAGGAATGTTAGAAGATCCGCAGCCTCTGTGAACGCACTTTCTAACCTGGAGTTAGCCTGGCACAAGTCACTTTTGCTGGCTCAGGAGTGTTGCAAACACACCATAAAGTGTGTTTGCACCACTCTTGGAGTCAGGAGGGCTGGCTTTACGGCATGTTTGTGACACTCCTGGGCCGGCACAAGTAACTTACCCAGCTGACCTAACTCCAGGTTAGAATTACGCCCTGGGTCTCATTTTTTAGCGCTTAGCAAATCATTTAGTGCCCAGAAGACCTGCTGCAATCTAATGTGAAGGACACATCGCACACACCTCTCTTTGGTTAAGAAAATGCCAGGCTTGTCCTATGAAGAGCATTAGACACTTGGAGTAAAAGGAATCATTTTGCACATTAATATATTTTACATAGCGATAACACAATAAAATGTTCCTTCTAACAGCACACTCAAACCAAAGAGGTTTATGAAATGAGCCATGGCCAGGCTCCAATGAAGAGTGAGAATATAAACAGAAATGCACAGAACATTTCATTTCCATTTAAATGTGTTTTCTCCAGCATCATAAAGACTCAGAAACACACAGCACGTTGAGGACCCTGCCCCAAGCGACAGGCCGTAAGAAGGACCATTCAAAAATGGATCCTTTTCACCAACTTTATCTAATGAAAAGACTAAAAAGTTGCTCTCTGACTGGGAACTGTATGCTTTTGTAACCTCAGGACTTGAGTATGTTAACTTTGTAACCTCAGGACTAGACTACGTGGTGTATGCCTTTTGTTTACTTTATTTTATTTTGTCATTTATTAAAATATTTATTCCAAATCTCTCCATTAAAATCTATTCCAAGTCTTTCCATAAAATGTTTAAGGTATCTCAAAATATAATTTAAAACAACATACTTATTAGAAACAGAAAATATCAACTTTTTTAACATAAGACAGACACAACAATAAAAATGAATTTAGGCTATTCTAAATCAAACCTCAGACTTTCCTATATAACAATATTCTCAGAAAACTGTTTGAAGAGTGCAGAATATGTGCATTCACACATAGTGAATGACCTAAGCATGCAAATTAATTCAGAGCCCAAGCCTATGCCTGTCTACCCAAAAGAAAGGGGTTTACTCCCAAGTAAGCTGCAGCCTCAAGCTCTGAGTACTGTAGTCGGCCACCTCCATGCATGAATCTACCTGACAAGATAGCAAACTTAGCATGTGACACAGTGACATAATTTCAAATGTATAAAATCAGGAATAGAAACAAATCTAAAACCAGCTAAGAACCCAGCAGGGTTTTTTCAAAGTTGTGTTAAGATCTGAGAAGCACTTTCGGGAAAAATGCCACTTACCTTTCGAGAGAAGAAAGTGAAGGGTGACGGGAGCTATTTAAAAAGGCTCTTGGTGAATTATATACTTGCCTTCTTTCTTCTCCTCTTCTTCTTCTTTTCTTTGGCAGCTTGCGCTTGCTTGTGTTCCCACACCAAATTAGTCAGGTTAGCCACATATTCATCAGTTTGCTGCAGTAGGTATGCCAAACGTCTGTCTTTCTTCTGATCGATCAGTTTACGGTAGCCTTCTTCATCTTCAGCCTAGCAATGCAGGGAAATCAGATTTAATGTAACATCACCACTTGCTGCAATTACCCATGTTGTTTCACTAAGGGCGCAATCCTAACCTGGCGTTGCGCCTGCGCTGCGCTCTTGCGCCAGACCAGTGCTGTCGCAAACATGCCATAAAGCGCATCTGCGCCGTGGATTCAGTTACTGGGCTGGCACAAAGAGCAGCACCGGCTCACAGGCACCGCCATACCCTTCAGCTGTGCAGTTGAGTGCTGGCTTAGCTCTACCAGTGCAGGGCCATGCTGAGGGCTTTCCAGAGGTGGGCAGGAGGCGTAGGGGCAGGGGCAGAGACGGGACACGGCTGTTGCGCCATATCCAAACCCCCCGTTCCTCTCTAGGGGGCCCTAATTCAGGCTGCTCCTGGCCACGTGGACTTGTGCTTGCTCTTTTGTTGGCGCAGATCTGAGCAGGCCCATAAGGTTGGCTGGGGCTTTCCCTGGGGCAAAGGAAAAATATTTCCTTGCCCTGTGCTGAGCTGCTGCTGCCTCCTAACGTCATTAGGAAGCAGTGCAGGTGAGCTGGCCTGCCTATTCCAGAGCAGGTTAGGATTGCGCCCTAAGGAGGAGGCAGTTTCAATCATTTGCACAGATCTCGGGGTGGGATAAATCAGCAACAACTGTCTTCCATTTGATTGCCTTTCTAAATCATGTTTTTTTTATGTGCCGCAGCAAAATGATAATGGATCAATCTTCAAATGTGTTACAGCAGAGGTTCCCAAACTGTGGGTTAGGACTTGCCAGTGGATCACAACCCAATTTTTGGTAGGTCACAAAACTGACAATCTGATAGCTGACATGGAAAATATGCTGAGACTATAGAAACCAAAATCAGCATGTACATGTTTACTCATGAGCAGGCATTCATGAGCACAGGGCTATGGAGACGCTTCCTTCCCCCAAGGAGACCTCCAGTAATATCTCAGCGTCCACAGGATCCAGCAGTCAGCATTTTGTGCCACAAGGGCCATGGCTGCCCGTCAACATTAATTCACTGCCTGAAAATTCATTTTTCTTTTGTGTTTCAAGCACAAAACAATCTGGTGCCTCCTACTGAAGAATTCTCCTTCAATGCTTCTCTGATCTCATCCCATTAGCATTTTTATATATATTTTAAACCCAAAGTGATCAGTCTCTTGCAAATGTGATTCTCACCATCAGTCTTCTCATTCTTTCCTTTTCAATTCTTTCCGTTTCTTTTTTCTGTTCACGCTCTGTGTTGGCATGCCAAGTAGCCACAGCTTTTGAAAGTTTCTGAATTTTCCCTGCCACTGACCGATGATACTCTTTGAAATCTTTAGCATGCTGCAAGATGCTGTTAAGATATTCCTGCAAAAGAAAATCAAGATCAACTAGGAAAAACTAGCCTCATGAGTCTAGTATGGTCACAATATTCAAGCACATTGAGCCCACCCTTTTTTACTGATTTAATGTTATGGCACAAATGGGAAGAGCATCTACTTTCCTCAAGAATGAAGAAGTTAAATCCTCATTAGCACTTGAACTTTAAGCTAGCATAGTTACCCCATTCACACCAAACACACACCTGCTTCAGTATTCAGCCTTATGTGCCATCCTGAAGTGGTACATACTTAAATGCTAATTAAGTGCTTTTTTTCCTTTCTTTTTTTTTGCAGTAGTACTTTGCTGTTAAACAATTCAGCTATTAACACTGTAAAAGCCAGACATCTTCTCTGGATATTAAATGCTTCTGGTCTCAAACTCCAGTACAAACATATCTAAAAATTGGAGAAGCTTCCATGCTGAACTCCTATGAATGGGTGCAATCCAAAACTGATAACCTGACAGCTGACATGGAAAATGTATTGAGCCTACTGAAACCACCAAAATGGAGTAGCACATACACGGTTATTCATGAGTAGGCAAACATGGGCAAGACGCACTTTCAAGCGATGTTCCTCTTAGATTTAGCAGGGGGAGAGCAATTGTCCCAATTCACCTCTGTGCAGTGTCTTTTCTAGTGGCATCATGCTGGTAATGTTCTGAATTTTTTTTTAGACTATGAGCCTTTTTGGGACAGGGAGTCATTTAACTTTATTATTATTTACCTGTAAACCGCTTTGTGAACTTTATGTTGAAAAGCGGTATATAAATATGATTGATTGATTGATTGTGTCATTGGAAGTTGACAGCCTATCAGCAACTAAGAAATACAGACTGGTGACTTCCACTATTCAGGCCAGGTATGTTAATCAAGTGCAGACAGGTTAGTGGGTACTTGATAGCTATGAAAGCCAGTTCTGTCTCCTATGCGCTCTCTATGCTAAGGGCCTCTTCCTCCTCAAGATCCCCCTGCCTGGTGCTAATCCACAAAGGCTCTGTTGTGGATTAGTCTCTGTTGTATTCCACTAAGCACATCTTCATGGGCCCACGTATGCTATGCCTTCCCCACGCAGAATTGAGCAAGGGAGTAAGCCAAGGTAATGTGGGTTGGTTGCTTGCAGTGCAGGATTCTGAGAGGACGTATGGAAAAACTGCCTGCTCCTTTTTTCATTGGATTGAAAAAAAGGGAGATCAAATCACAGACAACTTCAAGAGAACTGAACAAAATGGACTATGAAACGGAAGAAAAAAAGTAGTTTGGCATGATGTCCAAGACCAACAATCTTGCTCCATCTGCTGAGAAGACAGAGCCAAGAACAGAGAGGGAACTCCTCTCAAGAAGGGAACATTCAGGTACATTGTTCCTGCCTTCTGAATAGAAAGAGGAGTTAAGTCTTCCCTTTTGTGCCAGCTCTCCTGTAGCAGTACACAAAGCCAGCATGATGGGCAGTCTTGAACGAGAATGACTTCTAGGCCTCCCACAGCACTATACACACTGCCAATCAACCGCAATCAAATACAAAAGACAATCTGACCAACTGCCAACAATTAACATACCTGGTGCTTCTGTCTACGTTTTCTCTCCTGTTCTATCTTCTGCTGTTTCTCAAGTTTTTCAGTCATTCGGGCTTCCCTCAGAGTTTGGCGCTTGCTGCGCTTGTAGGCCTTGGAGTTCAAAGCGGTCTCTAACGTTGTGTCGCGACGCATGCAGGCCACCACTTCCTGCCTTAACTGGGAAAAAAGGGATAGACTTTGAAAGCAAATAGTCTCCCAAGAAGAAAACCTGAGAATCCAGTATAAAAGAGATAATAAGACACGTTGCTATAATCATAGCTTTTACTGAAAAGCCTTGTTACTTCCCACAGAGGCTCACTGCTCACACAGCCCAACCTGACTTACTGTGCCTGCGAAGATGTTCCTACAATGATATGAACACACAACTACACAGGCATGCTCCGGTATCCGCTGGGATTCAGTTCCAGACCCCCCCCCCATGGATACCTGAAATTGTGGATACTGGGGACACCTTTTTAAAGATGGGGGAACATCTGTGGTTTTGTTGCAACAAGGTAAAAAGAGAGATTAGTTTAATGTTCCCCTATCTTTTTAATAGGCATCCCAGTATTCATGTTATCCATGGATAAATGAAACATGGATTCCAAATCAGTGGATACCGGGGCACGCCTGTAGTGTCATGACACTGAATCAGCCAAAGAATTAAGATCTCTGTCACTCTTTGACCATTAAGATGAAATACCTATACACACTTGTCAATTTAGTACTTCACAGAAGAAAACGTATCTGATAACTTTTGCGGGGAAAGGGGAGGCTTCTTTTAGGAAAATAATTTACCTGGCGCTGGAAATTCAGCAGCCTAAGTGCTTTTAGTTCCACTGTGGCTTTAGTTCGCAGATCTGGAGGCAAAGAGCCAGGCAAATTTTCTAGCTCCTGAATTCTGTGAGCAATTCGAGCTTGAAGTCTAAAATAGACAGAGATATAAGACATTCAATTAGAATAAGGGAAAAAATTGGGAGATTTGAACTTACCTGTGAATCCGCCTTCTCGGTGTTCTTCATGGTTTTCTCCTGAAGGATGAGCTTCCCAGATTCCAAGGACTGACCCTGCCATATTTATTTACTATTTTAATCTCTCTAAAGTAGAGGTACAGACAGCAGTTACGGATTAAGAACCCTATCCTATCCAACTTCCCAGCCACAATGCAGTGCCGAGTTAAGGGACCAAACATTCCCTTCCTTTGAGGAAGCCCCCATCACAGGATGCTGCACACATCCTATTGGCACAGTTGCATCGGCAGGTGGACGTTGGATAGGATTGGGCCCTCAGTCAAATGAAGCCTGCAGGGCTTACTTCTGATAAATGTGCATAGCACTGGCTTGCACATTTCTTACTATTCATTAAACACACACATACACACAATGCTGAAAAATATGAAACTTTCAAATGCCAATATTTATATCCAAATATCTTGAGAAGTGCTTATCAATCTTGGTAAGAAGTTTTATTCACACTGACAGCACGATCCTAACCCCAGTCAGGTCACAAACATGCTACAAAGCATGTTTGCACCATTTTCAAGGCAAAAAAGCCAGCGCACTGACATGTGCTGGCCTTGCTCCCCCAGCTCCCAGAGGCCTGAAGGTAAGGCTGGCCTTGCAAAGCCAGCATTGGGACTCCGGGACGGTGGCGGGAGGAGGGTCAGGGCAGGGACAGATAGAACAGGGTGGGGGGAGACAAAGAATGGATGTGCCTGTGGGTGGCCTGGCTCGGGGAGTGGAGTGGAAACAGGATCTGGCCTTTGGGGACAGGATCTGGCCTTTTGGAGCCCATCCCCGGGTCCGAGAGGCCCCAATTTGGCCACTAGGAGTTGCACAGTTCCCATCCAGGGTGCTGTGCACTACCCGGGAGAAGGATAGTGCAGCAGTACATCCAAGTCCCGGGCTATATATGGGGCAGCTGTGTTGGCCTGCCTATTCCAGTCCAGGGTTTGGACTGCGCTCCTACTTTCATAGAGATTTCCATAGCTTGAAAGAGCCAAAATATTAAAGGATTTCCCTGCTTCCACCATAATACATCATAGTTGAGAAGCCTATTTGTAGGCTACAGAAAATGGGCATATGCCAGCAAAGAACTCCGCAGGACCAGCTGCCCAAACAAAAACCTGCCAAAGTCCTGCTGCAATTAATTTTGCCATGAAAATTCCTAGGGCACCTAACTGAATTTAGCTAGAAATGAAGGCCCAGCCAGGGAAACATCATGTCTTTACATTCTGACATTGAACTCTCTTGCTAACCACGTCCCACCCCACAATTACAGTTAGCACAATAAATAAACAGGTACAATCAATACACAGAGCAGAGAGCAGCAGTGATCCACATTAATTATGCAATTAATTGTGTATTTGCAAAAGAGCAACACAGTTTTTCAGGGAGAATAATGTATAGTGTATGCTGCATTAAGAACATTTTTAAAAAGCCCGGCTGGATCCAGCCAAAGATTGACTGTCAGTGCACTCCTAACCTGCGTTGGAACAGGCAGGCCAGCTGAAATGCGCTGTGTCCAGTGCAGGTTGGGAGGCTGCTGGAGCCTCCATGGGGCAAGTGCCAACCCCCTCTACTCCATGGGCTACTTGGACCTGTAGCTACTATTTAGCAGGTGCAAGACTGAGCAGGCTGCAGTAGCCCAAATTGGGGCAGCACTGCCTGGGGACAGGGGTTTGGATCCGGCATACCTGCAAGATCCAGGCTCCTCTTTCCTCCCTGGGCCGCCCAGCCCACAGGAACGCCCTCCACCCATCCTGTTCCACCATCACTCCCCCCTTCTCCCCACCCAGAGAAGCCCATGCATTGGCTGAACTCGGGCAGGAAGGAAGGCATGCTTCCAAGCTTCTCATCACTGGTCTCTTGTAGCTGCTATTCAGAGGCATACTGCCACTGAATCAGGAATTAGTGCATCGCCATCATGCCTACTAGCCACTGACAGATCTGTCCTCTGTGAATTTGTCCACTCCCCCTTTTCAAGTCATCCAACTAGTGGCCATCAGCACATACTTTTCTCTGTATCTTCTTTTCTCTGTCCTAAATCTCCCACCAATCAGTTTTATTGGATGACTCCTGGTTCTAGCATTGTGAAAGTGGAAGAAAAACCTGCGAATTGTACTGCGCTGCATCCTCAACTGAATTGTACAACTCATGTACAACTCAACTGAATTGTACAACTCAACTGAATTGTACAACGCAATTCTAACCAATATTCCAGCACTGAGATGGCTGTGCCAATGGGGCATGTATGGCATTCTGCAGTGGAGCGGCAGTCACAGAGGCCTCCTCAAGGTAAGGGAATGTTTGTTTCCTCACCTCAGAGCTGCATTGGACCTGGTGCTGGAAAGTTGGTTAAGATTGTGTCCTTGGTGGGCATAAACCTTGAAAGGAATTTGCATCTCCACCCTGTCTTACTACATCTCTTAAAAGCAGTTGGGGAGGCAGTAAGCATGAGGAAAAAAGCCTACCTACCATATATGAAAACAGTGGGTCATCAGTATCCATGGGGGAACCCATTCCAGGACCCCCACAGATAAGGAAACCAATGGATAATTAAATCAATGGATTGGGCTGTAGATTAAGTACTATAATTCAGTTTAAGTTATACTGAAATATCATTTCAGGGCACAGGTGTGTGTGTGTGTTTGTGGGAATGTTACATATCTTGAATACTTCCCTCATGGATAAAACTGCTGAACGTAGAAAACAGACACATCAGAAAGCAGAATTCAGAACTGCCATTTACCCTGATATGCTATTTTAATATGCTAAGGAACTCAGTTGCCTTGGGCGAGCTTTCGAACATGGAGCATCCACTGCTGCCTGAAACAGTACAATGCAGGAAAGCTTCACCACTTGACTCTGTTGGATGTATAAACTGCCACTGATTGAACACCCTGGAAATAACAATGGTACATTAGAATTTCATAGGCATAGGAAATAATCATGTTCAAAGGTGGGTTTAATATGTTTTTTGCTGGTGGTTGGTAGATAGCTTAATATATGTTTGTATTTAAAGTACTGCTTCTCTCCAGACAATTTCCCCTAACTTCAATGAGATACAGCAAGTAAATAGAGAATTCTAAACTTTCTGAAACAACAAAAAAGGATGCAGGGCTACATAACTACAGGAGTCCCATTTAATATCCTCAAGAATCCAGAAAATTGAAGCAGAATTAGGTCAGACAGGTTTTTCATACAGATTGAGCAGTAAATCAGAAAGGGTTACTGTTCTGGCAAGAAAGAATTCCATTAAAGGCAAGAGATATTTGTTCAGGTCCAGAGGAGAAGTTTATGATTCCTAGTAGGAAAGTTATTTCTTCAGAAAATGATGCTAGTACACTTTGTTCCTTAAGCTCAATGATACTAAAAAAAAAAAAAAAAAGGAAAAATTTTTCCCAGGTGGGGCAATAGCCCAAGCATTCCCCATACGTGGGGGGGACGGGACATTCTCATCCCACTCTGTGGATACATCTGGAACCGAGCACCCATTTCCTGCCACTCATACTTAATTCCCTATATAGCGATGCACTGATATCCACTGCATCCTGCGGGTTCAAAGGTTTCCACAGTTTTACTTAAGAGCCAAGCAATTCCTTTCTATAACATCTCAATAGCACAATTGCATCTCATAATATGCTCCAGGGATTTAAAACTGAAAAAGACTCTGGGCATGCATATACCAGCTGTTTTCAGAAACACAAACACCCACCATTTATTACAAAAGAGATTCAACCAACCCATGGTGGAAACATGGGGATACATCTTTTCAGAAAAAGCAAAAAGCAAGCTAAGGCTGTGAGCCTTCCGGTCTGGAATCTTGCCATCTAGTACATTCTTTATGCTAAATGTTAAACACTAGCAGTAACTGCTTAAATATGGTTTGACATCACATATGCAACAAACTGTGCCAATCAGATGCAATACTGTCACCCATTTAATTACAACCCAATCCTATGTAGGATAGGGCTGCCGGCTGGAGCAAGTTGCAACAGTGGAACCGAGTTCCGCTATCGCAGAATGGCCACCAACAACACACAAAGAACTCGGTCGATGGCAAAAGGTGGCAGCACTCCCCTGATGTCACTGAAGGCAAAATCCTACCTGGATTTAGGCCAGCACAGTTAGGCCAGCAAGTTTTGGCTGCCACAAGAGCCACCCATAAAGCGCATTTGGACTACTCTCAGAGTCAGGGGGGATGGCACACATCTGTGTGCTGGCCTCTCTGACTCCAAGAGTGGTCCAAACATTACAGTTTCCCATGTGCTGGCCAAACTGTGCTGACAGAAATCCAGGTTAGGATTGAGCCCTGAACCTCGCCATACCTGCCAGAGCAGGTAAATCAGATGAGGGGGGTGGACCGGGAGGGGGAAAAACTGGGCAGGGAGAAGGGAGGAACGGGGGCAGGGAGGATGAGGGAGGGGACAGATCTGGCGGCAATGGCATGGACCAGGTCCTACCACCTCTTTTGTAAGCCTCCCTGCCCCCTTTCTCTCCTCGGACTTGAAGCACCTATAAAACTGGCATAGGTCTGAGGAGAGGAGGAGGCTAAGGGAAAATTATTTTCCTTTCCCCTCTGAAGCCTCCTACCTCCCACCCCACCTCCCTACCCCACTCCACAGGATTTCTGGGCAGGGGAGGCTGAAATGGGGGAGGATTGGACCTGGATGGGAGGGTGTTTGGTGGCTGTAACACACACTGTATCCTAACCTCCATCTCCAACCCATGGGCTGCTTGGATTGGTGCAGATCAAAATAGCCCTAATGGGTAGGCTCAGGTGATACACAGGGTAAGGGAAAAAAATATCCCCTTACCTCAAGGTTACCTCTGGCCTGCTCCTGTTAGTTAAATGATTGGCATTTGGCTTTTAAAAGGCATTTCCTATATTCACAAGCCCTCAACAATTTGTCAGCCTCATCATTAACTGCAACTAACACTCATGATTTGATAACAAATTCAAACAGCCATTTCAAATTATAGTTAAATAGGAACACTGTTTAGACTTAAGGCTAAGGTCCCCAAGGATTAACTGCGCGTCGTCAGGAGGGGGAATTTGTTCTAGGAAGAAAAGGGGCAGCAACAAGGGGGTACACATGCTTGAAGTTGGCCCTGACTCCTTATTAACCATGGTTACCAAAGATATAGCTGTGCTGTAGTGGCTAATACGTAAAATCAACAGGTAAAAGGAACGAGATACAAGCCAAATATACCAAATTGCAGGTACTGCCATAAGTTTAAAACAAACCTTTTCTTGGCTTTGTTAAAAAGATGAACTGCAAGTTGTATTAAAGGAACAGTAGCTAAATGACCTTCACATAAAATTAAAAAGGGGAAGACTGGTAGCAACAGTAGCGTCCCTAGAGGGGGCAGGGCATTATGTTTTGCAATCATGTAAACTGTTCCTCGCCCTCCCCATTGCTTTCTATGCGAGGATTGGCTACAAGGGTGAGGGAGAGAGACGGTTTACACACTTATTATTATTATTATTTATTTACTGGCCAGGTATGTAGACCATACCCGGAATTTAATATGGCTACCGGCCACACTTAAAAACACTACACACACACCATAAACAAAGAATACACAAGACAATTAAGAACAAATTCTGCAAACACCAGTTGCCTCAACTCCCAGTCGCGTCAGATGGTTACAAGTTCAGCAGTTTGATGGCACAGGGAAAAAAACTATTTTTGTGCCTCGATGTTTTAGTGTACAGTGTCTTGTATCGCCGACCAGAGGGGAGAAGATTAAACAAGTTGTGGCCAGGATGTCGTGAATCTGCCGCGATCTTTTCCGCTCTCTTTTTAGCCCGTGCAATGTACAACTCTTCCATTGATGGCAGATCAGCTCTGATTATCTTTCCAGCAGTTCGGACAGTCCTCTGAAGCCTGTTCTTGTCCAGTTTGGTTGCCGAACCGTACCAAACAGTTATGGAAGAGCAGAGGACAGATTCGATAATGCCTCTGTAAAATTGGACAAGGAGCTCACGAGGCAGATTGAATTTCCGAAGTTGTCGTAGGAAGTACAGACGCTGGTGAGCTTTTTTAATAATGCCATCAATGTTGATTGACCATTTCAGATCCCGAGAGAGTACAGAGCCCAAGAACCTAAACGACTCCACTACAGAGACCGTGCTGCCTAAGACGGAAAGTGGGAGTATACAAGGGGGGTGTTTCCGAAAGTCCACTACCATCTCCACCGTTTTCTGTAGGTTGAGCACTAAGCTGTTACTGTTGCACCATGCAACAAGATGCTCAACTTCCCGTCTGTATGCCGACTCGTCACCGTTCTTAATAAGTCCAATGACCGTCGTATCATCTGCAAACTTTAGAATCTTAACAGAGGGATTCGTGGAAATACAGTCGTTCGTATATAAGGAGAAAAGCAGTGGGGAAAGTACACACCCTTGGGGGGCTCCCATACTGACTGTACGGATATTAGATTGCAAAATATAGTGCCCTGCCCCCTCTAGGGATGCTACTGGGTAGCAACAAACCAAAAGATTGTGGGTTTGGGGGGAGGAGCGTTAGATTAGACTGATATAGTTGGGTGTTGAAGTATTTTAAAATACAACACTAATTTATATTTTTCATGTACACATTAAAAGTGGTTTTTTTAGCTTACTATTTAACAACCCTGCTAACGGGGCAAAAAGGCACTTTTTAATTTGCTGAGCCTCTTATATTTAGCAGGTGAGAGTGTATCATCCTAGCCTAGTGTCTCTTCTAGGGGCTGTTTATGTTCTTCTGCAATTTTAAAGATTGTGAGCTTTTGGGGGACCTGGAGACATTTTGTTATTTTGATTTGCTCTGTAAACTGCTTTGTGAACATTTTTGTTGAAAAGGGGTATTTAAATATTCTTAATAATTATTATATCCTATATATGAATCTGCTGGATCCTAAGAGGGCTTCATGACAGCCAATTTCCACCCAAAATTAATGCATCAAATATTTAAATTATGCCTAATCCTTGGAGCAGATGATAACAACTATTCTTACATTTAGGAGGAAATATTAAAGTCTATTAAGTCATTCAATCATAAGGAAGTTCTAAAGAGGAAAGCAGTTTCTTGAAGCTGCCATTTACAAGTGCTTTGGGGATTTCATCTAACCCTGTCCAAAATACATTTAATTAATCTCCACAGTGCAGTTATTTGTCTCCATCCATGCAGAAAGTGAATTTTGAATTGGAACTGCAGATAAAGATCTTCTTGCAAAGGGCATTCCCTCGAACCAGTTGAGCACTACTACAAAAGTAAAATTAAGAGGCTGCAAGATTTTTGGAACAGGTGCCATGGAGTAGGATTGATTACTCCAGGAGTCAGAAAAGCTTTCTACCAGGGATACTTTTGTCCGATGATAAAAGGGATCCATTTGACATAATCCCCTGTGCTTGTAATTTCAGGACAATAGCATGTGCAATTTTTTTATTAGGTTTGAGAAGAAAAGCAGCTTTACACACAGTGGAATGACATTAAATTACACTGCACATTATTAGTTTTACAAGACTTATTCATTAAGATTAAAGAAGTACTGTATATATTTTTTTAAAAGAAGAGAGCTTTATAAGAATTATAGCACATATTTATTAAGCTGGCCCAGTTTCAAAAATCAAAATAAGTTGAACTATTCTTTCCATTTTAACAAAATATTTAAAGAGATGTTAAAGATACATCTTTTACTATACCCTTTGTTGGTCAAAAAAAGACTAACAATAGTTAAGGAATACAACATCTCATTTTAAGCTGCAAGATCCATGAATTCGGCTGAGTTAAGTACAGTGATTCCCAAACTGTTGTTGGGACCCACCAGTGGGCCGCAAGCCAATTTCAGGTGGGTCGCGAAGCACCTGGAGCAGCCATATTGAAAATATGGGAAGATGGGATGCTGGAAAAAGGGAGGCTGTGTGGTTGTTTTGCTTGTAACAAGGTTGTAGATATAGCTACTGGAAGACACACTCCACGATCAGTTGCACTGCCCTGACATTTCCCCACAAGCCCAGGTAGCGGAGCTTCACCAAGCTCCAAGCATAGCTTGATTCTGAGACAACTGCTAGCACTGCTTGCCACAGATCAAAACAATCACAATAGCTTCAGGCTTGGAACAGGGAGTTTCATGGGGAGCAGGACTTCCCTTGGCAGCACAATTTACAATCTCAACAAGAAGAGTCTGTCCTGAGTTTGACTAAGTGTAAAATACCAGGAAATGCTGAAAGCCTCAGAAGCCTGTCCAACCAAAACCACATTTTCATCACATTAATCAAAATCACTTCTTAGCGAGGGCCATTATGCCAAACTGCAATCTCAAAAGTGCAGTTTTTCCAACTAGTATAAAATGTTCCTTGTAGTTTTGTGACTTAAAAGGAAAAAGTGGAATTACTCTCTGCATAAAACTTCACAAGAAAGAACCACACCAATAGATAAAGGGTTTGAGGCTGCAATCTTATACCCACTTACACGGGAGTGAATTCCCATCGAATTCCTATGAATTCAATGGGACTTCTCAGTAGGCAGAAGCATGCACTGTAAAAAAGAAGAAGAAGAATATGCAATGAAAATATAGGTGAGTGTGCTAATGTTTGTTTTATGTGCATGTGAATAAGACCTGCCTACCACTGACCCACTGAGCTAGCAGTCTCTGTGGCCCACAGTATGCTCAACAATCATATCCGGGTGCAGCAGTGCAAAAGCCTTACCATTCCAGTATAAGCAACCCATTTTTGTGTCGCGAATTTGCTGAGCCTTGTACCAGGGAAATGATTCTGCTGCCAACCCCCAACCCCCGGGTCACCCTGATTTCCCGGCGGAATTGTCTCCCCAGTGCAAGGCTCTACAAATTCATGGCACGAAAACAAGTTGTTTCACACCAAAATGGTAAGGCTTCAGCACTGCCATGCCCAAATGCGATTGTCAGGCACAATGGATCTGGCCTGTGGGCCACAGTTTGGAAGCCCCTGCACTAAGCCAAAAGCAGCCCACCATGAATCTCCTAGGTTGTTTATCTGCCTTGGACTACAAAAACAGCAGTTGTCAATCACTTGGAAGCCCACATGACACAGCAGGTGGAATCCAAAAGTCTGCAAGCCTGATGTAAGCAAGCAATACATCAAACTTGTTCAAACTTGTTCACATCAAACTGTGATTTTCTTAGAAATCACAAAGTATTTCTAGAAGAGCTACAGAATGGACAGGAATTAGGAAGCCATTTATGCAAGTAGATGGTATTTTGGGTGACAAAAGGGGGGAGAAAGAGTCTCGAATTTTGGTCAACTCCAGCTGCACTCTATCCCATGTTGTTCTGGAGGATACTGTAACCTTCAGGAGGAGCTTTTGGGGGTGACACAAAGGGATACAGCTAGAAGACCGGGGGGGGGGAGTGAAGATTCTGAATTTCATCCTATGGTTCATCCATTGATTGGATTGAAACTTCTACTGAAGAACCACAACTGGCAAGATAATTCAAAGAAATGAGTTGAAATGGAATTATCTTTCTTAAGCTCTCATTTTAATAGCTCCCATTTTTAAAGGCTTACTTTATCTGATATTTGTAAAAAAAAGAAAATAAGTGTAGGTTGTGCTAAAAGACTGGGACAGCAGATAATACAACACCATTTAGGAGAATAATACAAGATATAGCAGAATTTGGCCTCAGCTGACCAGAGGCAAAGTAGGAGAAAATATGTGTACCATTGAGACAAATAGCAGGAAAAATTGTGGCAAATGCAGCTAATCATGTAGAAGGATGAAAAAAGATTTTCCAAATGTCCTGTTTAGAGAGCAGGGGTCTCCAAACTACAACCTGGAGCCACATCTGTCGCTCTCACAACATTTTATCCAGACAGCAGCAACTTAAATTTTTTTGTACTAACACTTTTACTCATTATATATCATTTCTCAGTTTAAGCACGGCATTGTTTCTTTGCAATGGTCACATTTTTCTTTTGTTCTAAATCTTAGAATGCTGATTACAAAATAGATTGAAGTAAATCTTCATTCATTTAAAATTCATTCATTTATTTTTAAAACTGATGCTTTTGGCCCACAAAAATGTGAAAAATATCATGTGGCCCTCATACTGAAAAGTTTGGAGATCCCTAATGTTGAGTAATATAGTTTATGAGTAGCTAATACTGCTTAAACAGCCTTAGTAGCCAGATTCTAAGATCATCATTGCAAACTTCTACCTTGGTCCTTTCTTCTCAACTGCTGGTCCAACAAAACACTGAACCAGTGTTTCTAGCTGAATTGAAGCTCATTAAAAAATACTCTATTTCTAAGATGGTTTAGCACTTACATACAGTTTCCTAAATTACCCAGCAATTATGTAATAGCAGATTTATACACGATCCTTCTCCAGCATATATAACATAGTGAGCACTGTCAAATTTTCTTAACAGTTTAAGAGCCTATGTGCGCTGGCTCAGTTATGTCGCAAACATGCTGTAAGGCGGTGGTATTCAAACTTTTTAGACCAGGATCCACTTTTCAGAATAGCACTAGTGTTGGGACCCACCAGAAGTGATGTCATTAACCTGGAAGTGATGTTGCAGCAGGAAGTGACATCATCAAGCAGAAAGTGCTGTCATTGTAACATAATAAAATGACACTCCTGAAATGCAAATTAGCATTCTTGGACTGCAGCAATTGTACAACCATGAAACATCCCTGACAGAAAGCAAGATTAGGACAAAATATGATGCAAAAGCACTGAACTAGAAACAAAATTTAAAAAAACTCACTTGAAAATTCAAACTGTTAAAACTCACAAAAAGAATATAACAAAAGTAAGGTCTGCAGTTTCCAAGATGGCTGCTCCCAGCTTTCCGCAACCACCTGACATCAGGTCGCGACCCAATAAGTGGGTCCCGACCCAAAGTTTGAATAACACTGCTGTAAGGCGTCTGCACTGCAGATTCGGTCGCTGGACCGGCGCAGGCAGCAGCGCCGGCTCACATACACTGCACAGCATTAGTTCTGCTGGCACAGGCCCATGCCGAGGGCATGCTGGAGATGGGCAAGAGGCGTAACAGGGTAGAAGGAGGGCGGACCCATGGGCAGAGAGGGAACGGAGATGAGCCATATCCAAACCACTGTCCCCAGGCTGGGTGACCCCAATCCAGGCCGCTCCTGGCTGCATAGACGTTTGCCTGCTATTTTGCAGGCGCAGATCCGAGCAGACCCATAGGGCTGGCTGGGGCTTACTCTGGGGCAAGAGGAACATATGCCCTTACTCTGCAGTGAACTGCACCTGCCCCCCAGCCTATGTTAGGATATAGTTCAGGTCAGCCGGCCGGCCTGCTCCAGCGCAGGTTAGGATTGCGTGCTAAAGGCCCAATGCTATCTGATTTTCTAGCACTGATGCAAGCATGCCAATGGGGCATACACTGCATCCTGCAGTGGGTTGACAGTCATGGAGGTGTCCCCAAAGTAAGGGAACATTTGTTTGCAGCTGCACTGGGACTGGAATGTTGGATAGGATTGGGTCCTAAAACAAAATGAGTTAAACTATCAAAGTAAACGGATACATCTGATGCATTTCAATATGGTTATTACCTATATTCCCGCTCCTGAAGTATTTCAACAGGGTCTAATCCTTGAGGCTTCTGAATGGGGCTGATACGGTTCTGTTTTTGCTGCAGCTGAACAATAGGTGAAGGCTGACCAGCTGTGGGTTGTGGTACAGAAGGACCAGGCATTACTGCAGAAGGCTGTGTAGCTGCAGGGGCAGGTGAAGGTCTTCCACTAGGGGCTGGAACAGGAAGCTTTTGAGGTGTACTAGAAACGTTCATATCTGCACTTTGCCCTGCAAAATAAAAAGTGCAACAAAAATGGCCAAAATATCTAAAGCAAACATTTAGTTATTAAATCCTTTTGCTAGGTGCCTAGATCAAGGGTTCAACAAAGTCAACAGATTCACACTCTGCAGAGAAAAAGCATACAGTACAGGACTCAGTATGGCCAAACATTGAATCTGCAGCTTACAACTGGCTGAATCCAGGCTCACCACAATCCCTAGCCCCTTATGTGTGAAACAAACATGTTCCATTAAAAAAAAAAAAAGGATCAATTTTGCAAGTGCTATTAATCTGCTTTTCACCACCCTGAGGGCTGGTTCAGTTATAACAGCTGAACTACTGTTCATAATAACATAAGAGCCTTGCTGGATCAGGTCAAGGACCCATCTAGTCCAGCTTCCTGTATTTCACAGTGATCCACCAGAAGCCTCTGGGAGCACACAAGACAAGATACCTATATATCCTGTTACTAACTTCCTTGCATTTGGCATTCAGAGAGGCTACCTCAAAAACCTGGAGGCTGCATACAGTCCTCATGGCTTGTAACCTGTGATGGACTATTCCTCTATAAATCTGTTCAATCCCCTTTTAAAAGCAGGCAGCCCACGTAGCCTTACAACATCATGTGGCAAGCATTTCCACAGATTAATTACGTGCTGGGTAAAGAAATATTTCCTTTTGTCCATTTTGACTATTGATTCGGTTTTTGAGTCTAAGCCTTAGGCTCATGGATTCATCTTCTTCACCCTTCCTCTTTGTTCTATGGCTTATTCCTAACTTCCTGGTTTTGGAAAGCCAGTTTCCGAATGCATTTTTTATTTTTAATGTTTAACAGTGTCCTCCAAACGAGACCTGAAAACCCACTGGTAAAACGCGGTTTCCGATTTTGTTTCAGAAGACAAATACCAGTTTGGGCACAACAGCAATCTATGGTTTGCCTGCGACAGGAAATCAGAGAATGAATCAGAATGCATGTTAGGAGAAAGGAGGGTGGGAGGCCATAGCTTGGACTTGATGTTCAAATCAGGATTTGGCCTTTACCTCTGAAGCAGCCCTCACAAGTTGTTTGAGTTGGGGGTTTTCTATCTGAAACTACCGTCTCTACCATTTGAAAGTTCTAAAAAAACAGAATAAACTCGCAACATCTATTCTGTATGCATATACTTCATGAATCTATGTGCCCACTGTACCCAAGTTGTTTCTGTGGCACTATGACCATATAAAAAGCAACATGCCAAGTAACACTCTATGCATGCCACATCAATAGATGTGGTACTTGTGATGAAGATATGTGAAACATGTTTAAGGGTGCAATCCTAACCAGTTTTCCAGCACCAGGGTAAGGACAATGCAGCTCTGAGGTGAAGAAAAAACATTCCCTTACCTTGAGGAGGCTTCCGTGACTACTCCACTGCAGGATGCAGCACATGCCCCATTGGCACAACTATGTCAGTGCTGGAAAATTGGTTATGATTGTGCCCTAAATGTGTCAATAAAGTAAATATATTTCCCTATGTTGGGTGGGTCTGTGCAAACCTAACACACTAAATGTACATGTTGACATTTACCTATAATTCTCAACATATTAGAAAATCAGTAATAGAGTTCAGAAAGTTTTGCTATTTATCCATAGATATAAAGCCAAACTAATAATGAAATGCCATGCTCGTTTCTCTTCTTAACTGATAAAAGATGACATTAAGGTACTTTGGTAAATGTCCAAAACAAACCTCATGACACAATAATTTCTGACATCTGTCTGTCTGTCTCAGGAGCCACCAAGTCCTCTCACCCAAATTATCGCATTTCACCCTCACTGTCACAGTTGATCAGGAGAAACACAAGGCAATATCCCAAAAGGTGAATAAATGCAAGGAAACACAAGGAAATGTTCAGAAAGGGGACAAAATAGTTTTTCAAACTTGTGAAAATTATTGCTAAAATTATTGATTGAATAAACTTATGATTCCACCAGATCAGTGTGAACAGAAACAGTGTTTAGTTTTCCTCCATTGCTGATGTGGTACCTTCCCAAAACAACATGCAACAAGAGAGGCAGTATCTTAGATGAAGAGGAAACAGTTACTCCTAGCATTGGAAAAGTTATCCCCCGCCCTTGTCACTTTTCATATTACTTATCTCATTTGTCCAATGCTCTCTCTCACGGGTGACCTGTCAGAACTATTATCCCTTAATTATTGTCCTGTTGCAAAGAGCAACACAGAAAGGGACAGGGCAAACAAGAAAAGCCCCAGAGACGTCAGGCAGAATAGAAGGAAAATAACACCTTCTGTTCAATGCCACCCAATTAATTTATTTTTGAGTCAAGACCCTGAAATCCATTACAGGAAAGTGGCTGGGTTTCAGGACAAGCCATCTGCTAGTCACATGTCTCATGGATACATAAGTAAAAATGCTTTGGATTTTTGAAGCTGGAAGTGTGTGGTTCTCTGAATTTTATTCACGGGGCCTAGGTGATACCAGAAGACTTTCCGCAGAAGAATTAAAGGTCCCCCCGCCCCCCAAGAAGAAAGATACAAGGAGAACAGATGAAGGAGAACAATGTGAAAGCTATTGAAACCAAGCTGACGAAAAGATTATAAGAGAGTGATATTCTGGATACATTGTTTTAGTGTTCCTGCAAAAAGTTGAAGGTTAGCTTCTCAAGGAATAGAATACTCGTGTGCACTCCCAGAGAGAAAGGCTTATCCACTTGCACCAGCTCTTCAACTCAGCCTCATTCCTCATTCCTGGCGCAGCAAACACCCATTATTATTGCTGCACATGTGTTCCTGGGAAACTGCTGGGTTATGCAGATAGGGCACAGAAGTGACAGAAGTCAGCAGGGAGGGTAAGAGGACAATGGGGACTAAAAATGCATCAAAGCCACCACTTGTCCCTGCAGTTCTACTGGTCCCTGCTTAAAGGAGTGGCTAGATCTGCTTTGTTTCCCTACCTTCCCCCCCCCCCCGTAGCCAACTAGGTAAATCGGGATTCTCAAACTTTAACTTACTGTGGGAAAATCCTACCCAACTTTCCCGTGCCAATGCAGCCACAATGCAGAACCGAGGAAATGGAACAAATGTTCCCTTACCTGGAAGAGGCCTCTCTGACTGCCCCTCTGGCACAGGATGCTGCACATGCCCCATTGGCACAACTGCACTAGTGCTGGAATGTTGATAGGATTTGGCCCTGTGACCCTTAAAACATAAGCAACCTCCCCCAAATTCTATAGCTAGTCACAGACCATACTTTGAGAATGCCTGCAGTAAGAAAATTGGTCATTCCAGTTCAGTATTGCTTACTGGCACAATCGTCTTGGGGTTTCAGACAGGGGCCTTTCCCGGCCCTACCTGGAGATTCCAGAACTTGACCCCAATTCCTCACAGCTTTTAAATCCCCTTCTGAGCCACGTGTGACCCCTACTTTAAGAACCTCTAGTGTATATTATTTTCATTTACATTGTACGTGGTATGCATGGAACATTAGGGCTGATAGTCCATTTTTCCCCCTTTACCTTCTGGCCAAGTTTTCGGAGCCATGGCAGGTGTGTGTCCTGGCATTCCGGAAGTGGCTCCTGGTCCAGCTGGTGGGACACTCATTGGATGCATCCCAATCACTATCGGGAGCAACGGGGAAAGGAATTATTGGAATATGTCAGAATAATTGTGATAAATAACTTGAGTTGAGCATTTGACTCTGCTGCATGAAAAGTAAACAGAGAGAGAGATGTACATCATAGGGAGTAAGTATTCTGACAAGTGCTTTTGCTTTCAGGAACTCTCTCCAGGAACAGAAGCTCCCGCCACGAACAGAACAGAAGAACCACATAAGGCCATGATTCCCAAACTGTTGGTTGGAACCCACCAGTGGGTCACAAACCAATTTCAGGTGGGTCTTGAAGCACTTAGAGCAGCCATATTGAAAATATGGGAAGTTGGGATACTGGATAGGGGGAGGGCTGTGTGGTTGTTTTGCTTGTGTCAAGGTTATGAATAGGCTTTTTTCCCATTTCTGATTCACTTTGCTATTGGAAAATGGATGAGCATTAACCTAATTTATTGTTGCATTTTCAGAAAAGCAGCAGGCTCTGGTGTCACAATGACAGCACTTCAGGCCATGATGTCGCTTCTGGTGGGTCCTAGACAGATTGTCATTCTAAAAAGTGGGTCCCGGTGTTAAAAGTTTATGAACCACATAAGGGGTTCTTCTTTTCAGATCCCTTGTGCGACTGCAATGTTACTTAGGGCCCAACCCTATCCAATTTTACAGCACCAATGTGGCTGTAATGCAGCCGCAAGGTAAGGGAACAAATTTTCCCTTTCCTTGATGAGTTCTCCTTGACTACACACACACACCCCAAAGGATGCAGAGCAAGCCCTGCTGGCACAGCCACATCGGCGCTAGAAAGATAGATAGAATTGGGCCCTAACATTCTGAAAAGGAGCTTTCAACAGTGGAAGCATTAGTCTGGCTGCTACTCCAAATGTACTTACAGCTGGCAGTGACGAACAGCTCTCTGGCAGCAAGCAGAGTCACATGCTGTTGGAGCGTGGTAGACAGGTAGGAGCCATCCCCTGCACACCGGCGGATCCATGAAGACCCACCAACACAGGAAGGATGGCACGGCAGGGTGGGCAGTGACAGCATGCACGGATCAGATCCAGGAAGGGGCAGGTTCATCTGCAGCACTGGCTGCCAAATCCAAACCCCCCTTCGCAGGCCCAATCCTGAGGCACAGACAGTACTTCTCAATTGCACCACAGACTTCAAATCACATCTAGAGGCCTTCTGAGGCCGTGTGTCCTCCCCACTTCACCTCCTTGATGCAACCGTAAGGCACATAAATATTCATAAAGCTATGAATACATGAGGCCATAACTCAGTCAGAAGAAAGGCAAAGGTAAAAAACTGAGTTGGCTAATAGTATAGCGCGCAGTTATTTTACCAGATGGCTTGTTGTAAAGTGCCTGTTGCTGTTGAATCCCAGGCAGCGTCCTCTTCCCTTGGACAGCAAGCTGAATATTCTCAGGTATTGGCTGCCCTCTAGCCAGCATTTTGTAGGCTAGAATCTGCGCTCGGAGCTGATGCAACTGAACAGGACTGAATGGAGAAGGGCCTCTATTGGGATGATTCATCACTTGTGGGTCTCCTGGCATCATGGGTCCTGGCTGACTTGGTGGCATCTGAGGGGGAGTTGGACCTCCTCCAGACATTGGACTAGACACATGCTCTGGCGCTCCCAATGGAGACGGATGTGGAGACATATAGCCTGTATAGAAAAAAAAACACAGTAGAATAACCCATTCTGTCATTTTCCATACCAATGTAATACCTGAATAAAATATCTGAAACCCAGCACATTATTATTATAAGCACACTATTAATAATTATTTATTAAGAATATTTATATACCACTTTTCAACAAAAAAATGTCAAGAGGTTGGAATGTATAGAAGTCAAATCAGCTGGCTCTTCTTGGCCCAGCAGTATTGAGCCTGTGCAAAAACACCATGAAAGTGTTGATGTGGCCGACTGTAATGTGGACACCTGTAACTCTGGGACCCAGAGTACTTGGGCAAGCTCATCGGCTCACAGCCTCAGTTCCTTCATCTGTAAAATTGGAAGAATGATGCTCCCATGAAGATGAATGAGATACTCTACTGAAGCAATGTTGAACAAGCAGAGTGCACATGCTCAGTTATGGGCCCAATCCTAGCCAAGATTCCAGCATCGATACAACCTCAATGCAGCTCTCAATCAGGGAACAAATATTCCCTTACCTTGAGGAGGCATCTGTGACTACTCCTCTGAAACATGCAGCACATACCCCACTGGCACCACTGCATTAGTGGTGTATGTAGAATTTCAGGGTAATATTGGCGCACACAATCCTATCCCACGTTGTTCCCAACTTTGAATCCAGCTTTCCAGCACTAATGCAGCTGTGCCAATGGGGTACATGCGGAATGAACAGTATAATACTGTATACTTTACAATTACCAAATATAACAGAAAACTGTGAGCCCAGTCCTATATATGTCAACTTAGAAGCAAGTCCCATTACTGCCAATGGGGCTTACTTCCAGGTTCGAGTGGATAGGATTGCAGCCACAGTCTTTTTAACATGCAAAGTTTCCTTATTCCAAGTCAGACCAGTGGCCCACCTGACTAACAGCAGCTCCCCAAGTTCTGTGGCAAAGGTCTTTTCCATCACCTACTATGAAGGTCTTTTCCATCACCTACTATGAGATCCTTTAAACAGAAATGCCAGGACTGAACCCAGGATTGACCTTCTGGATACAAAGTATGAACCTACCACTAACTATGGCTCTTTTTCTAGGCCAGCTTATCTTTTAAGATTTAATATACCCAGCTTTAGTCCTGCCACTTTAAACACCTGATGTTTAAACACCAAAGCATTTATACGTGCTCCCACTTTCTTAAAGTTCAAGCAGTGCACTTAAAATCCCTCTGTTACATTTCACTGCTACACTGCAGTAATCTTGTTTGCCAAGTTTTATAACTGAGCCTTGCAGCCTCTTTGTATTAGTACGATTGCTCTGCATTGCTATCATCTCACTGGAATAATAAATACTGAAGACTTTTAGATGGCGCCTCTCAGTTTCCTTTATAAGCACAGCAAGTCACCAAAATTCTCCTCATTTACCTATTCAGCAATTTGACAATTTACCATGGCATCGTTCTACATCATGAATGCAAGGATTAATACTTTATCAGCAGACCGTTTTAACGCAAGCAGAGTGTTGTTAAAACAGTCATAATTCAGTTTTAAGTATTTTTCAAGGTAACTCTTGGTTAATAGGGAAGGCAAGATGTGTCTTTTCCCACTTACTTTATTTTTTACTTTATACACCAACTATTCAATCCTTCTAAATAAGTTTACTGTTGATCAACTTTTAATCAAGGCATAAAATGCTAATTCAAACTTTTGATGATTTTACAGAAAACTAACATTATTACAGAGTGGGATAGGGAGAAATGTTCTCACCTGGTGTGTTTCTTTCTCTGTTCTCTTTTTTCTTCTCCTCTGTAAAATCATCCGGTCACAGTATGCATGTACTGAAAATGAACAGAATCTGTGCAAGAGCACAGTGGGGTTCTTGCACAGCTTCTATTTATTTTAATGAGGCTTGCACAGGAGACGTCCTGGTAGATTGGACCCCATGTTAACTAGCAGGAGGTGGTACTATTTGGATTTTTTCACTCCAAGTACCAAAATGGCTTAGGCCAGTCCTGCTCTCCACCATAATCACTGCTCCCAGCATACTGAGATGAAAATAACTGTAGAAAATCAACATGCAATCTGGCTTAAAGTCATTGCAATGCAGGCATGCAACGATATCGTCAGATGGTGCGTGAATCATGTCATAGGTTGGACACCCGTTTATGTTCCGGTACTCTACCTGCACTCTACACACAAGGTGGTTTGTTCAGGAGATTTTGGGCTCTGACAAATGTACAAAGTTTGCCTACCATATCTGAAGATCAGATTCTAAAGCTATTTTTGTGTAAACAGAACAAAAAATACAGTGAGAGGAAAAACTATTTGATCCCCTGCTGATCTTGTACATTTGCCCACTGACAAATAAATAATCAGTCCATAATTGTAATGGTAGGTTTATTGTAACAATGAGAGACAGAACAACAACAAAACAATCCAGAAAAAACACATTTCAAAAAAGTTATGAATTGGTGTGCATGAATTGGTGTGCATTTAGTGAAATAAGTATTCAATCCCCTATCAATCAGCAAGACTTCTGGCTCCCAGGTGTCTTTTACTGTATACAGGTAATGTGTTGAGATTAGGAGCACACTCTTAATATAAAGGGAATGCTCCTAATCTCAGTTTGTTACCATACCTGTATAAAAGACACCTGTCCACAGAAGCAATCAATCAATCAGATACCAAACACCATGGCCAAGACCAAAGAGCTGTCCAAGGATGTCAGGGACAAGATTGGAAACTTACACAAGGCTGGAATGGGCTACAAGACTATCACCAAGCAGCTTGGTGAGAAGGTGACAACAGTTGGTGCGATTATTCGCAAATGCAAGAAACACAAAATAACTGTCAATCTCCCTCCGGGGCTTCATACAAGATCTCACCTCCTGGAGTTTCAATGATCATGAGAATGGTGAAGAAGCAGCCCAGAGCTACATGGAAGGATCTTGTCAATGATCTCAAGGCAGCTGGGATCATAGTCACCAAGAAAACAATGGGTAACAAACTATGCCGTGAAGGACTGAAATCCTGCAGCACCTGCAAGGTCCCCCTGCTCAAGAAAGCACATGTACAGGCCCGTCTGAAGTTCACCAATGAATATCTGAATGATTCAGAGGAGAACTGGATGAAAAAGTGTTGCAGTCAGATGAGACCAAAATCGAGCTCTTTGGCATCAACTCAACTCACCATTTTTGGAGGAGGAGGAATGCTGCCTATGACCCAAGAACACCATCCCCATCATCAAAGGAGGTGGAAACATTATGCTTTGGGCCTGTTTTTCTGCTAAGGGGACAGGACAACTTCACCGCATCAAAGGGATAATGGATGGATCCATGTACCATCAAATCTAGGGTGAGAACCTCCTTCCTTCAGCCAGGGTATTGAAAATGGGTAATGGGTAGATATTCCAGCATGACAATGACCCAAAAACACACGGCCAAGGCAAATAAGGAGTGGCTCAAGAAGAAGCACATTAAGGTCCTGGAGTGGCCTAGCCAGTCTCCAGACCTTAATCCCAAAGAAAATCTGTGGAGGGAGCTGAAGGAGCTGCCAAACGTCAGCCTCGAAACCTTAATGACTTGGAAAGGATCTGCAAAGAGGAATGGGCCCAAATCCCTCCTGAGATGGGTGCAAACCTGGTGGCCAACTACAAGAAATGCCTGACCTCTGTGATTGCCAACAAGGGTTTTGCTACCAAATACTAAGTCATGTTTTGCGAAGGGTCAAATACTTATTTCACTCACTGAAATGCACACCAATTCATAACTTTTTTGAAATGCATTTTTCTGGATTGTTTTATTATTCTGTCTCTCACTGTTACAATAAATCTACTTTACAATTATGGACTGATCATTTCTTTGTCAGTGGGCAAACGTACAAAATCAGCAGGGGATCAAATAGTTTCCCCCTCCTCACTATAAGTAATACAGCATTATGAAAATGAGGATATCGACATTCAATCAGTGGCGTCCAAACCTTTTAGCATCAGGACCCACCTAAAAAACTGTTTCACCTTAAGCTACTCAAGCGTCTGTGGCTATAATTGGGCAGCAGTGTTTCCCCCCACCCTCGCCCCAAGTAGTAGGTTGTTTCAGCCTAATCTGCATTGTCAGTTTTGCAACCAACCAAAAACCTACCAAAAATTGAGTCCAGATCCACTACATTGGGAACACTGCACTACAACGTTATTTAATGCACTACATTGCATTAAATAATTACACAGATTGCAACCTTGCATTTTTTAAAGGTGACAAAGCAAGATGTGGTAATTAGCCCACATAATTCAACCACATAGTAGCTATCTAAAAGGAGTACTCAGTCTGTTCTATAGAACTTCTGGAATGTCAGACAACTCTTTAAAGTGTGGAACCAGCGGTGTCATGCTACCGGTACGCTGGGCGGGAGGAATGGGTGAGTGGCAGCCCGCCCGTTGCGTCACGCTCCGTTTCGCCGTCTTCCCCGCCCCACGGCGGGCTGCCGCTCACCCATTCCTCCCGCCCAGCATACCGGTAGCATGACACCGCTGTGTGGAACGTTTGTAAATCTGATATAAATATCTAAACTGTATTAAAACTATTTCATTTCAGCTGTGAATTCCTTGGGGAAAAGGACTGTGAATGATGCACTTCTGTTAGTGTTCATTTAAAAAAAAAACTGCTGGAGATTAACTACTTTATACTTACCTTCTGTTCTTGGAGCTTAACCATACAGCATATGCTGCTACATGAACATTTGACCTTTCTGAAGCCTGCCCTCTCTTCTATACGCATCTAAAAACAAACAACTGAAGACATGCTAGCCAAGGGAACACACCATGAAGGCTCTGAGTAAGCAGACAGATAGGAACCAAAAATATGAACTGTTGCAGGAAGGATGTATCAAGCAGATCCTGCCTGCCTATAATCATTAAATCCCCATAGGCAGCATTGTCTTTAGATATTATCTGGATTAGAAAACACCTTTCAGTTGCCAATTTTGTTCATTTATAGGGTACAATCAAATCCTTAAATTCAAAGAGCTCTGCACAACGTATGACCCATCAAACCAAGCTGTACACTGTAGCCCACCAGACATTTGACAAGTTTGACGCAGGCAGAAAACAAGGTATTTATCCAACTATGAGGGCTTCATTAGGGAACTCACAATATGTTCAGGCACGCATTAAAACAACACAGTTGGCACTTATTTTGCGTGAGGGTTAATGTTCCTAGGTCAACACGTAAAGTCAAAATTGGCGGTCAAAAGGGTAGTCAAGAAGCAGATTGGGCCTGGGACACCTGGACAACCTAGGTTGGATCCTAACCCCTGGCCCCAGCCCAAACATGGGCCACTTAGATTTTAAATTGCAGGTACAGATCCCTATAGAGTGGGCTGGCATGCAACATGGAGTAAGGGGGGGGAATCCTCTTACTCAGAGTTGCACTCAAGCCTGCTTCTAATCTGTGATGAATACAGCACAGGCCAGTTGGCCTGCCTATTCCAGTACAGGTTAGGATTGTGCCCTAAATTGAATAGTAGACAGAATTGTCTGCACTATTTTAGCTATTGTTTTTTGTCTTTTGGTGGTGATAGGGGACCAAGAATACATAGCTGATTTTGTGCAAGTCAATCGAGCACAAGCTGCGGGCCAAATATACAGGAAATGACAACTATTTTTAATACAAATCTTTACAGTTGCTTCCCTGTGAATTACGGAATGAACGAAAGGAAATTAAAAGGCTACATACTTCTGAATAATCTAATTTAGATCTGGTATTTAATCTGCAAAAGAGAAAGTTTTCTTCTCCTGGATGTCAGAGATTCAGAAGCAAAAAAAATCTGCCTTTGCCCTCTGTTTAGCAAAGATAGGCACAAACACAGGCAAAGTTATATCATAGCATATCATCACTGCAGTTTATAATATCACAATTGGCTATTGTCATTTATATATCAGTAATAAAAACAATGACCAATTTAAATAGGATTATCAAATAATATAAATATCAATGCGGTTATTTGGGTCTCAGAGCAGGCCTTAGGCATTTATCTCCTTCTATTCTTCTCCCCATGCTTCTGAGCAGAGATGTTTCCTGCCCCTTGCCCTCCCTTTGACACAATCAAAATACGTCAGGGAGCTGAGCAACACAAGGGCTGCTGTATGTCCTTGCTGTTTAGTTTCCACTAAAAAATCTTCACACTTTTAAACATTATATTTAAACATTATATTTATCTGAGAATCTACATAATATAGTCCAAGGTACTAAAACAACACCATGACCTCTCAATTTAATAAGAGAAAGATAGAAAGGATGTCCATTGATGCGGAAAGTCTGTAAAATCTGAATGCATGTATTATAGTGCACATGCACAGGTGAAAAACATGTATGACTTGTTTTTAAATAGACAGACAATGCTTGTTATTTCCAAAGTCTGTTAAACTGAGGGTAGTAGATTCTGGTGCTGAATATATAAAGAGCAAAAATGCCTCTGCGAGTGTGCAGAATCTCAAAAAGCTATGGTTTATTCATCTGACCATCACATCACAGAGATGCCCCTCTGTTCAGTTTAAGGGTTGAATAACATACCACAAAGCAACTTTTAGGCAATCATCTTGCGACAAAGATCAGTACAGAGTCCATCTACATGCCCATGCATATAAATGGATTTGCCTCACCCACAGAAGCACCAGCACCAGAATTCTGGAATACATTAGAAGAGATGCTAGATGAAGAAAATTGCAGCTATCTGCTGTAAATCATGAGGCGTGGGCAGAGATACTCTGAAAACTCCTAGTTTATAAATGAAAAGGTCTCAACAGCAAGGAGAAAGGTGCACAGGGAACATTATTTTCTTGTATTTTAAAGCAATTTGCTCTCTTTGATATAGAAGCCTAACAATTACATATTTGCAAAGAAACCTCAGAGAACATGGGAAAGTAAGATTCACAGTGCAATCCTATAACCCGCGCAACGTCAACGCAACAGGGTTACATCAACCCTGCGCATTTAGCGCCGATGCGGGAGCACCGGCGCGCTGTGCCTCCGTTGCATTGGCTGAAGCTGGCTGGTGCGAGGGAAGCCCCACATCCATCTGGACAGTGCATTGGTGGGAGGAGGGGAGTTGGGATGTGGGTGGGTCCAGGATTTGGCCATAAGGCCGAACCCTATACCTGTTCGGGTGGCTGCGGGGCCCCTATTTGGGCCGTGTAGTCTCCTAGGATCTGCGTCTGCCCTCCAAGGAGTGCATGGGGGGGCTGGAGCCTCCCCTACGGTAAGGGAACAAATGTTCCCTTGCAGCAGGTAGGCTCCAGCCTTCCCGATCCAGCGTTGGATATGGCGCTGGCCAGCTGGCCTTGCCATTCCAGAGCTGGGTAGGATTGCACCCTCATTGTCTGCCGGACTAGAATTGGTGCCTCTCATGTACATCAGTATTTTCAAATATTCTCTCTCTCTCTCTCTCCCTCTCTCTCTCCCCTCAATTCCTGGCAAATCACCTCAATTCCTGGCAAAGAAGCTCAGGCCTGGAAAGGCTGAAAAAACTGCTCTCAGGCAAAACAGACACATATTCGGCTAATTAGACCAATTTGGTGGAAGGCAAGTTCAGATGTGCAAAGAGGCTGCTTTTTCTAACACTTAAGTTAGAAGATGATAGATTTTTTGACATGGACTACGCTCAAGAGCGCAATCCTAAACTGGAGTTGGTCCAGCATAAATTAAGACAGCAAAGTTTGGCCAGTACAAGAGCCACCATAAAGCGTGTTTGGACTACTCTTGGAGTCAGGAAGGATGGCTCACGTCTGTGTGACTCCGAGACTGGTCCAAACATACTTTACGGTGGCCCTTGTGCTGGCCAAACTTTGCTGGCATAGCTTATGCCAGCTTAACTCATTTTAGGATTGTGCCCTCAAGATGATAGACTGAGGTAAACAGCAAACCAGCCCACAATCCTTAAACATCTATCCCTTGCATCTGATTTTGAACCCAAGTTTCTAGCAGCCTCTGTGGAGAGATTCATATATTCACATCTTTATTATGAGCCCCTCTGGATCAGGTCAAAGACCCACCTAGTCCCGCTTCCCGTATCCCACAGCGGTCCACCAGATGTCTCAGGGAGCACACAAGACAACAAAATACTTGGATCTCGTTGCCACTCCCCTCTGCATCTGGCATTTTGGCATCTACCCTCCTAAAATAAAGAGGTTACACCACCCATCAAGGCCTGTAGCCTGCGATGAACTTTTCCTGCAGAAATCTGTCCAGTCCCCTTTTGAAGGCGCCTAGGCTAGACGGCATCACCACCTCCTGTGGCAAGGAGTTCCACAGGTCAATTACCCACCAGGTAAAAAAGTATTTCCTTTTATCTATTCTAGCTCTCCCAATGCTCAATGTTAGTGGATGTATTCAAAATACTCTTTTTTAAGCAACAACACCAAAATTTACCACTACACTGATTGATTCCCTGTAACTTCCTTCGAGCCCAAATATATCAAAAGCACGTCTGATATAAACCTTGGCTGTGCTGATCCATTGGACTCTGAGGAGGCCCCATGCCAGGATGAGGAGGTCGCATACTCGCAGTCTTCATGGAAGTGCTGTGCAGGTCCTCGACCATTCCTTTTTCATGCAAACCATCAATGGGCTGTAAGATTCAACAAAGAAAGGCATATGTTTCAATGATGTATGTTTCTAGGCTCTCCATCTTAAAGCCCCGTGGCAGATGACAACATTTTACAAAAAAAAACATTAAAACATATAAAGAAGGATGTTCAAAATCTAAAATGAGTTAAAATTGCCAAGTAATTTTTTAAAAAAAAAAAACGAGTCAAGAGGGATTAATATTATCAAGTTCACAAAGTGAAAGAACAAGTTAGTTTAACAAGACATGTCACCTTTTCTGAATTCATATCCATTATGCACACAGACAAATGGATTTGGCTTTTGTCTAACAAAGTTATTAATGTAACCTTAATAACATTTAACAGGAGCTTATTTTAAAAGCCACTCTCCCAACAGTTTCCCTGAATGTGCTCTTGTGGTGTACTTGGACAAGAGTATTGCCAACAATATTCTGCCGTTTGAAAGAGCCAAGCAGAAGGCAGTGACCGCAGAGATCCTTTACATAACCCGGAAGCAAACATTAGTGGCTTGGAAGACAAGATTTGTAACGTTAGGCCTAACCTCCAGCTACAAGCAGCAACTGCTGTATCGGAGCATCCCAAAGACAGTTCTCCTTTGAATGTAAACATTCTACAGTACTACAGGCGTCGGGGGGGGGGGAGCAGAGGGGAACTGGATGAACTCATAGCCTACCCTCAGCAACCAGTGCCCACATCAGCAAATCCTTCACTGGATGTAAAGGAAAGGCTGTATTCCAGAACCAGCACACAGCAGGCCAATGGGGTGGGGGGTGGGGAGAGAGAATGATAGAGAAGGAGGTATCGGAGCAACGAGAATAGAACTGAAGGGAGGCAACAAGATACAGGAAACAGTGAGACTGCCATGTGGGAACAAGAGGAAAGCTACACTGCATGCAGAAAATAACAAACTGGTGTGTGGGGAGGGAGGTTGCCGTGTTTGTGAAAAGGGAACCTTAAAAGTACAAGCCAAAACATTTTCAAACAGACACATCAGCACTGGGTGAAATAAAAGATTTACTTCCCTTGCCAGCTGTAACACACAACACTGGGGAACAGCTATGTAAGAGGGAAGAAACATTTGGCAGCCTCCCATTAGCAAAACAGGAACACACTCTCTCTCTCTCTCTCTCTCACACACACACACACACACAGATTCTCTCCCCTACGCACACACAGCTGAAGTGCTCTCAAATCTCCTCTCAACCCAGTCCACACCATCAGCACTGTTTAATTCTCACAATGCACATGCATGTACTGAATGCTTTAAGTGTGTGCATAGAGGGCTAGGGGTTAAAGTGAGAAAAGCTGTGAGGAAAATTAGGGGCCTAGTGAAGAAAAAACAAGAATTAGTGATCCCAGATCTGAGAGAGAGGGTGGCGGTGGGACCACGACGAACAATGCAACACATTTGTTTAGCTTTCCCAAATACACAACAGCATTTTGAAACTAGTCTGCTTTTCCTCCAATGGAGGGGTTGGACTGACAACTCCAAGTCACCCTCCTTTGGAAGACAGAAGGTTCTCAAAGAACAGGCAGTCACTCAAAGCTGAAGAACTCCTAATTTGCAAATATTCCTTTTGTACTTCAAACAGATCTGAGGCTGAGACCTGCTTTCAGGACAATTGAGGAAGACCTTGGGGCACACAGCACTTCAGGCCATGACAATGGAGATGTACCAAAGGACTCCAGGGAAAGGTGTTCTGAAGTTACAGAACTAGACCTCCGCAGACCTTTGATCTTCTGTCAAAAAGTAGATAGGAATCACACAGAAAATGGCCCTCTTGATAGGCATGTGACTTATGAAGTGATACTAGTGAAGGGCTTTTCTTTGCCATGATTTTGTACTTCATGCTTCAGAATGTTCCGTGGCAGTTAACAGATCAGTTAAGAGTTGAAAAGGAGGCAGGGGGTGAGGAAACCCTGCAGGGTATATAGAGGGGACAAATAAATGCAAAGAGCAGCTGAATCCTACCCAAATTTCTCCTTCTGGTGACGCAGCAGCCCCAACAGAGCACACATTGTATCTGTGGTGGAGGGAGGGCAGAAATGTCTCCTCTGGGTTTGTGAACTTTTGTTTGCTTATTCCGGGAAATCTCCTCAGATCTATGCCTGATGTTTAGCAGGTGTACATCCAAGGCATGTCACAGCAGCAGTAAGGGAGATGGATGGGGCCAGGATATCAATGCGCACAAATGCCATCAATACCACCCCTGGTTCGCCTCCTTTCCCACCCTCTGCCCCACCCAGGACAATCCCTATTCCTCCCCCTCCCTGACATCCCCACCACCATCGCAACTACCCATGTTAGTCCAGCCACAGGCCTCCCATGTTGCTGCTGGTTGTGGCAGCATGCTCAAAATGTGTACGCCATCAAAAACCATTTTACAACAATGAAACTCAGTTGCCCTGTTGTAAACCCCTGCAGCTGCTGGTCCAATCCCAGACAGGACTGGGCCACAGTCCCTCCTTAACACTCTTCAACTAAGCAGTAGTAAACATAGAAAGAGAGAAAAAGGGAGGGTATATATGTCAAAAAGCAAGGGACAAGCAGGCTGTCACACAGCTCGATAGCTACACCTTATATAATACATTATAAAAACTGCTGTGATACCACACATCTAGTCCTAAACATTTTTTTTTTGGCTATGTATCAGATCTTCAGTGGCCACAAAACCCAATTTCAAGCACACTTAGGGCGCAATCCTAACCAGGAGTTTGGCTGGCACAGTTAGGCCAGCAGAATTTGGCTGGAACCGGGCCACCACAAAGCGTCTTTGGACCACTCTCGGAGTCACGGAGGATGGCACACATCTGTGTGCTGGCCTGTCTAATTCCAAGAGTAGTCCAAACATACTTTACAGTATCCCTTGTGCTGGCCAAACTTTGCTGGCCCAACTGTGCCAGCCTATCTCCAGTTTAGGATTACGCTCTTAAATTTCATGTTGAGGTCTGTCTGCATTCATCAGACAGGTTGAGTTTAATTATTGGAGTTCCTCCAATACACTTTTTTTCTGCCATTTTGAAAACCAATGGTTGTCTGCCTGTCATGGAAAAGCTTCACTACTTCTAAAATTATTCTAATTCAAAAGACATCCTAGAAACCAGTAAATGTAAAAACACAAGAATAAATGGTAAGCATTTCTATGATACTGCCAACAATAAGCAATTTTAAATCCCAGTTATTTCAACTGGTGTGACTTAAGCACACTCATGGCCTGATACCAATGAGATTTAAAGGTGATTAACTTTGGTTGGATCATGGCATTTCTTAAGTGGCCTTTTCAGTAATTCATATAAAAAATTATACTGTGCAAGGTGAATTCATTGTCTGTATTTGTATGAAGCAGAAGATTTAGCCGAGAGGGTTAATGCCTCCGTTTGCCCGAAGATAACAACTGAAGATCTCAAGGTCGTGAGCTCGAGACTCCCGGAAGTCTGTGTGAGCGGCAGACCTTGCAAACTGCGGCTGATTAAAAGCTGAGTTTCAGCTGCCTCGTGGGAGGAGGTGTGCTGAACTCAGCTGCGTCTCTGGTGAGAGCAGGGAAGCCTCATCAGCCAGCAGACGACAGACGGGTGGCTAAAGAAAGAAGGCTAAATCCAGAAAGAAAGATCTGTTTGAGTGTGGTTCTTGAAAGATAGAACATTCTGTAAATTGTAAAAACCTTCGGGTTTGTGAAAAGTCTGCCTATGTAAACCGCCTTGAGTTGTAATCATTAGAGAAATCTAGTGACTTTAAGAAAGGCAGTATATAAATACATGTATTATTATTATTATTATTATTATTATTATTATTATTATTATATAAAAATAAGTATAAATTAAAAAAATTATCCTTCCCATCTCCCTCTCCCTCTCTCCCTTTCTCTCCCCCCCCTTTTACTTTTAAGTTGTTAGCCCTTTAGGGAAAATCTTTTATTCATTTAGTAATCTAAATTGCTTTGCAAACTTTTGAGAGGGTGGATAGAGGGAGATGGTGGGTGCTCAGGGAGGGGGCTTGCTTAACTGATGCCTTGTTAAACAGCATACTAGTTTAACTGGCAATTCCACCGGCATCTGTCTGAGGTTACAGGCAAAGATTCCAGTTAATTGAGATTGCTGCTTAACCATGTGCTGGATAACAAAACTTTCTGTAATAGTGATAAAAATTATCAAGTTAACTGACATTACTAAACAGATGTGACACACCCCAAAATTATGGCCTGAAACTATCTTAAAAACCAAACAAGCCATTTTAATTAGACTCTGTGACAATGCTGTTTCAGGATTGCAACATGCGATTTATTTAGCTGGCATAGTATTGGGCACAACTCAACCTGTTGCAAATGGCCAGAGGCTCCACACGCCCACCAATGACCCATCCAGGCCGCACCAGAGCAGGTAAGATGGCAGCAGGGACAGGTCAAGGACAGTTTGTGGTTGGATTTCAGCGGTGGCAGTGCACATTAGATTATATCTCCCTTTCCCTGCCCAGAACCACACCCTTATCTTCGACTTAAACCAGCAAAAGAACTCTCATATCAGGGGATACAATTGGACTGCCAATGATCTAATTTTTTTCTGTAATTGCTCTAAGGTGTTCTGTGTTTATGTTATATAAAAACATTCAATATACAAATCAGATTACATTTCATATCTCAAATGTGTTCTCTATCCATTTACTCTTGCATAATACGATATTCTGGAACACAAAACTGTAATTGTTGCTTTTCAGTGGAGCCAAATGTATCTTGTATTTGCGTATTTATCATGCAAAATGATAAGTACTTACTTTGTGCATTGGATGCATGCCTTCTTGCGGATAATCATTCGGTCCCATAGTGGGCATTGAATGTGGAACACTTGGAGGTCCAGGACTTGGTCCCATCATGCTATGGACTGAACTTGGAGAAGGACCTGGTCCTGGGCTAGGACCTAGTATTGGTCCTGGAGATGGCCCTGGCCCTGGAGAAGGACCAGGATGAGGCATTGCACCAGGATCTGTTGGCGTAGACATCTATATTCCGTCTCTTTTTCAATCAGCAACACAGCTGTAGAGAGAGAAAAGCACATGTAATTTTAGCGGCCAGTTGTTCACAGTCAGAAAGGAAAGCGACATTTTGATTCTTATAACATAGCTTGTGACAACAATACGACAGCGAAATACATTTTACCAATCCTAAGAAATTCAGCAAATGCTCAGCTTTAAAAATAAATTAATTATAAAAATCTGAAAACTTAACAGAAACAAGTTTCATGGGCTTCTGCATTGAAACAAATGAGCTGTCAAATAAATTTTCTCATCAAAAGCAAGATTGCAATCGGAAAGGGAGAAATTTAAATAAATTGAAGGATTTTGATGAAAACTATAATGTATGGTTGAATATAGGTACTTATACAGATTTAAATCTTGCCTTTCTGGATATAATCACTAAATAGCTGCTTGCAAAAAAAAAAACAAATAAGTAACATACAAAATGATAAAATATCTAAATTTTAAATATAATATGACAAGAAAAGTAGGGGTTAAAGTAAAATTTTCAAATAACAATTTTCTGGCTTGTTTCTTTTTTATATTTAAAATTATGCAAAAAACAAAATCTGAGTTATTAAGAAAGAAGTAAAAGTGTATGCTACCATATGAAAACGTAACAGCAGTGGCAAAGTCTAGATGACTGCAATCAAGCTGCAATAAAATGTAATGAGGAATCTCGCACCTGTATACCTTTGACAAGTATAGTGGTGCATGCACGTATACTAAATGGAGAGTGAAGACATCAGCATGGGTGGGTGCCCATGTGTATGAAAAAAGAATGCGCCTACATAAACACAAATGACCAAGTAAGACATGTATTTATCCTGTTGACAACCCGAATGTCAAACTAAAACAACAAAAAGTCTTACAAAACCTCCAAAACTAACCATTTTATTTTTGCATAAGCTTTCCATGGACTATTGATCGGATCCATGAAGTGGAATTCTCAGTGCACAAATGTGTGCTGTGTGTGTTCAGACATGGATGCAGAAAAAAAACCCTCAATAGGTCAGGTCAAAAGGTTCTTGTATCTACCAGGATTGCTGATTATTATTATGTAAAATGCAACAGCAATTCATAACAACAGTAAGCTATCACCCTGCCCATACTGAATTAATTGGGAGGACAGAGGAGGAACAATAGTTATCCATTTGTGCCTATACCATGAAATGCAGCAACTATTCTTATATGAAGCTGGATGCATGAGTTCTGGCTCAGTAATTCAACTATGTAATGAGCTAGGAAGCCAAGCCAATCGCTTCAAATGTTCTGATATAAAACTCCATTTCAGCACTTTCTCACTGGAGCCTCCCTTTTATTTTCAATTCCTTTGCTGTGAAACAGCGAGGCTCTTGTGTCAGCACTGGAGTGAAGACTGCTTCATACATTACAATGTTAAGAATGTAACATCGCAGACTCATGTTGTGTACTCCCAAAGGTCGCAACTCCATAAACTGTGGAAGTGGAGCACGATACAGAGCAGCCTCTCATAAAAAGCAATTGTACTCTCTTTTTCCCCACAAGGGCACCTTCATGCTCAGCCCACTAGTGTCCCACTAAGTACACTGCATCAAGACAGGTCCAACCCTTTCAAACGGCCCCCCTCCCACGCCAAGCCATGCTTCACCTTAAGGTACTCAACGGGCCATAATACATAATCTCAATGAACAAGAAGCTCCCATTCCTTCCTAGTAATGAGGGTGATCCAGTGGCACACCCAGCCCATGCTCCACCCTGGGGCTGGGTCAAGGCTCAGGGCTCCCTGCGCTAGCTCACCGCCCACAGACACGCCCACCACCACGCCAGGCTCCATTTCAGAGCTGTATGGGGGCAAGGGAGCAAACAATGCTCACCTCTTGGAGAGGCAAGCCCCCTTGTTGTAGCCCTCCTCCCGCTTAAGCAGCACTCTGCCCGGGGCATTCCACCAGCACCCCACAAAACAGTAGGACAGCGACTGGAGTAATCTCCTTCAGATTATGTTCAGTGCTTCTGGTCTGTAGTTACTGATTTGGGAACTTGTACTCTGTCTGGCCCCAGACTATACTGTTTCTGAAGACTGAAGCAGTGGCATATCAAGATCATTTGGTACCTAGGGCACAAAAATGTTTTAGCGCACACGCAGACAATATTTTCAGTAATAATCATAGTATGAAATGAACAGCAATAATATTGGCTAGAGAAGAAGGGCAGATAATTTTCTTTTATTTAACTCTCTCTCTCTCTCTCTCTCTCTCTCTCTCTCTCTCTCTCTCTCTCTCTCTCTCT
>JAJKFI010000001.1:15071795-15112155 GCA_029204185.1 Lerista edwardsae
TCTCTCTCTCTCTCTCTCTCTCTCTCTCTCTCTCTCTCTCTCTCTCTGTGTGTGTGTGTGTGTGTGTGTGTGTACTAACTTTTTAAGTGTGTATACTTATATGTGTATATTTATATATAACTTTGTAACTTGATATCATGCCAATCATACCAATAAACGTGATTCTCTTGCGCGTGCCTGCAACCAGCGCTAGCCAAATCATGTGCGGTCTCCTCGGATTTGCGCCTGCTCTTTAGCAGGCTCAGATCCAAGGAGCACATAGGGGAGGCTGGAGCCTCCCCTATGGTAAGGGAGTGCATGCTCCCTTACCATGGGAGGCTCTAGCCTCCCCAACCCAGCGTCAGCTATGGTGCTGGCCATCCAGCCTTGCCATTCCAGCGCTGGTTTGGATTGTGCCCTTACTTTCACTGTGTAAGGAAGTATATGAAGCATCCCTAAATTTAAACAAATGCAGCTAGCATAAAAGGATTGGTGGGTGAAATGTACTAACATGTTGTCAATGTCACCCTACAGAAGAAAAATCCAGTGCAATCCTCTGTACAATCCTTGCAGAAGTAAGTTTCATTTAGTTTAATGGGCCTTACTACTGAGTAAATATGTTTAAGGTTGCAGCCTTATGGCCAAATCCTATGCTGGCCTGACGTGGTTGGATCTTGTGATCTGCCAGCATGAAGCCAAGCCTGCTGGCGCTGCAGGCACACAATCCTAACAAGGTGTGCCTGTGTTATGAGAGCAAAATCCCAACTTGGATTTAGGCCAGCACAGTTAGGTCAGCAGTTTGGCTGGCACAAGGGGCACTGTAAAAGTATGTTTGGACCACTCTTGGAGTCAGGCCAGCACACAGATGTGCACCAAAATCTCTGACTCCGAGAGTGATCCAAACGTGCTTTACGGTGGCCTTTCTGCAGGTGCCACCAGCTTTGGTGGCCTAACTTTGTTGGCTTAACTCCAGGATAGGATTGCGCCCTGAGTCACTACCAATACTGCAGGAGCCAGTAAGTCTAGCAGGTGCCCACTGGAGGAGGTAGGAAAGAAGATCTTTGGGAGAAGATCAGGGTGGATCAGAATAGGATTGGAGTGGACTGAAGGCAAGAGGATCATGGCTGCACTAGCACTCACCAAGATCCTATTCCCCCCTTCCCAGTTCTGAGCTGCGCCTTCACTTCACTACGGAGCTGGTGAAGGTCCAAGGAGACCCACTGACAACGAGGTAGCCTATGCAGACATAAAATTAACCGTTTTTTACTTTCCTCTCCTGACCACAGCATACGTCACATGCTCCACCGGTGGCCTGCACAATCTGGACTGGCGGGGATATAACTGGCCATTGGACTGCAATCTTACATACACTTATCTGATAGTAAGCCGCATTAAACATAAAGGGACCTACTTCTGAGTAAATGCTCACAGGACTGCACTGAAAGATTGACTTCTTTCCAATTCCAATTCAGTACAGTCTGGCACTGAATATGCAGCAGTACTCCCCTATTTTAATAATTTCTTTTGTAAACACTGTATTCTTGCATTTTAATATTCATTCTCTGCCTCTGATTAAGCCAGGCAACGAATTAGAGCTGTTGAACTTGCTTAAAATAAACTATCTTGGGAGCCCATTCCTTGCAGGGCAAAGCATGGAAATACCTCTGAAGCTATACTGTGCAAAACAAACAATAACGACAGAACACCACCGAGGCTAATTAGTCCCTCTCATCCCCAAACCACTGTCACAAAAGGAAGTGTTTGGATGTACAGTACAGAAGGCTATCCTCTGGGTAGCCAAGTGCTTACAAAGATGCTTGGGCCAGCTTGCAACAGAGCCATTTCTAAAGAATAAAAAGAGTTTTTGCAAGGGACAGGTGCACTGTTGGAAGTCACACCATAATAACAATAAAAAAGGGAATCTTTACAGTGATGTTTCCCAGGACTGAGAAAAATCAAGGTGAAATACAGCAGTGCTAACACGAACAAGACTAATTTTAAATAAAAACTGCTATTTAGCCACTATGAAAAAGTAATAGATAGAATTGGCACACACCGCCTTCAGAATATTGTTCATTACGTGTTCCAGTGATGGATGTACCTAGAGGGGGATCACAGCACTAAGTTTTGCAAGCAGCCATTGCCCCTCCTCTTTGGAACCTTTTGGAGCCACCTTAGCCTCCGATTTGCTCTAACCACTGCGATTGGCTCCAAGAGGAGAGGGAGTACTATTTGCAAAACCTAGTGCTGTGATCCCCCTCTAGGTCCACCTCTGACCTGTTCCTAAACCCATCAATTGAAAACATTACTTTCTCCGCATACGATAGGTATTGCAAACTCAGTTAGTTTTTGAAATGTCGCCTTGACCATAGCACCATTTTTTTAGATTGCAACCACTTTTGCATTATCTGTACAGCGTACGGCTAAAGTTTTGTTAACAGATTTGTATCTGTTGGCTCTGAACAAGTACAGTAATAACTAAGGGGGCAAACCTAACGTGGAGTTACGCCAGCACAGTTAGGCCAGCAAAGTTTGACCAGCACACAGGACACCATAAATTATGTTTGGACCACTCTCTCAGTCAGGGAGGATGGCACACATCTGTGTGCTGGCCTCTCTGACTCAGAGAGTGGTCCAAACATAATTTATGGTGTCCCTTGTGCCAGCCAAACTTTGCTGACCTAACTGTGCCAGTCTAGCTCTAGGATTGTGCCCTAAGTAGACTAGCTGCTGCACTTCATGTATCAAATAAGCCACTTGAGTATTGTCTCTTTTAAAACTGTCTTATTGTTTTTATCATCCTGTCTCATGGGACAGCATTATGGAATTCTGTTTGTCACTCAGGGATTACATTATGCTATAGACATTTGTTTCACAGAAAGGACAGGTGGCGTGCTTGTGATGGTGGGGTAGGCCACCAACTGCAGGTCGTCCCTCGACAATACCACTCTGTACTCCACGATATAATTACATTTCTCCCTCTCCACAGCCTGCAGTGAAGATCAGGTGACCAAGTGAGATCAATTTTGAGAGAAGAATTTTGAACCCCACGCTTAAAGGCCCAATCCTATGGGCCAGCTGCACCACCAGAACTTGTGGGCAATGGCTGGTTTCCATTACGCTTTCAGAGTCCCCCTAAACATGCATGCATGAACACGTGCACGCGCACGCACGCACACATGAAAAACAGCTCATCTATGTTACAATTATACTCACTTGTAAAGACACACTCCTATTTATTTTCCATTCATTCCCATCATGTACAGAAGGGAGCAAGGTTCTATCAACAAACATGCTGTGTGAGGACAGCAAGTATAAATAAGAAAAAAAATACCATGGCAAAGGGAAGACAAAGTAAGTTAGAAGGATTCATTTGTGAGATGTCTATTGATGCACATTTTAGAGCAAGACAGATTTTCTGCATAGTGGAAAACATGACTTCACATATCAATGGAGACACCATCAGAATTGGTCCACATTAAAGTTTCAGAGCTTGTGTAGATGAAAACAATAGTTCAGTTTATATCTATATATATAAAAACGGACGTGGGTATGTTTGTGTGTGTGTATGTATGTATGTATGCGGGTGTGTATGTATGTATGTTATGCATAGGCTCGGGAACGCCTGGACCAATCCGCACAAAACTTGGCAGGAATACACCTTGCAGCCTGGAAAGAAACACTGCGGGGGTCAGACCCCCCTACAGCCCCCGGGGGGAGGGTACAGCGAGGGGATTGTATTGGACTGAAAGTGTGCTGCCACCCTGTGGTCACAAAGGATTCTGCAGGTCATGAGCTGGGATTGCACTCACTGAGCTGATACACAGGAAGAGACCTCAGAAACGAAAGTGAAATTGCTTTGCACTGAGTTGCTCAGGCTGGAAAGCGCATGATCCAGAGAGTTCCAACACCCAGTCGGATCTGAGAGGGACCTATTTCCAGAGGGCTAACTGGCCACCTCTTCCTGTTTCTCACACGTCGGTGCTATCCTACCACAGGACCTGCAGACAGTGTTCAGTGAGTGTGACATTACGCTCCTTTGCTTGATTCTGTCCCTGTATTCATTCCTTCTCCTAATAGAAGCTGGGGATACTTTGTCCCCCGGGCAACGCTGGGTAACAAAAGGCTAGTATCTTATACATGTTAAACTTACTGTGTTTCCCAAACTATGAGTCCATGGCCCACCAGTGGTTCATGACCCAATTTTTGATAGTTCGCAAAACTGACAGAAATTAGACTATGTGTATCAAGGGTTAAAGAACCTGCTACTTGGGAGGAACACTGAGGCCCAATCATCATTATAGCCACAGGAACTTACAGAGGGCTGGTAAAGTGAAACTTTTTTTAAGGTGGGTCCCAAGGCTAAAAAGTTGGTGAATCACTGCACTACGGGAAATGTCAGAAACTGAGACAAGTATCTGACACATCATCATAAAAAACAAAGTTTAACCAAAGACAAGATTGCAGGACTCACATTGTGCTATTCTCAGGCCATAGAATGCTAAAGTGGACAGTCTTAGCATGATAGGTATCTGGTTTGCGATCTAATTTGTTGCTAGGTATCCACATCATTAGGGTCCTGAATTCATAAATCATTAACTACCAGTGCTAGAATATTAGAGCCTACAATTAGGTTACATTTAATTGCAGGTAGGAGTTATGCTCTGTAATTTAAGCATGTTTAGAACCCTTACCCACTGCCGGCTTGGGGAACAACTGGAAATATAGAACAAATTTGGATTGGATTTAGAAGTTTTCAAAGTGGAAAGTTTCCTACCTACACCCTGTTGTTGTCCATTAATAATTTGTGCAATTCTGGCCAACTGTTTAGTTTTTTCAGTTCAAACTCAAGCCAAATAGGCTACATTTGCTTACAATTACATTAATCAAAAGCGCAATCCTACCCAGCGCTGGACTGGCAAGGCCGGCCGGCCAGCGCCAAATCCAAAACTGGGTTGGGAAGGCTGGAGCCTTCCAGTAAGTAACATTCGTTCCCTTACCATAGGGGAGGCTCCAACCTCCCCAATGCGCTCCTCGGATCTGCGCCTGCAAAACAGCAGGCACAGATCCGAGGAGACTGTGTGGCCCAAATCAGGACCATGCGGCTTCCTGGACAGCCTTATGGCCGCCTCCCAAGCCTGCCCACAAACTCCCTTCCCCCCACCAATCCCCGTCCCCGAACGGGACGGAACCTCCCTCACACTGACTGGCTTCCGTCGGCGCAAGGGAGGCTCCCATCAGCGCTCTCAAGCCGATGCTACAAGTAGCGTTGGCTTGAGAGCTTTAGCACCCCCACGTCGGCGCTAATGATGTAGCATTGATGCAACGATGTTGCTTCGACGCTACAAGGCAGCCAGGATTGCACTGCCTGATAGGCAAATGCTCAAAAACCATTTTTCCCCCTGCATTGAAAGAATTACTCAAGGACCATGCCGCAAATTCTACGATATTGTATAGGCATACTGTACAGATATACTTATGGCAATTCTGTAGGAAAATATTCTTCTATCTTGTTTCTCAGTTCACTGAAGACATAATACTTAGGTCAGGGTGAGTTGCTTTAAGCAAATACCTTTGTCCGCTGTAGCATGTGACACATTCCATTCAGCAATATTTTTGTGGGCAGGGGGTAATCTAATGATCTAAATGCTTAAATTACAGAACACAACTCCTAACTGCAATTAAACATAACCTAATCACAGCCTCTAATATTCTAGCACTAGTAGATAATGATTTATGAATTTAGGGCCCTAATGATGAGGATGCCTAGCAACAAATTAGATCACAAGCCAGATACCTATCACACTAGGACTGTCCACTTCAACGGTCTATGGCAGCAATTATCAAACTTTTCTATCTTCAGAGTCCTTTACACCTAAAAGAAGTCCTGGGGATGCCCAGAGCACTAGTGCATGCATGGAGTGGAGCAGCACCAGGCCCGCCTTGGTCTTTATATAGCTGGTGGGGACAGGAAGGAGGAAGAATCCAATCTGGACGAAGTAGTAACCGGGCCCAGTTTAATACCCCAAGCCACAATCATTTTGTTTGATTCCTTCTGAGTTAGCAGGTAGTTCTCTCTCTCTCTCTCTCTCTCTCTCTCCCTCTCCCTCTCTCCCTCTCCCTCTCTCTCTCTCCCCCTCTCTCCCTCTCTCTCTCTCCCCCTCTCTCCCTCTCTCTCTCTCTCTCTCTCTCTCTCCCCACAAAATATTTTCTTTGCGTCTCAAAATGGGTGGTGTACAAACACCGAAACCCCTTTCAATAGACCTTACTCTGGAGTATATTTGCACAGAATCTTGTCTGCAATCTGAAACCTATATCTGCATCCCAAAATTCCTACCTACAAGAAAGTCAGCCTAGTGAGAAGGAGGAGAAAAGTGAGCACTGCTCATTGCACCTGCGCAACTTGGCACCTGCACAATGCTATGCTATGCTGAGCTATGCTGGAACTGCTACGATCTCCTTGGGGACAACACTAGTGAATGTGGCAGGGTTTATGGTGATGTGCTTGCAGAGCCCCCTCAAGGGCAGGATTTACCATCCTGCATGATTGGGATGACTATGTAATCCCTGATCTTCTTAGATCACTCCATAAACAAATACTTTTTTTTTTTTTTTAAGGCAAGGTAGTAGTAATTGTAATCCTGGGAAATCCTGGCTGTGAACAGCACACCAAAAAAAGAGGGTATTTTCAGGGGCCATTTTTCAGTTCCATGAAAACACACTTCCTCACCCCTCCCAAATGTTTGTGGATTAATATATTTAGCATGTATGTGGCAGTGGCACTTTCAAGTGACCACAGCACTCCACATCTACCATCACAATGTCTTTGCAACAGACCTGTAAGGCAGCGGTTCCCAAACTGTCAGGGAGAGTTTGGAAACAGCAAATATTTGCAGGGGAGATTAGGGAGGTGGGGCGATTGTGGATGATTGTGCTACTACTACTGGGGAGGGAAGGTTTTTTATTTTATTTTAATGTACCTGGAAGTTGCTATGGCTCTTTGGAGGGTCCAGGAAGCCTGTGACCCTCTGTGCAGCTCTCTCAGCAACTCCAAACAGCTGTGAAAAGGGGAATAAAACCACTTCTGGTTTTTGCAACCAGAGAGCCGTAGCAACCCATAGATAAGTTTAAAAAAACCTTCCCCAGCAGCAGCATAATCGTCCCGATCAGGTTGCTGCTATTGCTGGCACCCCAACCCTTAAGGGGCAGAAGCAGAACTTCCCTGGTTGGAGTATTGCAACACCCCAGTTTGGGAACCTCTGCCATAAAGTGAGTAAGCATTATCATCCTGATATGGCATCCTGATATGGCAACCTGCACAACGTCCCAATCCTAACTGCGTGGGCAGCTGACGGAACTAGTATTCTGACAGCAGAACACGTTTTAGAACAGCAGAATCACAAATGGCAGCCAGGTGAGTTCATGGCAGAGGAGATACTTAAGCCAGGGAAATCTTGACTTATAGATTGTTCTGCAAAGAACTTTATTCAGATATTTGAAAAGAAAATTTTAATACTTTGTTCATTTTTCTGGTGGAAAGTCATGACGAACTCTTTCCTATATGAGCATGGAAAGCAATAATTGTCTTTCTGCTTAATTAAAATACAACTATTCAAGTGTTTCTGAATGCATGAATACAAACTATCACTGATGTGTTAAAAGTTACGTATGACTGCTATTGGTACAGAAACACTACTAAAGAAATATGAAATTTCTATAGTAGTCTGTGGTGCTAAGTATTTTCTACTGAGACAAAAAGCAAGACAATTTAATAATCACAATGTAAACATGACTTTGAGGAAAAACCGAACAAAAGTAATGAAACTACAAAAATCAGCAGTGGTTCTCAAACTGGGGCGTCAGGACACCCCCAGCCTGAGAAGCCCAATCTCTGCCCCCTTAAGGGGCAGAAAAAGGGCAAAAGCACCAAAACGATTAGGAGGAGTGTGCTGCTGATGGGGAATGAAGGATTGCTGTTTTTTACTTACCCCACACAACTCCAGCCTATGTGGGGAGGCATTCAGGGAACCTGCAGATCCCTCTGTTTTCCTTGCAAAACCGGAAGTGGCCGTTTTTATCTTTCTTTAGCTGTTTGAAGAAAGGTTAAAAAACGGCCACTTCTGGTTTTGCAAGGAAAACAGGAAGTAGCTGTGTGTGTTTTAGTTGTTAGGAGGCAGTCCTCCATAGGGGTCTGCAGGCTCCCCAGACCTCCCAGGATGCTGGAGCAGTGTGGGGTAAGTAAAAAAAGTTCACCCTCAGAAGCAACACAATCCTCCCAGTCGTGTTGCTGCCTTCCTCTCCCCCACCCCTGCAAGTACTGTACTTACATCTGCAGTAGAGGGTTAACACATGAAGTCCAATGTTATTATTCCCCAGCCCTCACACACATGATTCAGGGCACAATCCTATCCTCGAGTTAGGCTGGCACAGTTAGGCCAGCAAAGTTTGGCTGACACAAGGGCCACAGTAAAGTATGTTTGGACCACTCTTGGAGTCAGAGAAACCAGCACACAGATGTGCACTGACTCTGAGAGTGGCTTCAAACCGCTTTATGGTGGCCCTTGTGCCAGCCAAACTTTGCTGGCCTAACTGTGCCAGCCTAACTCCAGGTTAGGATTGCACCCTTAAGAGGCAACCAATTCTGTCAATTGTCAGAATAAGGGGAAGGCAGTCTACCAGTGGCAGTCCAAATTTCTTTTTCTGTACCTCAAAGACCCTTTCAGCAGTGCCAGTAATGCTACCTGCTGCCCCAGAATAGGAAGCACCATTTGAAGCACCAGGACAAAATATTCCCTTATGACAATACCAGGCTGTTAGAACGCATTCACTGCTTTGCTGTCACTACAATGTAGAGTATGGGAACTGGCTGTTAGTGTGATTCTACTGATTTCAATATCTAAGTCTGAATGCTCAAAGAGTTCATTATTCAATTATTTCAATCATTATTCAAAAATTCAGTATTGTTCTGGGAAAAAAATTACCTGTTCGACTTAAGCCATGCTAGTGTTGCACATAAATGCTCTGGATGAAGTGTGCCAACAGGTGTAGCTTGTGTAACGCTACCAGTGATGTTGCACTGGTACTGCAATAATATTATGCGATTGCAAAAGGTGGGGAAGTAGACATTTTTTAATGAATTACTTATTTATTTAAAATATTTTTACTCCGTCTTTCTGTCACAATGAAGGTGATTCAAGGCAGCTATTACAGATAGTTAAGACACAGCCCTCATTTTAGAAGTCCACAGAAATAATAAGTTCACAAGCAGTTCCACAGGCATAAGTCTACAACTGCAACTGACTTCTGTCATATTTCTCATTTTTGCTCCAAATAGTAACTCACCTTTCAAAACTGTGCTGTATAAAGAATAACTCGCATATCCATTGGCTGAGCTTCAGAGTTTTTCCTGAAAAATTCTCTTTCAACTATTCCTGTGTCGGAACTTCAATACTGATCTTTAAACCTAGGGATCTGGAATCAGAACAGCTGAACAAAGAAACTGTTTCTGGTTTTCCCATTGCCACAAAAGCTTAATTTGATTTTATTTCATGTATTTACACTCCATTTTTCTTTTCAAAAGTGAACTCAAAGCAACCAATTTTATTTCATGTATCTATACTCTGCTTTTCTTTTCAAAAGAAAACTCAAAGCCACTAAAAATATGTAATAGAAACAGTGGTGTCATTCTATAATGAAGTGCCGGAACGCAGGCGGGACTTACCCCTTGATTGACAGGGGCCCCGCGACGCGTCACCGCCTGCTGTTCCGCCGCGGAGGGCTTCTTCCGGGTGGCGCGCCCCTCCGCGGCTCTCCGCAGCACCCAGCGCGCCACCCAGGCAAGCGGGCACCCCCTCCGAAGCCAGGGGTGCCCACGCGGGGCTCGGAACGGTGGCGACGCGTCAGAACCGCGCAGCCAATCACGCGGTAAGTCCCGCCCACCGTTCCGGCACTTCATTATAGAATGACACCACTGAATAGAAGGTAATACTATCAAAGAACAATCAATGTAACAGCAACAGAAATATAAATAAACAATCTCAAAAATACAAAACCTTTTCTATAACAATAATAAAAACTAGTATATATAGACAAATGACCAACGAAAGATAAAACTCATACTTCTCAGACAACTCCAATACTTCCCAGTCTGCCCTCTTTCCACAATCTTGAGTAAAACCCTCAAGACTACATCACTTCTAAAGCACATAATGAAAGTAGAAGGGCCAAGAATGAGTTTTGGTGCTTCTGAGCAAGTCCATTCTCTGAACCCTCCCCAGTTCCGGCATTAAGATATTATGGGTTGACCCCCACCCTCATCTCAAATCCAAAAGGCATGACCCTGAAAATGGCAGCTCCTCCACATACGACCAAGCTTTTGCTAGCCTGGTCCAGAGAATACTCATAAGTTGCTGGTGACACATGAGGGGGGGAAGACACCCATTTCGGCTGAACGGTAGTGCAGTCCATTCCTAAGCCCCAGCTGCACCCAGAGAAACAGCGGCATCGAAATGAGCACCGCTGTATCCAATGGGGCAGGGCAGCCTCCAGAGCCATCTCAGGAACTGTTTGTTCCCTTACACTATGTAAAGCACTGACGACCCCAATGGCTCTTCTTGGATCTGCCCCCGCTATTGAGAGCAGTGGCGTTCCTAAGGGGGGGGAAACGTTACATGAGTGTTTTGCAGAAGCCTGAGCTCCTGTGTAATGAGGCCCCGCCCCCTTGTTTCCACAGCCATTTGTGGCTTGGGGAGCAGTGTCCAACCAGCTTTCCACAGCGCAAATGGCTCTGGTGGCGAAGGGTAGGGCTCACGTTACACGGGAGCTCCGGCTCCTGCCACACTAAGCATTCCTCCCACCATAGAAATGCTACTGATTGAGCAAGCACAGAGCTGAGGAGGCCCGTGTAGGGGTCCATGACTTCGTGACACATAAGAACATAAGAAGAGCCCTGCTGGATCAGGCCAAAGGCCCATCTAGTCCAGCTTCCTGTATCTCACAGCGGCCCACCAGCTGCCCCACGGAGGCATGAGACAACAAGATGCTTGCATCCTCTTGCCACTCCCTTGCACCCAGTACTCTGAAGTAGCCTACTACTAATGTAAGGAGGTTACAACCCATCATTGCCTATAGCCCACAATGGACTTTTCTTCCAGAAATCTGTCCAATCCCCTCTTAAAGGCATCAAGACCAGATGCCATCACCACCTCCTGTGTCAAGGAGTTCCACAGATTAACTACCCGCTGGGTAAAAAAGTACTTCCTTTTATCTGTTTTAACTCTCCCAACCCTCAGTTTTAGCGGATGCCCCCTAGTTCTGGTGTTTTGAGAGAGGGAAAAGAACATCCCTTTATCGACTCTATCCCTTCCATGCATAATTTTGTATGTCTCAATCATATCCCCCTTCAGGCACCTTTTTTCTAGGCTGAAGAGCCCCAAACGCTGCAGTCTTTCTTCATAAGGGAGGTGCCCCAGCCCCGTAATCATTTTTGTCGCTCTCTTCTGCACCTTTTCCAGCTCCACTATGTCCTTTTTGAGGTGCGGCGACCAGAACTGGACACAATATTCCAGGTGCGGCCTTACCATCGATTTGTACAATGGCATGATAATATTGGCTGTTTTATTCTCAATCCCTTTTTTAATGACCCCAAGCATGGAATTGGCCTTCTTAATTGCTGCCGCACACTGGGTCGATACCTTCATTGAATTGTCCACCAGCACCCCAAGATCTCTCTCCTGAGAGATCATTGGAACATTGGAACCAGTGGCACATCTACCGCTGTCTCTGTCCCCACCCAGGCTCAGTCCACCCTTCCCCCTGCCCAGTTCGGCCCTCCTCCCATCCCAGAAAGCCTCACGGCCAGCTGGCAGTAACACTGCCAGCAGCATCCTCCCAGCACTAAGGCTAGCACTGACTGGCACTGGCCTCAGCGCTGGTAGTATGATTGTACTGCTGGCGCCAGAGTGCCTTATGGCACTTTTGTGGCCACTAACCTGAAGTCCCAAATAGATCTTAACAGGTATCAGTTGGTCTTCTCACAGGAGAGAGACCTAAAAAGAGGAGAGAGAGCTAAAAACTTTTTTTGGAAGCATGGATAGACTGTGGTTAAACTAAAATACTTGGTTACCTACGGTGATTGCCTTGCCACCTTTCTATGCACTGAAATCAAATGCCATAGTTGAAGAAATGTTTGTTTCCGGTGGGTGAAATAGGATTACAGGCTAGTCTTACTGAACACAATGGGCTTACTTCAGAGTAAAATGAATAACAATTGGCAAACACCTTTATTAATAAGGGCGCAATCCTAAGATTGCGCTGGGCCGGTGTAAGTCACGCCAGCCCAATGCTGTCAAAAGCAAGCCATAAGGCATGTTTGCAGCAACCTGGGAGTCAGCTGGGGCAGTGCAAGAAAGCGCTCCAGCCGTGGAGGTCGTATCCAGCCTCCGCGCTGCTCCAGGTGAGCGGGGAAGCGCCAGCCGAGTTCAGCTAGTGCAAGGGCTTGGGAAGGCAGGAGGAAGGTGGGAGAGACACAGGGTGAGCCTATGGGCGAACCAGCCCAGGGATGGGGTTGGATCCAGGACTTAGAGTTTCACTTGGAGATCCAGGACTGGAGTTTCACTCCAGGTTGCTTGGGTTGGTGCTATCAATTTCAGCAGTGCAGAAATGCTGTTGCCGCATTACCCAGGGGAAGGGGAAATATTTACCCTTGCCCCGGGTTGCGCCACAGCCAGCCCCAACTCTACATTGGCTTCAGCATAGGCCAGCTCGCCTGCCTGTTCCAGAGCAGGATAGGATTGGGCTATCAGTATACATTTGAATCTGCAGTCCTTGGAGACTGGATATGTATGGAGACAAGGAACTTTGCCAGACAAGGGCTGGCCAGACTCAAGCAATCAGGCAGCAATATAACTGCACTTCACCAACGCAGATACACCCATTGCAAATGAGGGGACCCTTGTAGAAAGAGGATTGAAACATGGAGCTGCATAGAACCCCAGCCACAGATAACTTATCTGTAAACCGCTTTGTGCACTTTTTTTTGTTGAAAAGCACTAAATAAATGTTCTTAACAATAATTTGGTACAGCAACCTTAGTGCTGCAGGACTGGTTGGAGTACCACTCAGTTGAGAAAAGCAACAAATCCTTCTAGCAGAGCGGTTTATCACACACACTTCAAAAGCCGCCTTGGGAGACATGGACTCATCCAGGCACACAGAGCTGGTAAATATTTTCTACTTTTCTGCAAGGCTCATCAGGGAGTGTGTCTGCATATTATGAGAAAATTGATTGAATATCTGCTTTACATTACAGTCCACATAACACCAATCACTGTCAATGTAATTTACAGGAGGGGTAAAATAATTATTGTTTGTGAGTGCAATGAGTATTTTGCAAACTGGAGACAGGGTCCCAAGAGGGAGCATAAGACACCACTGGGGGAAACAAAAAAATTGGCACATACGATTGGCCAAGGACTTATAAACAAGTCAAGACTGGGGCTTCCAAAAGGCATGGGACATAATTCCCTGCACTCCCCAGACTGATGAAAGGGAAGAATGGGCTCGTGTATCCCTGACTACTATGAACCCAGATACTTCAGGATAGTGATGTGGTTGGCATGGAGAGTATCTGTAAGAGCAGAATGAAGAGACAGTATAAGGGGTACAATAGAGCTCAGACAGGTAGGGAAGAAGCAGCATATGACCATGTGTGCATGTGCCCGCTTGAGAACAAGCATATAGGAAACTGGCAAGAGCTATATCCAGTCAAGTTTTCACCTGGGAATGGATGCACAGAATGCTGAGCAACTTTAAAAAGCACATCATAAAGTTTGACAAATGCATATTAGCTAGTAAATTTAAGAAGATACACCTCCTACTTTTGAATTAATCTTTCTTCATCCTACTATGAGAAGAAAACTTATGGCAGTGCTCTTAACCAACCAAAGCGTCATTAAAAATACAAAACTCCAGATTAAGAAAAAATACTCCATTGGTCATAAGAATATAAGCCCTGCTGGATCAGGCCAAAGGCCCATCTAGTCCAGCTTCCTGTATCTCACAGCGGCCCACCAGCTGCCCCAGGGAGGCACGAGACAACAAGATGCACCCAGTACTCTGAAGTGAGGTAAAGGTTTCCCCACGACCGAATGGTCTAGTCGTGACCGACTGTAGGGGGCGGTGCTCATCTCCGTTTCAAAGCCTGTAGAGCCAGCATTTTTGTCCGAGGACATGCTTCCATGGTCATGTGGCCGGCATGACTCCACGGAATGCCGTTACCTTCCCACCGAAGTGGTCCCTATTTATCTACTTGCATTTTAGGTGCTTTCGAACTGCTAGGTTGGCAGGAGCTGGGACAAGCAATGGGAGCTCACTCCGTCACGCAGTCTCGAACTCCCAACCTTGCGGTCGAAAGCCCAGCAACAGCGGATTAACTCGCTGCACCACCACGTCCCCTACTACTACTAATGTAAGGAGGTTGCACAATCCATCATGGCCTATAGCCCACAATGGACTTTTCTTCCAGAAATCTGTCCAATCCCCTCTTAAAGGCATCTAGGTCAGATGCCATCACCACCTCCTGTGGCAAAGAGTTCCACAGATTAACTACCCGCTGGGTAAAAAAGTACTTCCTTTTATCTGTTTTAATTCTCCCAACCCTCAGTTTTAGCGGATGTCCCCTGGTCCTGGTGTTTTGAGAGAGGGAAAAGAACATCCCTCTATCAACTCTATTCCTTCCGTGCATAATTTTGTATGTCTCAAACATGTCCCACCTCAGGCGCCTTTTTTCTAGGCTGAAGAGCCCCAAACGCTGCAGTCTTTCTTCATAAGGGAAGTGCCCCAGCCCCGTAATCATTTTTGTCGGTCTCTTCTGCACCTTTTCCAGCTCCACTATGTCCTTTTTGAGGTGCGGCAACCAGAACAGAATGCAATATTCCAGATGTGGCCTTACCATCTATTTGTACAATGGCATGGTAATATTGGCTGTTTTATTCTCAACCCCTTTTTTAATTACCCCAAGCATGGAATTGGCCCTCTTAACTGCTGCCGCATACTGGGTCGATACCTTCATTGAATTGTCCACCAGCACCCCAAGATCTCTCTCTTGAGCTGTCACAGACAGCTCAGAACCCATTAGCCTATAGGTGAAGTTTTGTTTTTTTGCCCCAATGTGCATCACTTTACACTTGTTTATGTTGAAACGCATCTGCCATTTTGCTGCCCATTCCCCCAACTTGGAGAGACATAAGATCATAAGAAGAGCCCTGCTGGATCAGGCCAAAGGCCCATCTAGTCCAGCTTCCTGTATCTCACAGCAGCCCACCAGCTGCCCCAGGGAGGCATGAGACAACAAGATGCTTGCATCCTGTTGCCACTCCCTTGCACCCAGTACTCTGAAGTAGCCCACCACCTTTGTAAGGAGGTTGCACAATCCATCTTTGCCTATAGCCATCATTGCCTTTCCTCCAGAAATCTGTCCAATCCCCTCTTAAAGGCATCCAGACCAGATGCCATCACCACCTCCTGTGGCAAAGAGTTCCTTCTGGAGCTCTTCACAATCCCTTCAGGTTTTCACCACCCCGAAAAGTTTTGTGTCATCCGCAAACTTGGCCACCTCACTGCTTATCCCTGTCTCCAGGTCATTTAGGAACAAGTTGAAAAGCACCAGCCCCAAGACAGATCCCTGGGGCGCTCCGCTTTTCACCTCTCTCCATTGTGAAAATTGCCCATTGATTCCCCACTCTCTGTTTCCTGGCCCTCAACCAATTCTGAATCCATAAGAGGACCTGCCCTCTTATTCCCTGACTGTGAAGTTTCTTGAGCAACCTTTGGTGGGGGACTGTGTCAAACGCCTTCTGAAAATCCAGATATCTATGATATCCACAGGTTCACCCACATCCACGTGCCTGTTGACCTTTTCAAAGAATTCCAAAAGGTTCGTGAGGCAAGACTTACCCTTACAGAAGCCATGCGGACTTTCCTTCAGCAACACTTGTTCCTCTACGTGTTTTAGGATTTTATCTTTGATGAGGCTTTCCATCATCTTACCCGGAACAGACATTAGGCTGACCAGCCTGTAGTTTCCAGGGTCCCTATCTTTATTTTCAACTATATTTGAACACTATGAGTTGAAAGGAGAGTTTGTCCATCCATTATCATTTCCCAGCAGCCATGTCCAATTTCTGGTTCTAACTACTCTCCTAACATGGGAGAACCTTCAGGTATCATCCTGAACATTTGTCTTCATGAAATAATCACACTAAAGAAACACAACAGAGGTGAACTCTGAGCAAGCAGGGGGCAAAGCAGTCTGCTTCATACAGAATTATCTTCAAACTAGCCGGGACCACAGGAATACAATGGACATATTTTAATGGATTCATATCAGTGTTCCCATTTGCAGCCAACTGAGAAGGTTCCATGCACAGGACACTGGGGTCACAACAATAATAATCAGGTGCTCAGTAATTTTGAGAGACATAAAAAGTGCAGACTAAAAAAAGATACAATGCAGCTCCTGATCTTAACTTCAAAATCAAACAAAAGTGTGGGGTGAGAGATATTAATCTGAGTTGTACCTTCGAAAGATACACATTAAATGGAATTCCAGCATTAACAGTATAAAAATGCCAGCCAGAGGGCTTTTTTCTTGTCAGTCTCAAGCCTCAGGTGTTGGTCAAAGCACTCTTCAGATTTGACAAGGAATGCTCCCTGACCACTTTAGAAGTGAACAAAAGAAAAGATCTAAGACTGCTTTGAACACACTCTGGTGGCGCATACTTTCTATGAAATCCTACGGTATAGTGAGTCCTGAAGCACAGGCACAACTCAGGAGAAATACTTCTTTAATGAACCGTTACCATCACCTCTGTCAAGCCCACATATGTTACGTGATCCACTTAACTTTAAATTTGCTCGAAAATGTTCAAAACTGATAAGATTTTTTTCCTTTTTGTTTCATAGGTCTGATCAATTACAGATGGACATAAAAATCTGCCTCTAATTCTGTCCTTCTGCTACATCTTTTTTTTTCCTGCTGTAACAAAGGGACTCCAGAAAAGGAAAAAAAAAAACTACAACAATGAGAATAATAGGGCAATTAGGTTCACAAAGAGAAAGTGTGCCTAAATTTGCATAACAATACACCAACTCACACAGCAGAAGCTGCCCCACCTCCTAACATGTAGCTGTTATAGTACTAAAGGAATGGAAGACTGGCTTTACATTCATTGTCCAGACTTCAGGAGTTAGTGGCTGGAATTAATATAAAGGAAGCTGAAGTAAAGGAACTCAAGGACACACAAAAGAATGAAGGCCAGAGAACAATGCTGTAAATGTCAAATACCATGTAAACTGAACAGCTCCCATGCTGGGGTTTTCCCCCTTCAAACGCAGGAGTTCATTCAGAAAAATGTTCAATAAAGTTCCATGCCTACCACACTTTATGCAAATCACGCAAATTCTAAAAATCTGCAAAACTTCCCAACTTCCCCAAACTAATTTTTATTTAAATTAAACCCTGCACAAATACAATCGACCCAATCACATTAAGATGCAAGTACAGAACGCAGTCAGTACGTCTCTCTGGCTTAAAAACACAGTAGTAAAAGTAGTTAATCAACCTCTCTTGTCTGTTGCAAATTGCTGGTAATATGATGTAGATGAAACACTTCAGAACTTAACGCTCTCATAATTATGTTTCAAACAAATGGAGGACTCCAGGAACTCTCCCATAAGGCCTTGTAACTTGCTCAATGTACAGTAGAAGAAACGAGGAGGGGAAGAGTGCCATGCGTTTCCGAAGTAAACTTCAGATCAAACATGCAAAAAATCTAAATGAATTTCATGCACATACATTAATGCCTGATCGCGACACGATGCACATTTTTCCACTCAGTTCCTTTCGCTTTATATTGTAAACGTTTGTTTTTCAAGCATATCAGAACGGAGACTCTTCCGGGAGTTTTGCAAATTACATAGGCCTCAACATTCTGTTTGTAACACGCCCTGGTACATTGACTTGCACATGCCAAAACAGAGAAACAAGGCTCCCCCCCCACACACACACACATACACACACATTAAACTGAACCAATCTGTGAAAGTTTTCGACCCCCATCGGTGGAAAACTCCAGACTCCTTTTGCAAATGATCAGCCCTTTTTCGTTCTCTCCGTCCCCAAAGTAATGGCTGCAAAGACTTTACCTTTCCGAAGTGACACCAGAAAGGCGATCTAGGCATGCACAAGGTGGGTTAGAAGCCAGCCGCGCGGACAGGGAGCGTGCATGAGAACGCTAGGCCCTTCTTTCCTCCATCATCGTGTCATGCTGATCAAACATGTCTGTATGAGAGTGAGTCTTATTTGGCTGCTGTGACTTCCTGATTCTCTCCACTGCTGATCACACACACAGGAAAAAAAATCCACCCCAACCAGCGCGAAACCTCGCCTCTTCCTCTCTCTCTCTCCCTCCCAGCAGCAAGCTCAAGCACAGAGAGGCTGGCTTCAGCTGTCCTCCTTCTCCACCTTCTCCAGTCTCACTCAAACGCTCGGCGACCAGTCGCAAACTGCAACATTCACGCGGAATCCTCGCCCCCTCTTTCTCCCTGCACTTAATCATCAACCAAAAAAACTTTTTTTTTCCTCCCCGGCCGAACAACAACAAAAAATCATGGCGAGTGTGATCAGACTCTGCTCCAATGAGGGAGCACGGCACAACCTCAATGGTTTTTGCGCACAAACACCTTTCGAAATAAATAAGTAGTCGATGGCGATGATCTCCGCCGCAAATAATCTGGATGTGATGGTGGGGGTGCGGGTTGTGATGATAAGCAAAATAAAAGGCTGCTCGTGCCTTTCTGCTGCAAAAGGAGGGGGCAGCTCAAGGCGAAGGGGGGGGGAATGGGAAAGCCAGGCTATTTTAGGACACGCATCGCGACACCTTCGCAGCAGGAGAACGGAAAACCGACTGTGCCCTTAAAACAACAGAGCCCCCCACACCCACACTCCCCGTGCCATTCAGGTTTTAAGAGAGGCTCAACTGGAAGGCAACAAGAATAGCAACCTTGAGCTGAGCAAGTCCCGGCCTCCCCCCACTCCTGTGTAATGTTTGTGACAGTCAGTCAGAAGATTATCCGGATCATGGCCTCCTTGGCTTGCATGGTTAATGCTGCTTCCCTAAGAGGCAAGCCACCCTCCCATATTTACATTCACCCTTCCTCGGCCGCATCCAAACTCAAGGCTGAAATGGGGGGGGGGGCGGCGGCGGGGAAGGGGTCCCACGCAACAGCCCTATTCCTCAGGCGAAACACTCTGCAGCTTGCCTTCCACCGGGCAGGACGCTGTCTGAACTTCCAACACTCATCAAGCGGCTTGTGCCGCCCCAGCCACATGCATCAATTTCCCAAAGAGAAAGAGCCTTCCTATCCTGCAATTTCCAGGCTCGGGGAGGGAAGCTAGGGCAGAGGGAGGAGGAAGAGAGACGGGGGGGGGGAGCGCGTGGAGGGCGCAGGGATAATCAGCCTTCTAACACCACTCCTTATTTATAGCCACCAAAATACAGCTCCGTCAATCAATGCGAAGGGTAAAAGGGGAGACAAACCCACCCCCCACCCCGTCCCCATCGTAGCAGACGAGCTTCTCCTGGCGGGTTTGGAGCTTCTTGGAATCTATTTCTGGCGCTCTCTCGCCTGCTTGCCCAGAGTCTATCTTTCGGGGTGGGGGAAGGTTGTTATGTTGTGGGGTGTGTGTTTTTTTTAGCTCCATTCAGGAGTAAGACACCCGGAGCAGCTGATTATTTACTGTTGCCTGGCTTCTCTCATCGCCTCCGTTTGCAGAAATTTGCAGCCCCCTCTCTCTCGACCTTCTCCCTGGGTTCAGCTGACTCACAAAGTCAGCGGCTACGTTTCCTTATTATGAAATGTCACGATCCAGCGTTTTCCGTTTTTTGCAAGAATTATTCCTCCGATCGAAAACTTTCTTTTAATTTTTGGACGTCTTTGGAAGACGGATTGCATGTAAAATGCAGTGGCCGAAGAGGCGAACTCTGTGTGTGCGTTGGTGGGGGGGGGGGGGGAGAAGCGAGCGCTGCTTGGGGTATTTTATATTTCCTTTACAGCAAAGGGAATGGGGGAGCGTGCATAGTCAAAAGCTAACTAAATTATCCCCCCACACCTCCACAAACAAATAGATTAATGGGAAAGATTATGAAAGCAAGTGATAAGGAAAAGATGGATGATTGGGAAAGGGAAGGGAGAAAGTGGTTGTAAGTAATATTTACCTTGCTTGGGAAGAGTGCTGTGTTAGATCTCTCTCCCTCTCTCTATGAGTCACTCGGAGTACAGATCCAGCGAGAGGAACTAGATTATGAATATGACTTCATTGATGACAGCCATTCCCTTCTCTTCCTAAACTCCTGCCCCGCCTCCTGGCTCGTCCCATTTGCTCTTCCCCCTCCCTCCCCCCAGCGCCACCGTTCTGGAAGAGAGCCTCCCACTGGCTGAGCTAAACAGGAGCTCCTGCCCTCAGTGCCGAAAGAAAGGCAGCATTGGCTACTGTGAGCCGTCACTCACGTTACAGCCGGGAGGAGGCGGAGCTGCTGCTGCTGTTCAAGAATGTGCAGACAGACACTGCTCCGTATATGTGTGTGGTGGCGGCGGAGTATGCAGTGCTGTGCACGCTTCTTTGGCTCGTGCGTGTTTTTAATCCGTGCGCAGGGCAACTGGCGGAGACATCTGTGTCTCCCTGCGCTGTTTGGCTCCCTCGGGGATATTTCCGCGCGTGTTTGGCTCAGAGGGGAATGTTTGGAGAGTCTCACTCTCGGGGCGAGATGGAGACTGATAACAACAGTACGTGGGGGAGGGGTCAGGTGAAGAAGGTGCTGGAATTTTAACAGGGCCTGCCGGTGCAAGTCTGCAGGGAAGGAGGCGAGGGCGGCTGGGAGCAGCGACCTGGCTTGAGCCAAATGCTGTTTTCTGTGCCCGGTGTTTACGTTTGCTTGGAGAATGGGGTCGGGGAGGTAAAACATCGAAGGTCATTGTTATCCATGCGAAAATTTCCCGACCCCTTCCTAATCTCTGAACCTGGAACTTCCCTTTGAGGGGAGGGGGGAGTGCAGAGAACATTCCAGCTCAGTCTGTCTGCCAATCAACTGGCCTTTCCACTTCTAAAGTACCCATTAATGAAGTCCTGGCACCAGGGGCCACAGGCTGTTATTTACTAAACATTCCCTCAGGGGAGGAAAAAAAAAAAAACCAGGGGGGAGACATCACTGATGTGGAGGCAGCTCTGAAAGCAATCATAGGAATGCAATCTGTATGCTAAAGAGGCTGCTACAATGTTAAGAGGGAAGTTGGAAGGTAAAGCTGCTGCTTGGGGCTAGCGCAAGTAAGTGGTGTAATTTTGTACACCTCTTTCCTCCTTGCTCTCCTTTTTGAAAACTCACTATTTGCTTTGGAATGGCCTTTCAGGTTGGGTTTTGTACAGGTTGCAAGCTATGAAGCTGGATTTTACCCTTTTGGTTTCACTTATGTGAACCTGAACTTCCCCTTACAGCAAGAGGGTAGGAATACAGTCATTTATTTATTCTAATTAAAGTGCCTAAAACGATCACAGCATTCAGCAGGAAACTCTAGCCTCTGTTCAGTATCAATAACAATTGTTCTACAAAACCAGCAGACCTATTAGTGTAGAAGAGATCCTGAGGAATATGCTTGCCTGACTCATTAAATTCCATCCCTGTCAATCACTTCCACAAGCCTAGTATTCAGAGATATCCCCTCTGGCTCAAATATGAATGCTGTGACCATTTAAGTTTTCTGTGCAGGGTGACTCTCCTGTGTACAGCCAGGAAGGGAAATACCTAAGGTTTTTGGAAAGCCATTGACAGTACAATGAACTGCAAAGGGAAAGAATAAGTATATGATTGCTGTAGGTTTGCAGCCGTATATTGGATTCTTAGGCCAGATTTGTAGGCTGGCCCGGCCCTCAGACCTGTGCAAAAGGGTAGAGAAATGCTCCTGCTTCTTTTGTAACTGCCACCATCACTAGTAGCAATATACAGAAAGCTTTTATAGAAAAATAATGAACTGTGGAGACAGCCGCTGATAAGTTACCTATAGACCATGCTAGATAGAGGCATTTCTGTCTCCCCAACATTAGTATGTTAGTAGATGGAGCCCAAGAAATTAGGATGCCCAAAGCAGAAATGCTACATGACCCTTTATGCACGTGCCCCCCTTAATGCACTCCTGACCTTCTGTTGAACCACAGGTACATATGTTGCTGTTGTGATGAAGCACATCATTAATGTTGTAGGGCAGTGGTTTCCCAAACTGGAACTGTGGCCCATCAGTGGGTCATAACCTAACTTTTGAGGGTAGAATAGGCTACGTGCATAAAGAGTTAACCTGCTACTGGGAGGGGGGAAAGCATTGCTGCCCAATTACCATTATAGCCAGAGGCTTAAGCGGCTGGTTCAATGAAACTTTTTTGTTGTTATCCTGACGTTAACAAGTTTGGAAACCACTGTTTTAGGGGTTTCTGCCCAGCATGCAGGAGTATAGTGCTCATGAACAAGAGCATAACTGAAATTAGAATGTGACTTTAATAACCTAAAGAGTTACTGTAGCACAAAGACAACTGAACTGTGGTCCATATTGTACTTCAGCCTTGGATACAATGGCTAGCCATAGGCATCTGCTTTTCTTAGCCTTGCTGACATGTCCCTTCAGCTACTTGAGTTCAAGGGTGCTCCTCAGTTTGGCAGAAATGTTCTTCCACTTGGCCTTCTTCACATTGGACCTGTATGATCCCAGCTACTCCACAGGACAAAGTAGGAGCCTGGTGTTTATTTCTGGGGAACCACAGCAGCGCCAAGGCCATTACAGTGTGGAAGACGTTACAGAAGGAGCACTACCTCAGTGGAATGTGGGACCCCAAAGTCAACCAGCCAACCTCCATCCCTTTGCCCCTTAACTACAACACTTCAAGCTGTTTTACAGTAAATAAATGAAAGGTTTTATTGGGAACAGTTGCGGTAAAGGAAATAGGAACAAATACACTTCAAAAGAAATAGAAACACATCTGGACTTGTGCTAGCATATATGGTATCTTTTAACTTTTGAGGCTAGGTTCTCTGTCAGTCTCCCATGCTTGGCCAGTATTGGAGTCTTTAGATTACAAACTAACAAAGGCCCCCAGAACACAGGTCTACAGAGTTGACCTGTCCTGCAGTGGGCTGATCTCATTCTTAGTCAACTTCCACAGACAGGCTGATTGACCTATTTTTTCAACACCAGCCTTTTCTGCCAGAGGCAATCATGCACAGGTCCAAATACCAGGTACAATTTTAACAATTTTACCGTTCTTTCTGTTCATATGCTCATTTTTATGCAAGTTGGAGCACAATCCTATGCACGTCTACTCAGAAGTAAGTCCCATTATATTCAATGGAGCCTACTCTCAGGAAAGCGTGTATAGGATTGCAGCCTTGGTGAGCTGAAGAAAGTTCAGTCTTCTTGTAAGGCTGGGGGGGAGCAGCAGGGATTTCTTGGCTTATGAGAGTTCCTGAGAAAATTGTAGAGCAGGGAGAATGATGCTTGCTAGAGACCCTTACAGCATCACAAATACAGTACCCACCTGCCGTGTGAAGATAATGATAACACACAGTCTTGCAAGGTTGTTGTAGGGGTAAATTACATGCAGAGCACTGAAGGCCCTTGTGCTGTAGAAATGAGAAATATTATTAAAAACTCAGTTGTACTCATAACCAATCTGTTAGAGAGCAGCAGTAGTGCAAAGACCCACGCTTACCCACCCGCATTTCCATGCATGACCAACAGGAATTGTGTTTTGCCATAGTGATGGTGAAAAGCGGATACTTTGGATCTTGTTTCAGTATGAACGTGAGATGTGAACTGCAAAAAGATAACAAAACTCTCAAAAATGGTGACATATTAAAAATGTGTGACTGGAACAAAATTAGTAAAACAATACAATGTAAAAAGTACTTGGGAACAGGGAAAACAAAATCAATGGTTGTGTCTGTGTGGCTAAGCTCAGGCATCTCTATCTTAGGCTGAAATTTTTTGCACTCTTACCTAGGAGTATGTGCCAAGGAATACAGTGGGATTTACTTGGGAATAAGCATGCTTAAGATTGTGCTGCTAATTTAGTTCTCTGAACACCAGTCACACTGGAGAGACAGAAGAGTGTAATTAGATGCAGAGCCCAAATGCTGAAGCATTTGTCCCTTTTAGTTCTCTTTCATATGCACACACATATGCAGATATATACAATTCCACCTTTTTATTCAAGGTACATCTGCAGCCCTTCTGCCCTTTATGAAGAGTAAACAAAACATTCCTAAGGGGTAGCTTTCCATGCAAGGAAGCTTGCTGGACTGGCCTTGAACTCAGCAGAAATCAAACCAGAAGGATACAGGAAAGGGAAGGAATATGAAATTCATCTCGCAGGCAAAATAAAATGTTCAGATGATGTGCGAGTCAAAGCACTGATTACTTTTGTTGGCTATAAATCATCCTACACCTGATTTTGTTTGAGGGTTAGAGGGCGGTGGGATCTTGATTGGCTGCTTTAAACGTCACCACAAAGCAATGGCATTTCATGGCTGGATTCTGAATTAATACATTTGAATCTCCCCATAGGGCCAAGGGATATTTGTTGTTGACCTGAGCAGCAGATTTCATCCCTAGATGAGACGCAGGCAATGCGGAGCAAAGAGAGGTGGAAGGTGGAACCTTCCAGGAAGAACAGAGACGTTTCAGTTTACCTGCTTGGAGAGAAGTTGTTTCAACAGTTCCTAGTTGGCCAGCCATACCCTGAAATGGAGCCCTGAGCAGCAGATTCGCACCCCTAGACATGGCCTTGGGGACAAAATTTCAGTGTAAGGATCCCATTATTATTTACTATACTGATTTCACTATTTTTCAGCTTCGGTTATTGTCAATCCAGTTCACCCTCTTCCAATCATTCACTGAGCTGAAATCTTATGAGCAGAATCTTAAGAACGGTAGTCAGCTATGGGATGAGCTAGGATTAAATGTTTCAGCTCTGGGCTATTAACATTTATACCTTCCGATATACAATGATATGCCAACCATATTTGCTAGTTGAGGAGTGGGTAGAATAGGAGATAGTTCCAAAGCATATTCTGAAAGTAGGTAGAGATGAAAGTAGGCACAGAACATGTTGTGTGCAGCCCACAATTTGGCTATTATCTTTGTCTCCAAAAGGTGCAATTAGTCCGGAGCAAAAAGCCAATATGCAGAAGATAAGGAGATCTGGCCTGAAGGCCAGATGCGGAACATTTAAGAACTAAGCTGTAAACCAGGCACCTCCTTATCTTACTATACTGGAATCAGGGCCTGTTATGTTTTCCAGATAATAGACTGTAATGTATGCAACAATCATCTGGTATTTTAAGCAGACTCTTACTACGCTACATGGTATTTATATGGAACAATAATCTAAGATGTTTATCGTGCTTTCTTGATATTATTAAGTCTGGCTTTTGTATCTTCAAAGCAAATCGTACTAATAGTTTTGATGGAATGGAAGATTATTGGTGGTCTGGCAGAACCCACAGCATGCATATTTGTTCCGCAGTGCTGTAGGATTGACTCCTAGGAAAGGCACATGCAGCTGAGCCTCTGTTTATAAGGGAAGTGACTCTGGTGGATATTCAGTGATGACAGTAACAGTGTGTGCTAAGGTAGGAAAAAGAAAACATTTGCATGTTTCCACTTGCTTATGATTCCCATTGCCATGCATAGCACATTCTTGTTTGGGAGCAACACTGTGAGTCTAATTAGCCATTACACACAATTGTATGTAAAATTTTCCCAATCTTTTGTTTTAATGAAATGCAAGCTCTCAGGAGGCTGCAGTTGGGAAAGGAAGAGTAGCAGTCAGGGGAGTGCTAAAGTTTTTCTCCACTGGGTGTTCTTCCAGGCAAAATAGCTTCATGATAACGGCTTTTCCTTTTCTGTGGGGAAAAGACACTGTCGCCTAGCGCAGCCATGAAAAAGGTGGGGAATGAATGAATAAGGCACATGTTAATAAAAAAAATCAAAGATCCTTTCTCCCTGCCAATGTTTGGTTCCTTATCATAGCCTGGGATAACCATTTTATTTTATTTTAAAAAATCATAATTAGACAAACTGTAAAAAAAAAAAAAAAAAGGAAAAGGTTTCCCCATGACAAAATGGTCTAGTTGTGACCGACTCTAGGGTGCGGTGCTCATCTCCGTTTCTAAGCCAAAGAGCCGGCGTTTGTCCGAGGACAAGTTTCTGTGGTCATGTGGCCAGCATGACTATATGCAAAGGCGCACAGAACACCATTACCTTCCCACTGAAGTGGTACCTATTTATCTACTTTTTACATGCTTTCGAACTGCTAGGTTGGCAAGAGCTGGGACAAGCGATGGGGGTTGTGCGGTCTTGAACTGCCAACCTTCTGGGCAGCAAGCTCAGCAGCAACAGTTTAACCTGCAGTGCCACTATGTCCCTACAACTGTACAGACAAACTGTACATAACATCTATTCGGGCCTATAGTCTCTTTTGTACATTGCCAAATTCCTCCAAGAATGTACATAAACCCATGTATAGAGATGTAGACATGTAATAATCCTGACCCGCCTTCCCAGATCAACGCAGACTTGTGCCAGCTATTGAGTTGGCGCAGGTCTGAGTTGAACCACCGGGCTTATAAAGGAACAAATGTTTCTTTACCCTTAGGAGGCCTCTCAAGACCGAAACTCCCCTACAGGATTCAGCGGAGCCCACACTGGCGCCACTGCATGGGGAGTTGTGGTAGATTGGGTTGCCCATTAGCATTATAGCTATCCTGAAGGCTTAGAGTAGGTTACAAGCATACGCAAACACTCCTCAACAAAAGAGAGTAAATGACATCAAGTTCCTCAACATTTTCCTACTCTTTCTTTTAACCTGAACTGCAAAGACCAGCCCAAACAGGTAGATCTTGCAATACCTTTAAAGGGTGTTTAGGCTTGGACATCAGCAAGCTCATTACATAGTGAGAAGTGCTATAAGCGGGCTGTGGGAGTGGGCACTTAACACATAAATGGTATCTGATGTTTATTCCTACACCTGTTACACATGTGCATTCCAATACATGTTAATTCATTTGTAGTCCTACTCAGAAGCACTTCTGTCTGAAATGAGTTTTGGCAAAGTGTGAAGTAGCCCTTTGTTCACAGGAAGAGACATAGAAAAGACTTCAGAGCTTCTACCAAATTGTTTCATTGCTATATTCTCCTAGGCGAACTGTGGGCTAGGATTCTCTTGCAACTTTATAGCACTCACATAGTCACTTTACAGGAACTGAAATCACATTACTTGCTAGACCACCTATACCAGTTGCATAACTGCTATACTGTCTACCACTGTAGACACTTTCAGAATTACATATCTCATCAAGACATGAGATCATGCTCTCATATTATTATAAAGAATGATTCTATAGAATAAAGAGTTCGCTCACTAGGGAATTTAATTGATATGGCTTGGTCTGTGGCAGGCTAGGGGAAGGATGTAGCAGACTCGAGGTGAAGGGCACCCTCAGTCTGCCACACCATCTGCTGCTCAATGCAAGCCACATCATCCGCTTCATGAACAGGCCAGCTCTGAGAAGGAGCATTCCAATATGTGACTGTCTTTCTGCATTCGGAAATGAAACAGTACCAGCAAGGTTATACCTCTGAAACTCTAAACCTGCTCTTAGTCAAACCTCACCAAATCAGAAGGCTACTGAGTTCTGAAAATAGTTTTATAAAACTATTGTTCCAATAATTACATACATGGATTGCTTTCTTTTGCACAGAACATGGATTAACATTTGATTGTATGTGAGAAATTTGTTTTTACACTATTGTATAATAGCAAATGTACTGGCAAACCAACGGCTGGACCAGTTTCGTTTGCACAGCATGGCTGCTGCTGCAGACTGCTCATGACATACCCATTTTGCAATAAATAAGTTCTAGTGGGCCCACCTCCAAGCTCACTGTGACTGCAGTATCAGCTCAAGCCCATTGGGCACAGACGCTGCATTGCTGAGAAGATAAATCTGGTGTTTGTTTTCCACGATATTTTTCAGCCTTGACTGCCATCCATGGTTCAGTATCTGCAACCAATCACAGCCACTCATGCTATCTCATAAGCCCCAGACAAGTGGCCAAAGAGTGCCTATTTGCCTTTGATGTGCCAACATTTCAGTCTGTTGATGGTGTGAGGCCGCCCCCTTTCAGTTTCTACATGGTATCACCGTAGAAATTGGTTGAGCTGGCCAGCAATTGGGGAATGTGTGCTTCAACCGTAGTCAAGGATACCTGAAAAGTATACCTCCCACTGTGGGAACTGCAATGGAGACAGTTTGAAAAAGAGAGACAGATCATCAAGCAGAGCAAAGGAAAGTGGAGGCACCTAGCCAGCTTCTTATCTAAGCGACAGCATGATGCTGAGATCATAATCTGGCCCAAAGAGTGCTGAGGAGGAGAGAATAGAGAAGAAAGGAGACAGGTCAGATGAGAAGGTGAAAACAACTTCAAGCAGAAATGTCAGCAATGGGAGAAGAGAAATAATTAATCATGTTTTAACTACAGTCTTGATGACTGTTCTGCACTGATTCGGGGAAAAATGCAGAATTAATAGTCTCCCAATGGAGGTCTGAAGCCTCAGTGCTTATAATGTCTATGACATATTCAGTAGGTAGGGATACAAAAAAGAGTATTAGGCATCAAGGGACTATGTACCAGCGTTAGTTTTGTGAAAGCAGAAGTCCCAGAATTGAAGTCGTCTGACTGGTATCCCTCTCTTCTGAGTTGAAAGCTCTGCCCTCTAATTCTAAATGTGTAGAAGACTGTAGTGATGGCAAAGTTAGAGGCACTCTGTATGCACTCAGAAGCACTCTCATTTTTATTAGAACAGTGTATGCATTCTATTTGGAGCCAAAGCAGGCTCTGAGGCTGAGCCATGACACAAATTAAGCTCTGCACCTACTTTGGACATCTAACCCACCATATCCCTGATGACTCAGATCAAACAGCATCATTTGTACATAAATACATTAAGTAAAGAGATATAAAGATAAAAATGAATGATGCAGTTAAAAAAACGCAGCCACCAAATGCCATCTCAAAGCCTCTAGAGCAGTGGTTTCCAAATTCCCACAAGGGGGTTAGGAACCTTGTAAGTAGTTGTGGGGGTGGGACAAAGGCAGCAATGCAATCCTCAGGATCACGCTGCTGCCCTGATTAAAGGGGCTTATTTTTAACTCACACCTTGCATTGGTGGCCTCCAGTGGGGGCAGAGAGCCCAGGGCTCCCCAAGCCTTGCTGTGTTGTAAAAAGGTGACTGACCCGGTTTCGCGACCTGAGGGCAACCCCTTGGGATTGCATTGCTGCCTTCCTCTTCTCCCCTTAAAGTGGTATTGGCCAGTGCTTTCCAGGGTCGCGACCCACCACGTTGGGAAGCACTGCTCTCGAGGCCTAGAAGACAGCTACCAATAACGTATTTCTATATCTCCGTAATACAGTCAATCCTCTTTATATGCAACCTCACTATTTGCAATCTCGCTCATCTGCGAGGGGCAGAATTGCTACTTTCCTCATTATCTGTGTCTCTATCCTCGTTATCCACTATGCAGAGACCTTCCAGAGGCTGCAGGGTCCTTCAGAATGGCACCAGCAACAAGCACTGGACCCTGTAAAATGGTTGGCAGAAGCATCTTCTGGCCATGTTTAAGGGGTTCATGCTGGTTGCAGGTGCCATTCTGAAGATCCCTGCGGCCTCTGGAAGGTCTCTGCAGCATTCAGAGCACAATCCTAACCTGGAGTTAGGCCAGCAAAGTTTGGCCGGCACAAGGGCCACTGTAAATTATATGTGGACCACTCTTGGAGTCAGAGAGGCCAGCACACAGATGTACCCCTGACTCCATGAGTGGTCCAAACACTTTATGGTGGCCCTTGTGCTGGCCAAACTTTGCTGGCCTAACTCCAGGTCAGAGATACTTGGGCACATCCTGCTGCACTCTGCTGGGTCCTGAGGGTCTCTGCTGGATTGTTCTGATGGCAGGAAGGATACCCCTTGCACCTAATCCCATTGATCCCATAGGAGCAATGATTCATTAGCTGCAAATTCTCTATCTGCATGGATTTCCAGGAACCTCTGTCCAGCAAATAATGAGGATTGACTGTATTCATCTCCAACAAACGACACTATCAAGAAGCTGCTATAAGAATTGTGATAGCAGATATAAGCTTAGAGAAAAGTGGTCTCTAATCTTGATTGTGCCCAAGCCACTGACTTGACAGGCCGTGCAATCCTGAAGCTGCCCTGAGCTGGCAAACTGACCAAATGTTGCGAATGTGCTATCTGTGTGCTGGCCTCTCTGACTCCGAGAGTGGTTCAAACATACTTTACCATGTCAAAGGTAAAGCCAAACTTTGCTGGCCTAACTGTGCTGGCTTCACTCCAGGTTAGGATTGTGCTCTCAGTGACAGAAAAGCCGTTCAGATGCTCCTTTAGCAACCATTACCAGCTTCTGTGCTGAGGGACCCTGTCATTAAGCTCTGCCCAAACAGATGGAAGGGTGCCTCCATCTGGTGGCAACAATAACTCTTTTTTGGACAGTCTGTGTCCAAGTGTCAAATTTGTCACATTCAGAAGGAATGTCACATTCCTGAAGGAATTCAATAGGGCATGGGAAGATCAGATATACAGGTTGTGCATCTTGCATTTTCTCCCATATTTGAGATGGAAAGGCATCAAGGAATTTTCAAGTGGAGCCAGATAGAAGGAGGAAGGACCCTTGCAACTGATGTTCCATATCTCCTGATAAGCTATGGCAGCACCTCCTGGGTGACGCAAGAGGAGAGCAGTAACTGCAGCAGACACTATTGGTGGTGGTGTGAAGGAGAACATCTGCTATCTCACTTTAGGACAGATGAGGTAGAGCTGGTGCATATGGAAATGGAGGAGGTGCCTGCAGGGCTTGTGTGGCACCCAGGTTGTGCGTATCAGTGCATCTGAGCCTACTTTAATACAAGTATATGAGGGCGGCTAACATTTCTTCATGCGTTTACAGGCTAACAGATCAAGCACAGCCTCAGCTGCTATCCAAGATAGTGTCATCTGCTGTTCCGTCTTTCGATTCCAGCTTTCAGCCCTTGCCAACAGGAGTTGGCGTTCTTGGTTTCTGCTGCAAACCTCTTCTCCATACTGCAGCTTTGTAGTTTGCACATTGTGTGTGTTTCAGCAGAGCCCTTGCAGATGCCAGCTGGTAACTGTCTTTCTTTTCAAAGAACACACCATGTTGTCAGAACACTACCCAACACTTGGCAGCTACTTTTGATGCATGTTTGACTTTCCTAGGCTTTCGGTTTTCTAGCAGCTTTTGGTTGGTCAGAATCATTGTTGCTGTCTTTTGAAGGGTCTTTTGTTGTTGTTAAATTGGTGGTCTTCAATTTTTCTTGTGGTGGGACCCACCTCCAACCTCAATCTGCAACATGGGAACCATCTTTAAGAGCCCAGTGGGCAAGAAAAGTGGGCAAGAAAGCAGTCATGGTTCCTCTTCACAGATGGAGTGGGAGACTGAGGGTGGCCACTGGAGACTGCAGGGGCTGGCAAAAGTTATCCCTACAAAGGTTCCAGTGGGATTGGTCTCACCTAAGGCTTTAGATCTGGCTGTTGTTCAAACTGTGCAGGCCTCAAAACAAAATGGCAGCGTCTATGACCCTCCTGAGGTCAGGTGCCAACCCATCCGTTGAAAACCTATGCCTTAATTTGACTAAGTGACAAACCTTAGAAACTTACAAACTAGAAAGTGGAGAGAGAAAAGGAAATGTTGCTATCTGTATACTCACAGCTGGTGAAAATGTTAGGCCTAGTTCACAGATTCCTTGGAAATTTGGTCCTTTCCACATTAAAGGAAATGTGATCCTTTAGCTCAGGAGTGTCAAACGTAAGCTCTTTGTCCTGGCCGCGTGATAATTGGGCTCTGCCAGCAGCACTGTTTCTGCTGAAGCTCTGGGAGGAAGAGATGGAAGGAGGCCTCAAAAGGCAAGGAACACTTTGGGGGAAGGGGTAGACCAAGGAGGGTGAAAGAGAAAGACACTGCCAAGGTGCTGGAAGAGCCCAACTATAACACAGGCCACTCTTTCAATTGTGCTGCTTCTAACAAGGCAGAGCACCTCTTAGCTGCTTGTGAAGTGACACCTTGACAGAAACAGAACAACTAAAAGGGTAGTCAGCATGATAACTGGTCTCTCTCATCTTTGGAAAATATGATCAAGATTTGAATATTTCTCCTGTCATTGCAGCTAATGACACCCTAGGTAAGGACAAAGTGCTTATTTCTCATCTTTATCTACTTAACGCCAGTACTTCCTGCTTAATGATGTCACTTCCAGTCCTCAATAGGCACCATGAATGTTGTTCAGCCCACCATACAAAACAAGTTTGCTTTAGATGGTTTGTAGACTACAATAGAAATGTCATGCCACTAGGAATGTAAACACAGACATTAAAAGCGGACCTCAATGAAATCCATGTGAAGCTTGTTCTAGTTCAATGTTCCTCAACCTATTTTGGGCCACGACCCCAACATGTAAATAAATAAATAATGAAACTGGGGACCCCACTGTCATTGCTGCACTGTCCCAGGACCCTATCGGCCCACCCCACCACTGTCACCACCCGCTCCCCATCCCCGTAGTGCATAGCTCTGCTCACTTAACCAAATACTCTCATTAGAGAGAGCAAGAAAAAAGCTACCACGAAGCCTGACACTAGTGAAAGCTATTTTAGCACAATGGCTAAGCACCTGAGCAGGACTGGGACACCATCTACTGGTACCTGAAGGGGTACATCAGATGCCTTCCCCTTTACCTGGTAGTGTACTAGTCGACATACAAGTGCATGTTGTCTACAACATTTTTCATTCCTGCAAGTTGCTGCGACCCAACAGTTGAGGCTTCACGACTTGTTGGGGTCCCGACCCCAAGGCTGAAGAACACTGTTCCAATTGTATGTGGGTTTTTTAATTGCCTATTACATGAGCGACTTGTGCCCTATTTTTCTGGATTTTTTCAGATTATCTCTTCAGGGGATTAGTAGACTACTAATTCATGTCAATAGGATATGAAAATCAGAAGTTATAAGCAGAACAGAAGCTTCTGGGGCTGCAATCCTACATACACTTTCCTGGGAGTAAGCTCCATTGAACACAACGGGACTTACTTCTGAGTAGACAGACATAGGATTGTGCTGATTGTGTCATTGAAAGCAATGTAAAAAAAGTTTGTCCTTTTAAAATATTGCCCATAAAAAAGTTCTTAAATCCAGTGTCTTTGAAATTTCACAGATATGTCTGTATATTCTGATATACAGTGGCTGAAATATACATGAAATTTGGCTGGAAAACATCTGAGTTATAGGTAGGGTTACCAGATTCAAACTGGGACAGAACGCCTATACCTTTAACCATTGTATAGAAGAGGGAGTTTGGGCAGGTGCAGCTCATCATGGAAAGGTTTCAAAAGGTACACCTGCCAAAATTCCTTCTACACAATGGTTAAAGGTATAGGCACTCTGTCCCAATTTTGATCGGGTAGCCCTAGCTATAAGCATCAGAAGAGGGGGGGTGTCTCCCTTGAAATTGATTGAAGCTAAAGGATTTTCTATTCATTAAAAATACAAACAGTGTGCTTGCTGCATGTCTCTTGCCTATTTCCTACCTCTTGGGATGTAGATCTTGCAAATCTATCAGCCTTATTCTGCTCAAATGGCAACAACTTTGGCCTTTGCTCATAGCCTATACTTTTAACCATTGCCTATAAAGCTGCCTATACCTTGAACTATCCTATAAAAGAGAAATTTGGGCAGGTGCAGCTTTTGAAACCCTTCCATGATGAGCTGCACCTGACCAAATTCCTCTATTATACAATGGTTAAAGGGATAGGCACTCTGTCCTAGTTTGTATCTGGTTACCCTACATATTAGTAACTTCATTTGTATACTGTTTTTTGCATATATTGCACAGAAAGCAATTCACGAGAAAAAATTTTAAAGCCCACTAAAAAACCAAGTTTTTCTTTTTATTTGACACAGCAAGAACCTTAGGAGGCCTTTCCAGGGGGGAAAAAACCTAGTGAAAAAAATATTCAGCAGGTTGTGAGGCCTCATGGAGGCAAAATGTGAGGGTTAGGGCAAGAGAGTAAGCAATGTGGGACGTGGATGAAAAATATAAACTTTTCATTGTCTGTATGTCTGCTTCTGAAAAAAAAATGAGAGATACATATAACATTTTAATATTTTGCCTAAGGTGCCAAAACGCCTGAAGCTGTTACTTGATTTTTTTTCCCTCAGAGAAAAGGTGCTTTAGAGAAGCTAAGGGAATCTGTGAAGATAGAGAAAACAGAATAAAACTCATGATAGAAAAAGCCCAGAAGTTGATGGGCTTCTTGTTGGCCTTGACGTGATGTCTCAAGCCCTCACCCCACTAGCTAACTAATATTTACTTAAGTGCAATACGATGTGCATGAAGTAACTACTGCTGTTTTTTTCCCTTAAAGCATATGCTAAAAGTGCAGAGGCCTGCTTAGGAAAAACAAATGAGTTCCCCAGCTAATTTGTTGTCTAAAATTATAAAGTTCATTCTTCTAACTTGCAGCAGTAATAGCTCATGCACATTTTATGTCTCTGCTGAAGATTAGGGTCCCAGAGGAGTATTTGGAAATAAAATATTTGTCTTTGTTTTAATGTTTAAAAAGCTTCCATTCATGTAAAAATGCACACGCATATGCAGACTGAGCTAACTATTGTAATATATATGTTTTATTTTGGGAGTAAAATATTGCCTTTCTAGGACAAATAACTGCATTTCTTCCTTTAGAGACAAAATCCTGAAAAGCCTAGCCTAGAGGAAGATCTTCCTTTAAAATGGTATATCACGAGAAAGAGAAATCATTCTGCAAAGTCACTCCTTCATGTGTTCCAGGGCTGATGTCTTATACCAAGAGCACAATCCTAACCTGGAGTTAGGCCAGCACAGCTAGGCCAGCAAAATTTGGCCAGCACAAGGGACACCGTAAAGTATGTCTGGACCACTCTTGGAGCAGGGAGGCCAGCACATAGACGTGCACCACCCTGCCTGACTCCAAGAGTGGTCCAAACATGCTTTACGGTGGCCCTTGTGCCAGCCAAATTTTGTTGGCCTAACTCCAGGTTAGGATTGCACTCCAAAACTACATCCCTGACCAGTGGGTGTGCAGTGCAGGATGCTATCAGGCTATCCAATCCTTTAAAAAGTAGGATTCTGCATTTTCTTTGACTCATCAATGTAAATGTGTTTCTCAATATAAAAGCCAGATAATATAATCTAACCTCCTCATCCCCATTGGCCAGAAATGGTACAAAATTTTCAGGTAATGCCTAGAGTTGCCAACTCTGCAGGGAAAAAAATCTGGAACAAAAACAAGCAATAAATAAATAACGGTGATGCCTCTGCTGCACATTTTGTATTTTATTATAGCAAGAGCTCCCAGTAAAACCCTATTATTTTCTTTTAAATTCATATTTTGAGTGCTGATCTGTTCAAAATGGTTCAGAGCCTGCCAGATTGTCTGCAGATTTACCTCAGCAAGGTCATTATCTGACCTAACCTCTGAACGTTAAACTTCTCTTTGGCAATCTGGTGTTGCATTCCCTCTCTGCTTCTTAAGGGGTACCACTCTTCTTGCTCATCTTCACGCCCCAAGAGCTTGTGCTACAATAATTGTATAGTAGTTGCTTTCCAGACTGGTCCAACCTTAAGCCAATGTGACCAATGTCGTCACATTGGGTCCCACACTTTGGGAAGCCCCTCACTAGTGGAAAGCATATTGCCTGCTGCTGCAGCCAGTATCTCTGTGACCTGTAAGTCAGTAGGTGAGCAGAACAGCTTTACGTTGGGCTCTCCCACCTGCCCTTGCCTCTAAACAGCCCAAAATGAGCCTCCTGGAAGCAGTTGGCAATGACATCATCATGTCACCACCAGCTATTTCCAGGTGCCACAAACACTTTTCTTGGTGAGTGTGGGCCCCACTGGGAGGGTGGGGCCCCCTGCAGGAATACCCCACTTGGACCTTGCAAATCCTAGAGCCAGCCCTGCTTCTAGCTGTCACTAGAAAATCTGCTGCTTCAACTTCTTTTTCATGCAACAATTATACACAGTGCAGCACACAGATCATCATATATATACTGTAACACTCCTATACTATAGGTCAGTGTTATTCAAACTGTGGGTTGGGACCCACTTAGTGGGTCGTGACCTGATGTCAGGTGGGTCGCGGAAAGCTGGGAGCAGCCATCTTGGAAACTGTAGACCTTACTCTTGTTACATTCCTTATATGAGTGTTAACAGTTTCAATTTTCAAGTGAGGGTTTTTTAAAAAAAATGTCCATAGTTCACTGTTTTTACATAATATTTTGTCCTAATTTTGCTTACTGTCAGGGATATGTAATGGTTGTACAATTGCTGCAGTCCAAGAATGCCAATTTGCATTTTAGGAGTGTCATTTTATTATGTTACAATGACAACACTTCCTGCTTGATGATGTCACTTCCTGCCACATCACTTCTGGGTTAATGACATCACTTCCAGTGGGTCCCAACATGAGTGCCATTCTAAAAAGTGGGTCCCGGTCTAAAAAAGTTTGAATACTACTGCTATAGGTGAAAATCTCTGTATTTTAACCACAGATAAAATCCTAGCTATTAGGCGTCCAGAAAGGACAGTGTTCAAATTCCTCTTCTAAGTGCGTGCACCAGTTGTTAGGGTGCTGAAGCATTAAAGAACCAACTACCTGAGTACCAACAGATACAGGCTGCCTTGTTCTCATTCAGTGCAGGCCTTGGTTCAGCACTCTAGGGTTGCATCATAAAATTCCTTGTGCTGACAGTGTTCATGCCAGGGAATGATCAGGTAGACACCAGATCCAGCCCGCAGGTCAGAGTTTGGCAATCCCTGATGTATAACATGATGGTATTATTCATACATACCAAGGTTTTCAAAATTTTGGCCCCTAGTGTCAAGCTCAGCTTGCTGCCCTCCCCCAAGTTTGTTGCCTGGTGCAATTGCTACCCTCTGCACACCCTTAGATATGCCACTAATGTATGTATAACATTCCTACTCCTTTTGCCATAGTGGCCTCAAGGCAGTTTACAGTAATGTATAGTTGAATTCTGAAAAGCTAAATAAAAGTTAAAGAAAAAAAAAAGTCTAACGCAATCCTATGCATCTCCACTGAGAAATCAGCTCCCAGATGTGTAATCAGCCCATTTAATTAAGTGGGGCTTACTTTTGAGTAAACATGCATAGAATTGCACTGCGATTCAACCTTTAACTCCAGTTTCCTTCATAATTTCTTGTTCGTCTTTTGCACAGCAATTCTTTACAACATTCTTTGCTGTATACGGTTGGTGCAAATACTTTTAGTTGACATTTCTATCACTGACTCTGATATACAGTTCATCATTTCACAGATAAAAATAGGGGCATGCTTGTAGCACCCCTGTTCTTAAACCAAAAGCCCGTTTGTGAACCCCACTCCCTCTGCTATTATGTATTGTTCAACGCTTGGCTGTTCATTTACCCTGCAATAGTCTGTTCTCCATTAATTTAAAACCAAAGGACAACTATTCTTTTGCTTTTGAGGGGTCTAGTCCTAGAAAAACATCCTTGACTTATAAATACAGCATTACCAACAGTTCACAAGATACCACAGCAGCAGCGGCCATGTGGGCAATAGCAATATGTGCACTGCATGGTTCCTTGCTGTTCATATGCAGGCATTTATCAGTATGTGCATGAGACTGGATGCAGTCATTCCCCATTCAGGCTGCAATCCACTGCTCATTTACATGGGAGAAAATCCCTTTTTCGCCTACTTCTGGAAAAAAAAAACATGCATAGGATTGCATCCTCAGACGTTTAACTTCCAGTGACCTGAGATTGGGAACTACATGACAATACCATTATAAAATAAGACACTTCACCACTAAGTTGCTAAGTTTTAAGCAAACTTGGGGCACAATCCTAACCAACTTTCCAGCTCCCAGGTAAGAGCAATCAATCAAACAATCAATTAATCAAATCGAACAGTATTTATATACCACTTTTCAACAAAAAGTTTACAAAGCGGTTTACAGAATAATAATAATAATAATAATAATAATAATAATAATAATAATAATAATAATAATAATAATAATGGTATTTATATACCGCCTTTCTTAGGTCATCAGATTACTCTAATGACTGTAACTCAAGGCGGTTTACATGGGCAGACTTTATTCATAAACCCGAAGGTTTTTACAATTTTACAGAATGTTCTATCTTACAAGAACAACACAAACCGATGGATCTTTCTGGATTTAGTCTTATTCTAGCCACATGTAATAATTATATTATTATATATTATTATATGTAATATAATATTATATATATAATAAATTATTTATAATAATAATAATAATAATAATAATGACATCACACATCTTACACAGATACTTGGACAACTCTTAGGCTCTTGGTTACAGCTTGAATTGCCAACAAAAGACCAGCCTGTGATATTTATGATCTATTTATCATTTTGACTGTGTATAAGTTAATTAATTAATTAATTAATTAATTAATTATTAACAACAACAACAACAACAACAACAATAATAATAATAATAATAAAGTTAAATGGCTCCAGGATATGGCAATGCAACTCCAAGATAAGGGAACAAACGTTTCCTTACCCTGAGGAGGCCTCTGTGACTGCTACTCCACTGCAGGATGCAATCACATGCCCCATTGGCACGGCTATATCAGTGCTGGAAATCCTAACCAAAAATTAGGATTTGAGCCTTAGTATGCACTCGTACAACACAAATATTTGTTCTTCTTCATACACTGTACCTTTGGATTGGGGGCAGTGGAAAAGTATGGGTTTGGGTTTAGATCATAGAAGGATTAAGATCCAGGGTTAGAAGGGTGAGGAAAAGTTTGTTGCCGCAGGCTTACCTCAGGCAATTGAAAAACTAGAGCAACTCAAAGATGCACAAGAGGACATGGGATTTTTTTCTCGTTATAATTTCTCTGAGGGAACAGTCCTAACCTCAGTATGGAATGTTTGTTCCCTTACCTCAGAGCAGCATTGCCTTACCCCAGTGCTGGAAAGTTGGTTATGCGCCCTGAGTTACATTATCACTGCTTCCCTTATGTGTCAATCCCAGCTCTGCCTTCCCTCATTGGCTCAATGAATGGGAGGTGGGAGCCGGCTCTTCTCACTGCATGGCTGCCCAGCTTGCCGCATATTTAAGTTCCTATGTTTGCTTCTAGAGCACCTAGAAACATGCTTGCTTGTTTTGGTCATGAAAGCTGGCAATTCAGGATAGCTCACAAGCAACACTGTGTGAGAGGCCTAAAATCCACAAAAACCTTGTCAATCCAAGTAATATGGCAACCCTAAGTCCAAGTTGTGTGAGGAGCTGGCCAAAACCTGGAGCTGGTCTTGTTTCGTGAACATCATTGTGTAATCTGTGTAATCTGTATATTGTGTGAACTGTATATGACAATCTTGTGCAGTTTGCAACCCTCATAATAAGATATTTGAATAACTAAGAATGCAGTACTATTTGCATTCAGTAATCTTAGAGATAAAAGTTAACATCAGCTGATTCAGGTGATTCAGAGAAATTTGGATTATTATTTCCATTAATTTGGATTATTTGGATTAATAAAACATTAGCACTGGAAGCTGCTAGAATATGGAATCCAGGATAGAAATCTTCACATTATTTCCCATTATGTTGAAATTGCTTTTTGCAGGTGATAGACAACTGAAAAGTGCTTTTAAATAACATTATTGAATAATATAAAGTACAATATTTTTAAACAAATTTAAATTGAGACAGTCTGATAATACCTAGTGAGTGAAATAATAGGCAGGAGCACATTTTCAAGTGGTGTTCCTCTTATATTTAGCAGGGGGAGAGTAATTGTCCCTCTTCACCCCACCACAGTGTCTTTTCTAGTGGCTATTGCTGGAAGTGTTCTGCATTTTTTTTTTAAAAAAATTGAGAACCTTTTTGGGAGAGGGAGTCATTTGTTGTTGTTGTTGTTGTTGTTGTTGTTGTTGTTGTTTGCCTTTAAACCACTTTGTGTTGAAAAGCGGTATATAAATACTGTTTGATGATGATGATGATGATGATGAAGAAGAAGAAGAAGAAGAAGAAGAAGAAGAAGAAGAAGAAGTCAATGGGGGGGTGCCAAGTCGCGCAACGAGGGAGAACGCAAAGACCAATATGATCCAT
>JAJKFI010000001.1:15119765-15139522 GCA_029204185.1 Lerista edwardsae
TAGTGCACGGATGGGCTGCCAATCAAGCGGTAGTCCCGTCTAAGTCCCACCCTCCGTTCCCCCAAGTCATTTGTAGATCCCATTGCTGGCTATAGGCAATGATGGGTTGTAACCTCCTTACATTAGTAGTAGGCTACTTCAGAGTACCGGGTGCAAGGGAGTGGCAATAGGATCCAAGCATCTTATTGTCTCATGCCTCCCTGGGGTACCTGGTGGGGCCGCTGTGAGATACAGGAAGCTGGACTAGATGGGCCTTTGGCCTGATCCAGAAGGGCTCTTCTTATGTTCTTATGTTCTCTCATTTTGGAGATGCATTGTCTTTATTCCAGTGCTGGAAAGTTGGTTAGGATTGCACCCGTATACTTACTGAAGTTACCTTAACGTTATTAACTTCTGTATAAGGCAGTGGATCTCAAACCTTTTAGCATTGGGGCTCATTTTTTAGAATAACAACCTATCAGTGGCCCACCGGAAGTGATGTCATGGCTGGAAGTGTCCTCATTATGACCCCAGAGCCTGCTGCTTTCCTGAAAATAAATTGGGTTATTCTCAGCCATTTTCTAACAGCAAGGTGAATTAGAATGGGGGGCGGGAAGCATATTTCCAACATTGACACAAGCAAAACAACCAAACAGCCCTCCCCCTTTCCAGCACCTCGTCTTCCCATATTTTCAATATTGCTGCTCTAGGTGCTTCACAACCCACCTGAAATTGGTTCGGGCCCACTGGTGGGTCCTAACCCATAGTTTGGGAACCACTGGTATAAGGCTTTTAAAGTCTTGGGAATTGATGTCTCCTTTTGTCCAAGTTCAAAAAACCCTCCTCCACCGCCTCTGCTATATGCCATACAAGATGGCTGTGCCCAGTTGTTTCCACTGAGCGATAGGGTGACATTAGTCATGGCGGCAGCCATGTTTTCTAGCCCCGAGCTCACTGGAAAGATTGCTAGCATGGCAAGCATGCTAGAACGTGAACAACAAATGTGACTTTAGTGTGCTAGAAGGAGAAAAATATCTAGTGCTTCTAGTGCTCAACATTGAAAAAAATAACCAGCCACAATATGTCTTCCAAGATGGTGTCTGATTTCAATGTGGAACCTGAGAAACTCAGAGCCGTAAACCTAGCGGTGCCTAATCTCTCATACAGTGAAGTTCAAGAACTGCTGCGATAATCAGTCCACCTGTACACCACCACTTCAAAATGGAAAAGAACATCCTATTTCGAATGCAGTTGTGTAAAATTAGTTGACCTGGTTTTGCTTGCCATTACAGAGAAGGCTCTTTCATTGGATCACATTGTGTTGTTTGCTTATACAGTGATATGAAATTGGCCCCTTTTTACTGAAGGTCTCAGAAGGACACTTGCATCTCCATTTGGGTTGGATAACAGACATAAATACTTTGTCTGTGGAATTCATCCATGACAGAATGTCATATAAAGTTCCAGACAAGTGTGATGTATGGAATGCACTGATACAGATGCTGATCTTTCCCATACAGCAGATTTATGGATTAATGTTCATAACTAAACTGACCATGAGTTTCAGCTGGGAATTTGTAGCCTCTTTTTCCTTCTGTTTGTTTTGCCAACTGTTGTAGGCTGTGAAGTTCAGTTTTGTTCTTATATGATGACATGGAGCTATTTAAACACAGCATATGGTAGTTCTGTTAGTGGGGAAAAGGCCATTGTTGTTTATTTCTTTGTGGGTGGAAAAAAATAGGAGGCGAACTCCAAAAAAGTATGCAAAAAAAAAATAGAATTTTATAAGAAATCATACCTCTGCAGGCCCACTGAGATTTAATGTCATATTCTATACAGGCATGCCCTGGTATCCACTGATTTAGGGTGCAATCCTAACCTGGAGTTAGGTCGGCACAGTTAGACCAGCAAAGTTTTGCCAGCAGAAAGGCCACCATAAAGTGCGTTTGGACCATTCTTGGAGTCAGGAGGGTGGCACATGTCTGTGTGCTGGCCTCTCTGACTCCGAGAGTGGTCCAAACATACTTTGTGATGTCCCTTTGCCAGCCAAACTTTGCTGGCCTAACTGTGCTGGCCTAACTCCAGGTTAGGATTGCGCTATCAGTATCTACGTTTTCAGTTTTTCACGGATACCATGGATACTGGGAGGGCCCATTATAAAGATAAAAAGGTAAACATTTCCCCACAACTGAATGGTCTAGTCGTGACCGACTGTAGGGGGTGGTGCTCATCTCCGTTTCAAAGCCTGTAGAGCCAGCGTTTTGTCCGAGGACAAGCTTCTGTGGTCATGTGGCCGGCATGACTCTACGCCGTAGCGCACGGAACGCCGTTCCCTTCCCACCAAAGTGGTCCCTATTTATCTACTTGCATTTAGGTGCTTTCGAACTGCTAGGTTGGCAGAAGCTGGGACAAGCAACGGGAGCTCACTCCGTCGCGCAATCTTGAACTCCTAACCTTCTGGTCGGAAAGCCCAGCAGCAGCGGTTTAACCTGCTGCTTCACCAATTAATCTGCCTTATCCCTTCCTAGCCTCCTGATCCACACACATCGACTGGATACAGCATGTACCTTTTTGGCACAGCTGCATCGGGGGGGGGGAAGGATAGTATTGGGCTGCTAAAGACATTATTTTCTATACTGTTCCTTTTGCAAAATAGCTGTCATATAAGCCAACAGAACAAGGGTTGACTTCAACACATTATTTGTTGCTGCTCCCCTCCCCAAGTATTTTTTTATACATCAAAGTGTTTTCGTATATAGCATCTCAGGTATTCTACACTTGTATCCCAGGCTACAATTTACATACACAGATCCACATATGGAAATATTTGTCTCAGACTGATGTTTCCTTCTTATTTTGGTCTTACAGGGCATCAAAGGTATCCACCATGAAGCATTTGTGATTGCAATTATCTGTTTTTTAAACAATGAGAACTATATAGAAACACATGTCTAAAATGGCCAAAGCTGTAGCAAATGGTGGTCCAAACTAAGGATATTAAAAACAAGCCAGTTACATTTAACCAAATGTGGGTTAAGTGGCTTTAGGCTCAATGCTGTACGCCAGTGGTTCTCAGACTTTTTAGCACTGGGACCCACTTTTTAGGATGACAATCTGTCCAAGATATACCGGAAGTGATGTCATGGCTGGAAGTGCTGTCATTATGACACCACAACCTGCTGCTTTCCTGAGAATGCAGCAATAAGTTGGGTTATTTCTCAGCCATTTTCCAATAGCAAAGTAAATCAGAAAGAAAAAAGTCTATCCACAGCGTTGACACAAGCAAAACAACCACACAGCCCTCCTCCTTTCCAGCATCCCTTCTTCCCATATTTTCAGTATGGCTGCTCTAGGTGCTTTGTGACCCATCTAAAATTGGCTCGCGACCCATGTATATGTGTGTGTGTGTATTATACACACGCACACACGCGCGTGCGCCTTATGCACACACTCACACACACACACACTTTATGAAACAATGTAAAGTTCAAGCCAATTCTGGCAAATGCAGTTTGAGCTGCAGTCTGGGTACGTGATGAACAAACAACAGCATAGGCAGTGGCCTGTAGCTAGTTTTCCCTCCAAGATGCAAAATGGTGTGGCTGTGTGTACCTCCCAGCCAAGTTTTGGGCAATGCAGACCTCAGCCACCCAGATGTTTGGCAATGGTGTGATAACGTTGTTGCCAAATGTTCGAAGGCAGCATCTCAATGAGTTGCAGAACCATACAGCTGCCAAAGGGGTCCACATACATTTTGAATTGTCCTCGGAGCAGGATTCTCCTGCTTGCCAAGCATCTAGTGATCCCTGTTGTATTATTCAGTTTTTCATGAGAGTTCATCACACCAGGCCCCTCGGAAAACTGGGAAACATACTCAAAGGGAAGACAGCTCTAGGCCATTGAACCTTATCTAGGGCTGCACACCTAGCATGGTAAATATTTCAACATGACCATGGTGGTGTCAGAACTGTGCTGATGTCGATACCTATACAGTATATAGTTTCAGTAAATGTGATACATCTGTTTTCATTCCCATTGTCATGGGGTGTCTTCAATGCTCAGTATACAGATTAATTTATTATTTCAACAGCATAAAGTATTCAGGTTCTACGCAATCAAGGGGATTTTTTTTTCTTTTTTGGTCCTATATTCACAGCACAACGATATGGTAGTATTTATAAAATGCATTTCTAATATTGCAGAACTGTGAAGGTCAGAACACTTAAAGCCATGCAGTGCTAAAAGAAAACATAAATGTTACTGAGGGAATCTAAGAGAGTCCATTCTGTGTCAGAGGAGTGAATAACCAATTACTGAACAATAGGAAGAAAAGGGTACCTTCTCTGTTATTGGCTGTCTACATGCTCAGCTAGAGAAAGCAAATGTTAGTTTGCTCGACAATTGATAGTGAAAATTCATCTTACCCTGTAACTAACTTCAATCTCATCAGAAGCCCCAGAATTCACAGGGATAACAATCTTGGAGAAAGTCGGGGTGTTGAAATCCATCCAGGTTTTACTCTGTTGTATCCAGAGTTATTCACAAAGGACATAAGTGGAGCAAACTTCCACCAAAATCTTGCATCAGACCTAGGGAGGAAAAGCCCTGTTTTAAGAATAGCTTCTTTAAAGACTCTGCTTTGTTTCTTGATCTTCTCTAAGAAATTTGCTCCAGAATCAGGATCACAAAATCCACCTATGGCTCATAAAGAAAGAAACTTGAGAAATAAAACGTAAGTTTGTTGTTGTTGTTTTGGCAGAATCAACTAAATTATCCAGTATTGTTCCATGATAAATAAAACAAATTACTGTTGTGCACTCTCCAGTAAGGTGGCACGACTATAAGATTCATAAATTAAGAGAACAGAGCTTTCTTTTCCCTTTCACATTGTTTTCACACTTAAAACATTAATCTCAAGAGGAAAAACAATCATTTGTCGATGGGGGAAGGGGGGGTTGAATTAGCATCTGTTGTCAGTGGTTGGTTGAAGACCTTTCTTTATGCTTTAGCAACCGTGAGTCCTGGATTGGTGTCATGTTGGCAAATGATCCTCCAAATGGGAGGGGAGGCCTCGATTGGCCTAAAAAGCTGAAACATCTGCTGGCGTTATTAACAGCCTTTTGGCTGAGTTCAGCAGCAGGGCACCTTGCGGTTGATAGATTCTTTCCTCAGCAATTCAAAACAATGCCATTAAAGCAAATTTCTTGTTTGCAGCGACTGAGGCAGCCTAATGAGGCACAAACACTTTCTGAAACAGTTTCACTTTAAAAGATGGCTACGCACACTAAGGGCAATCAATGGATGCCTCTTTTGGTCATATATTGTCATTAGTCTATTAGCATTCGCCGTTTTCACCATTCCACCCATGGCCAGTGGTGTCATTCAAATGATTTAGGAACAGGAACTCACTTTTGATTGGTACTTGTCAGGAACCCAGAACCAGCCATGGAGCCCGTTAGGATCCGGAACGCCCATTCTGGTCCGTTCCCCCTGAATGACATCACTGCCCATAGCTCACCAAAGGGACCTCCCTATTGGAATGTGCATTGTGGACACAGAAGTCCAAGAAGATCCATTGCAGATAGTCTGCCAACTCTTTTCCATATCATTGTCCGGCTCTTTTCCCACATTGCTTAGTACTTGAGATCAGGGATGTGTGGTGTCTCTTTGGGCTCGTGAGGCATAACGGGGGGTGGTTTGTTGTTGTTGAAAACAGCTTTTTGGGCATTAACAACCGTCACTTGGCAGTAAAAATACATGAATAAAAACACAAAACACCACATTTTGGTGTTTATTTTCCAGAAATTAAAATAGACTACTTTCCCAATTGTAAATAATACTATGGCTGCATATGCATCTGGAAATAATACTATGGCTGCCAGAGAAGGACCTTTCCCATGGAGGCACCCTGATGTTAGCGGGTAGCCGAATCCAATGCTGCTTGGGCACCAGAGGTGCAGCAGAAACCAAACAGCTACCGCTGCATCCTACTAGTGCCAGGCAGGGGCCAGAGGCACCTTGGGGGAAGGGTGGCACTCCATATGCCAGCAAATTTGGAAAATCCAGCAGTGGCCACAAGACTGGAAAAGATCAGCTTACATTCCAATCTCAAAGAAGGGCAGTGCCAAAGTTTGTTCAAACTACTGCACAATTGCACTCATTTCACATGCTAGCAAGGTGATGCTCAGAATCCTACAAGCTAGGCTTCAGCAGTATGTGAATCGAGAACTATCAGAAGTGCAAGCTGGTTTCCAAAGAGGCAGAGGAACTAGAGATCAAATTGCCAACATTCGCTGGATCATGGAGAAAGCAAGGGAGTTCCAGAAAAACATCTACTTCTGCTTCATTGACTACACTAAAGCCTTTGATTGTGTGGATCACAACAAATTGTGGCAAGTTCTTCAAGAGATGGGAGTACCAGACCACCTTATCTGTCTTCTGAGAAACCTGTATGTGGGTCAGGAAGCTGCAGTTAGAACCAGACATGGAACAAACGATTGGTTTCAAATTGGAAAAGGAGTTCGACAAGGCTGTATACTGTCACCCTGCTTATTTTATATGCAGAGTACATCATGAGGAAGTCAGGGCTGGATGATTCACAAGCTGGAATCAAGATTGCTGGGAGAAATAACCTCAGATATGCAGACGACACCACTCTAATGGCAGAAAGTGAGGAAGACCTCAAGAACCTCCTGATGAGGGTTAAAGAGGAAAGTGCAAACATTGGCTTGAAGCTCGACATTAAAAAAACTGAGATCATGGCAACCACTCCCATCACTTCCTGGCAAATAGAATGGGAAGAAATGGAAGCAGTGTCAGAGTTTATTTTCCTGGGCTCCAAGATCACCGCAGATGGTGACTGCAGCCATGAAATTAAAAGACGTTTGCTTCTTGGGAGGAGTGCTATGGCAAACCTAGACAACAATAAAGAGTTGAGACATCCCCCTGCCAACAAAGGTTTGCATAGTCAAAGCTATGGTTTTCCCAGTAGTCATGTATGGCTGTGAGAGCAGGACCATAAGGAAGGTAGAGCACTGAAGAATAGATGCTTTTGAATTATGGTGTTGGAGAAGACTCTTGAGAGTCCCCTGGACTGCAAGGAGATCCAATTGGTCAATCCTACAGGAAGTCAAGCCTGATTGCTCCTTGGAAGGACAAATCCTGAAACTGAAGCTCAAATACTTTGGCCAACTCATGAGAAGAGAAGACTCTTTAGAAAAGACCCTCATGCTGGGAAAGATCGAAGGCAAAATGAGAAGGGGCGGCAGAGGATGAGATGGTTAGATAGTGTCACCGAAGCAATGAACGTGAAGTTAGGCGAACTCCAGAAGCTAGTGGAGGACAGGGAGGCCTGGTGTGCTGTGGTCCATGGGGTTGCAAAGAGTCGGACATGACTTAGCAACTGAACAACAACAACCTGTTGTAAGCGTGCAGGGCCACCTATGGGTCTCCTCAGGTCTGCACCCACTATTTTGCCAACACAGGCTTAAGGACCTCCGTGTCGGGCCGCACAGCCCAACTTAGAGGTTACGATCCAGTGGTGGAGACCACTGCCAGTCCCACCCCTGCCCTGCCCCTTCCTCCACCAATTCTAACCTCCCCACCTACCCAGAAAACGCACAACGCTAGCAGCGGTGGAACTTAACACCTGCTGGCTCCACATCAGCTCCTCCAGGAGCTGGAGCTGGCTAGCATGGGTAGGATTGGGCCCTTACTCCATATGGCTTCAGCTGTTGTTTAAAAGAGCTTTTATTTATATATTGATACCCCTCCTTTCTTTCAACATGGAACTCAGGATGGCATAGATGGTCTACCCAGACCTATTTTGCTTCAGCAGGTGGACAATTTCATGTGCGCTCAGACCATACTCTGCTGATATGGGGCTTGGTGGTTGCTTTATTACTGCTTTACATTGTCTAATTGTGTTTCGGTATGGCTTTTTTATTTTGTCACCAGTGATATTTGAAATATAGTATTTTTGGTCACCTTGTAGTCAGTATAATGAAAAGGCAGCATACAAACATTTGAAATGTTCTTTTCCCCTCCAAATGAGTAGACCTTATTTTCACTCTGCTTATGTGCACTGTGTTATTCCCCTCTTTGTGTCTTCCTGCAATCCTACCCCAACTATGATGGGGAAGGGCTGCTTCTGGGGGTCTCCCAGGGCTAGAAGAGGCTGCTTCCCTTTCTTAATTACGATTTGTAGCAATTTCAATTGTAAGCCACTTTGGGAGCCAAACGTTACATAGAAATAAAATACATAAATATCTCACCCTCTAGTATTTCTTGAGAGTGTGAGTGTGTGTGGAAGCTTTGCTGTGCAGCCATTGAAGGTGGATAGACAAGGATAGCTGCTTAAACATGATTTTTAAATAACTAGAGAGTTTCTGTAGGGGGGGGGGAGAGAGAGAGAGAGAGAGAGAGAGAGAGAATTTGCAATGAACTTCTGAAACAAATTCAAGAAAAAAAGGAAGAAATATTCACTAATGGTGAGGCTATAGGGGAAGAATAGCAGAAATAATGTTTTTGTTTATTTTTTGCTTTTAATTTAAAGCACTTAATGAGCTCTCCTGCATTATAATAGCCCAGTGATAGAATTTGCCAAAGAATAAACAAACAGATAGATAGATAGATCGATCGATCGATCGATCGATCGATCCAAATGTTACATTCAAGGTAATAAATGATACCAGTGGGGAAGTCATTGGCCAATACAAATATGTAAGACCAATGCAAACCCAGTTCATATTGCACAAATATTGCTACAGGAAGCTTTAACAGAGGCAGGGAGGCATCACATTTTCTTCACACTGTGTTTTAAATAAACAAAAAGGGGATTTCCTTGCAGCAGAAATGTTTTCTTATGGGACCACATCAACATTTTCCACAACACCTGAGAAACAGTTCCACATTAATTGCACAACATGCAGACATAATTGTTTGAATAGGCTGTTTTGAGCTTCCTAACTGGGCTACTAATTTTTGAAGATATTTAGCATGCACAAAGAAAATCATCCTCCCACAAAAGTGGAATGAACAAGCCAGGTCTTGGTACATTGCCTAAAGGAGGAGAAGGTAGAGTCAATCAGGCGTTCTACAAGGTGGCTTCACTGCCATGTGTTATGAATGGTGGGGAATGGGATTGGGTCCTGTAACGGAAAAGGCAGGAGATACCCCAAGGAGATAGGGAATGGTATCAGCAATGGCCCCTTGTCCAAATAAGACAGGGATTACAGGGTTAACCCCCAAGGTCTTTGCAAGCCTTGGGAGCACAGCTGTAGGCTGATAAGGGCTCTGGCTCTGAAGGGAGGTTAGCACAGGTGCAGATGGGTGTGGCTGATGAATCAAAGCCTGCCCATTGATTGGCTGGCCTCCGTATAAAGCTGGAAAAGAGGAGCTGGATAGGGGCTTGGAGATGGTACCCTGGGAAGGTGCTGGAGGAGGGCACTAGGTAGGTGCTGGCTGGCTGGCTGGCCGGACGGCCGGACGGGAGTGCTGGCTGGACTGCCTGCCTAAAGGACTGATGGATGGACTGACTGACTGGCTAAGGTAAGGTTATTGAGGGGAATAACCATTGGGAATTGTTATATGGTTGCCACACCCCTGGAGCCACCAAGTGGAGGAGGCAGTTATGGCTTGGGCAAGCTGACTGCCTACTGTTTGGTGGTGGGGTTTGTTGGTGCTAGACTAAGGGTAGTTTGGAGCCAAGCCAGTGATGAGGGCAGTCTGGAGAAGGCTGGCCAGCTGGTGATCCCAAGTGAAGCTGCTGGAAGAGAGGAGGCCCAGTGGGTGACTGACCCCCTCCCTCTTGCCCACCTCTGAGGCTGCTCTGGAAGGGAGACTAGTTAGCCTAGTGTGGGCATTGGGGCCCTTGGGGTGGCCTGGCAAGGAATTTGGCAGAACAGGTCCTAAGTCCCTTATCTACATACCAGTTCTGTACAGAAGAACAGCCAGTACTCACTGGCCTATTGCTATTGCCCCTGTGCGAAAGCACCATCAAAGGTCATACTGTGCCACAAAAAGGCCACTGCAGCCGCCTGTAACTCACAGCCCAATCCTATAATAACCTTGCTCCAGCACAGCAACCACTACACTTGCCCAGGGTATTGCAAACATGCTGTAGAGTAAGGGAGTAAGGAGCACTGTTGGGAAGCCTGCATCATCCAGCCTGCACCAGATCTAGAGCTGCACCCGATGGAACAGGTAAGAGCTGCTCCTAGTACATAAGAACATAAGAAGAGCCCTGCTGGATCAGGCCAAAGGCCCATCTAGTCCAGCTTCCTGTATCTCACAGCGGCCCACCAGGTGCCCCAGGGAGGCATGAAACAACAAGATCCTGTTGCATCCTGTTGCCACTCCCTTGCACCCGGTACCAGTAGCCCACCACCGTTGTAAGGAGGTTGCACAATCCATCATTGCCTATAGCCCACGATGGACCTTTCCTCCAGAAATCTGTCCAATCCCCTCTTAAAGGCATCAAGACCAGATGCCATCACCACCTCCTGTGGCAAGGAGTTCCACAGATTAACTACCCGGTGGGTAAAAAAGTACTTCCTTTTATCTGTTCTAACTCTTCCAACCCTCAGTTTTAGTGGATGCCCCCTGGTTCTGGTGTTTTGAGAGAGGGAAAAGAACATCCCTCTATCTAGTGCAGGTGTGGGAAGAGGTTGGGGAAGGATTGTAACAGAGCAGAAGAAGGGTGAAGACAGAGCTGATCAGGCCCAGGAGGGGGCGGGATTGACAGAGAACACTTCCTTCATATCCTGTTCCCCATCCCAAGCCTTTTCCCCTGATGAGGCTTCTGGGACTTGTGCCAGTGATTTAGCCAGTGAATAGCCGCATTGGGCAGTCTCATGCTTGACATGGGTACTTACCCTGAAGAAACCTCCAGTCTGCTCAATCCCAGCAATGGATAGAGTACATACCATGAGGCTGTGCTGCTCCAGCACTGGGTACAATTGGGCTGTCATATGTGCGTAACTTGAGCCAGTGTATCATAAATTGGTGTGATCATAAAGGTCAGCCTGGCTCAAAAGCTTGGCTGCACCAATTGATTCTTCCAAACTCTTTCCGTGGAAAGCCCTCAATTGAGTGCTTTACAGAAATCTAACCTGGAGGTGACCAGAATGTGGGTAAGTGTAGCTAGGTCAAACCTCTCCAGAAGAGAGGCTGTGAATCAACCAAAGCTGATAAAAAAAAAAAAAGCTTCTCACCTGAGGCCACCTGGACCAATTTTATATCCTTAAGTGCTATGTGCTGCTACACTGTGCCAACCACATGCTGCAGTGCTCATCCACCACTGTGGATGGCAGCAGCCAATACAAACAGATGAATACAGCAATAGTCGTATAACCCTACAGTGGTGTTACTCAAACTGTGTGCAGGGACTCACTTGGCGGATTGCGACCTGATGTCAGGTGGGTCATGGAAAGCTGGGAGCAGCCATCGTGGAAACAGTTTGAATTTTCAAATGAGGTTTTTTTTTTTAACATTTTGTTTTTAGTTCAGTGCTTTTACATCATATTTTGTCCTAATCTTGCTTTCTGTCAGGGATGTTTCATGGTTTTGCGTTTGCTTCAGTCCAAGAATGCCAATTTGCATTCTAGGAGTGTAATTCGATTGTCACACTGACAGCACTTCCTGCTTGATGATGTCACTTCCAACTTTCACAGCACTTCCAGGTTAATGATGTCATTTCTGGTGGGTCCCAACATGAGTGTCATTCTAAAAAGTGGGTCCTAGTCTAAAATGTTTGAGAATCAGTGCCCTACAGCTACCACCCACTGTGACGTAATGCAGTGTTTCTCCCATTGCAGAACCTTTTCATCTGCCCAGGGAACCTGCCATGGATCTCTTGCACACCATAGAACATTCTGGTGTGTTCTCTGGAACATATACTCAGGGTAAAGATAACATTCTTAGAACCACTGAGCAGATTTGGAAGTAACCTCACTGTGTCCAGCAGATGCATGAAAAGCTGAGCTGGCTCCCAACTACTTGATGAATGACTAGGAGGGGGGAGGGGCTATCTGTCTATAGCAGCACATATTGAAGAATTATCAGCCCCATAATCCTGTTCCCTGTATGCAGATATATGCAGGTGCACCTTTACTCAATCTTGTACACCCAGGGCCAGTGCTACCATTCAGCCAACTAGGCAACTGCCTAGGGCATAGAAGGGCACAGTATTGGCCTTTGAAGGGCAGTATTATACAGATAAGGGATATGGTGGTGCAGTGGGTTAAACCGCTGCTGCTGAACTTTCTGCCTGGAAGGTTGTGAGTTCAAGACTGCGTGACGGAGTGAGCTCCCATTGCTTGTCCCAGCTCCTGCCAACCTAGCAGTTTGAAAGCACCTAAAAATGCAAGTAGATAAATAGGGACCACTTTGGTGGGAAGGTAACGGCGTTGCGTGTGCTACGGAGTAGAGTCATACCGGCCACATGACCACAGAAGCTTGTCCTTGGACAAAATGCCGGCTCTACAGGCTTTGAAATGGAGATGAGCACCGCCCCCTACAGTCGGTCACGACTAGACCATTCGGTCGTGGGGAAACCTTTACCTTTAACCTTGCATAGGGCGCAAGCCCTGGCTACACCTGCCAATGTACTCTCTTCTATTAAAGCTTCATGATCTCAGTCATTTTCTGGGATGCTTGCTTATGTAGCATCCATTTTCTTCTGCGGTGCAGTCATTTCCCAGTAGGTTGGCTGGTTGCCTCCATGCTCCAATTCTAGGTTTGACTTGTGAGAAAAAGTGAACGCAAGCCAAGTTAGTTTGGCATGAATGGCAGTGGCCTCTAGTGGCCAATAGGCAAAGGTACAGGCAATTTCAGCATGACTCTGGGACTCACAGTTCTGATGCCTTTTTAGCAAAGGTGGAACAATTCTGAGTTGGCAGGGAGTCGTATTAACTATTGAACATTTTACAAGCACCATAATAGGAACCTAATAAGTGCCTTAAAGGACAAGTTGTTTAGTATAATCTATACTTTGATATAACTGGGCTATGTGACTTTTGGCATAGTCTTATATGACATTTTCCCAATACAAGAAAACCCAATAAATTAGGGCGAGTAGTGACTGCCATCAAATGGGTATGTAATTGGCTGGAAAAGAAATTGTACAGAACAATGATGTGGGCAAGAATTTTTTTTCTTTTGGTATTCCATTCATTTTCCTTCTTCCTTGCATTATTCATTTCTTCATTTGTTTCATTTTGTGTTGAGTTTTTCAAAACTCCTTGCTGCTGCTTGTAATGGAGGCATCAACAGAGGTCATTTAGGTAGCTGCTTCCCAGCAGTTCCCATTTTTTCCGCAGAATGCTGAAGTACAATGTGACACCCAGGTCTGATGGTGACCATGAAGAAGGAGCTGTCACTAGGACCAGGTAAAGCACCCCCAGATGCATTTTACAGACATGATTTGTTACTCGTTCATTGCATTTTTCATTTGTTTAGGAACAGATGGAAAATGAACCAAGTAGGCCCCAAGTGAGCCAAGTGGCTTTTCAAAAAAGGCTTTACTTTACCAGCCACTCATGACGCTGTTTTTATCCCTTTTACTATGATGGGGAGGGTGCATTCTGGAGCATTTCTTGAGCTCCATCGTATTGGAATCATTCTTGTGGTCTTGCCGTCCCCTTCACCTGGCCTTTGGTAAGGGACAAGGCATGAGTTCCTACATGTGAGCAAATGGCTCTGTTATGAGTGAGTGATTTTCTACTTGTGCATAAATGGGTCAGTTTTCTCTTTTAATTCATTTTCCTCATCAGTGGGAGGGGCGGTACTTCCTTCTGGGGCGTTTGTTGGGAGGGTTCTACTGGTGTTACATGCCTAGCAGCCTGCCCTTCAAATGGAACATGTTCACCTACTCATGAGTAAATGCTCACGTGTAACTCAGTTCCTCTTTCCATTGGGCTCAATACATTTTCCTTGTCAGCTATCAGCTTGTCAGTTTCGCGACCCACCTGAAATCTGGTTGCCACCCACAGTTTGAGAACCACTGATATAAGCCATTGTTAGAGTCCTTTCAGGAATCGAAAAGTGGGTAAAAAATTCCTGGATAAATAGAATAAAGTACCGTAGGCATTTTGGATGGATTCTAATGCAATTTGTCCCACATGATGCCATTTGTCTCCCATAATAACTGCAAGTAATTATAAAATAACTTGGCTGGCTCAAAGCACTATCACTAGGGATGGTTTTTTTCAGTGATCAACACAGAATGCTAAATAATGAGAATTTATTATTCTCATTAAAACGCAACATAAAATGAAATTTAGGTCAAAACGCAAAAACCACCACTTTTGCTTATTTTTGACAGAATTTGACACAAATTTAGATCAATTTCATAAAAATAACCACTTGTGCTTATTTTTGACACAGTTTTGAGGAATCCACAAATAGTTTTCAGTAAGAGATCAGGAGGCGGAGCAGCAGCAGCAGAAACAGGAGGAAACTTGATTAAACTTGCATGAACACGCATGTTCACAGTTCACAGTGCACACTGGGGCGACTTTAATGGATTGTGGAAGTAGTAAGTAGCAGTTTCTTAACACTCCAAGCAGCAACCAGAGTGCAGCTTGGAAATTTCTGAGCAGGTTATTTCGGACTGGGGTGTATGTGCCAGTGATTGTTTGCCTTTGTAGGGCCATTCACCCTTATTTATTGCACTGTTTGTGCAATTTGCAATAAAAATTTGGATAAAAACACATAATGCAATTTGCTATTTTAATCAAGGAATTTTGGAAAAAATATCACCACCAGCCCCCAACTATCACTGAGCAGAGATTGTTAACTGATTCTTGACTGCAGTTTCAGAAGGTCAAGTACATCCAGCAGTGGAAAGTTGTACATATGCTCAGTTATGTAGATCCTCTCCAGTAAGATGGAAAAGAATTCAGGGTAAAAGTCCAGTTGATTTACTGCCCTTTCATTGTGGAAATGAATTCACCAATCCTAAATGATTTCACTAATCCTAACTTGGAAAGAGAGGGAAGTTTTAGAGCTGAGGATATGGAAAAAATGGAATATGACCCAAAAAACCACACATGGAACGTGGATAATCGTTCTTATCAGCAGTGCATGAAAATCAGGTGTGCATCTACTTTCAAATTACTCCACATTGCTTGCTGTTATAATGAATACTTGATCATTGCAGCTCCCACCCTCTTTTGAAAAGAAAACCCAGATTTATTTTACTTCTAATTCATTATTGGACACATATGCTGATTAAGCAGATTCTGAAATTCAGCCATGGTCTACCATTTCTGGAGAAAAGCCAAAGGTATTTATTTTATGTAGAGCACAATCCTACCTTAATAAAGTATTGTACAAGAAATATTTCTCAGTAACTGCCTACATTACTGTTACAGTTGTTGGCCATTAAAGCACTAGCCGGAGTGCACTGTATCATAGAAAACACTAAAATTTAACTGTTTCCTCCCTTGGGGGAAGCTCTGAGATCACTGTGTTTTTATGCTATGTGGATTAATGTACTGTAGTCAAATTGCTATCTGAATGAAGATATTATTGGAATAAGTACAGTAAATATGTAGTTCAGCGCTCACAAGGAAAATGGTAACATGTTAGTAGCTTTCTGTTTTCCGCAAGTGATGACATAAGAACATAAGAAAAGCCTCACTAGATCCGGCAAAGGGCCCATTTGGTCCAGCTTCCTGTATCTCACAGTGGCACACCACATGCCTCAGGGGGCACACAACACAACCAGATACTTGTATCTTGCTGCCATTCCCTTGCATCTGGCATTCTTGTGGCATGACCACAGGAAATGCTTCTTCAGAATATCAGATATTGCCTTGTAAATGTTTGTGATTATTTTCATATGGTGAGCTAGAGTTGTTGAAAAACCAAACAGTTGTCCTACCTCAGAACATTCCAGAAATAACCTGGGAACTTCAGAACAGTGTCATGGCTGAGATGTGAGTTCCAGCACTACACACTGCCTGGTTTTCATTATACAATTTGAGGCCAGTGTGTGTGCAGAATGGATGAGGAAAAGAATTACCAATGATTTAATAGTCACAGGGGGCTCATTGCCTAGAATGCCACACACCTACAATTCCTCAGTCAGTCATTCTCCTTACAATGCCAGACCCGAAGCTGGCAGATTATAAATGGATACATTATTAATAATAAAATATAACGGGAAATGACTGGCAGGCGTCATGGACTGCCATTTTATGTAAGCATCTCAGATATCAGTGGTTCCATGAATTTGCAGATTCTGTTCATCCCAGGGAAGCTATCATTGCAGTGATAAGTATGCCATTTTAGAGAGCCCTGGATTATTGCAAGGGAGAATCTAAGCATCACTTTGACCCATAAGACTCAAAGAACCTTAGATCTGGAGAATGTCCAAAGCCATGCTCCAAAGCAGGATCAGCAGTGTCCCCTTTCTTTCTGCTCACATCAAGCCACACAGTTCAGACCACAGTGCTCAGTGATAAGCACCACACTTTGTGAGGCTTTGTGGATCAAATAACTCTATGTGACCAGAGTAGGTGCAGCAAAGAAACAGAACCAATTAAAAAAAATCCATGACCTTTGCCATGGGGCTCAAACTGGGAGAGCTGCAGGTTGACTTCCTGCTTTTTGCGCCACTGAAACTTCTGATCAGAGAGGGAACTGCAGGGAGTATAACCTATGACAGTGATTCTCAAACTTTTTAGACCGGGACCGACTTTTTAGAATGGCACTTGTGTTGGGACCCACCAAAAGTGATGTCATTAACCAATAAGCAGGCAGTGCTGTCATAGCAACAATAAATGACACTCTTGAAATGCAAATTGGCACTATTGTCTGCAGCGATTTTGCAGGTGCAGATCTGAGTAACCCATAGGGAAGTCTGGAGCCTCCCCTGGTGCCTCTTGAGCTGCGCTGGATATAGCGTAGGCCCATTGGCCTGCCTGCTCCAGCACAACTTAGATTGGGCTGTGAATTTCAGTGGCTAGCAGTGGTGTTCTTACAGTGGGGCAAAACGCCGAGTGTTGTGGGAGCCTGAGCTCCTGTGTAACATGGCCTCTCTCCCTTGCCTCCAGAGCCGTTTGTTGCTTGGAGAACCAGCTCAGAAGCTTTGCTCTCTGAGCCGTGAATGGATGAGGTGGAGGTTCTATGTTACACAGGAGTTCAGGCTCCTGCAACAATGTTTTGACCCGCCTGTAGGAACGCCACCGGTGATTGGGAAGCCATAGTAGAATATGGCTACTGATTTTATGTCCTCCTCATGAACTTTCCAGGTGCTTCTGGTTGGCCGCTGTGAGAAACAAGTAGCTGGACTTGATGGAACCTTTGCCTTATCCAACAAGGCCCTCTTTGTGTTCTTAATATAAAGAAATAAAGGAGAGAGTTCCTCACATTGGTACTGTTCACATAAGCTTGATGTAAAACAGCATATTCCCTATGAGGATCATGCCTCAACACAAAATTGTTGGTATCTCAAAGTTCTCTCCTATTATTCAGTAATCCCTAAAGAGTGTTGAGGGCCTGCATGAGTAACATCAGGAACAAGCACTTCTGAAGTAAAGATGTGGGTTCTCCTACAAAAAGACCTATAAACTTCTGCTCCCCCTCACAGAGAAAATAAAATGAAGCATATCCTGAGATCCTTTAGTTAAAGGAATGGCTTGTGTGAGAACATTCCCAGAGTCCATTTGTGAAGAATTCACTTCTGGTGCTATTGGCTTTAGTTCTGTAAAAGATATCCCATCTGCTTAATGTCTTAGTTCCTCTCACTTCTGTTATGACGAGCTGTATTTTTAAACACACTAGTTTCTGAAATGACTTGAGCTAAATAGCTATGGAGATGTGAAAGCTTTTAATAGCAGCTTTCAGGGTTTTTCCTCCCCTGGTGAAAAGGGATGCAGATGTATTTTCGTGAAGATGCTTGTTCCTATACTACTAGTGAATTTGGCACTGCAATCTCCATTTGGAAAAACACCTACACATATGTTCATATCTGCAGTGCTGTTATATTGTGAAATGTTAACCAAAAAAGCAAATCTTTTGTTTTTGTGGTTGTGCAACATTTATCATCTTTGGCTACAGGAGAAAGGACAAGGTAGCATGATGTGTAATTGCAATGTAATTGCAGCAAGAAATGGTCGTGGGATAAATACAGAAACTTGGGGCATCTTAAGCCATGTCATCAGTTGCCTTACAGGTGCCCATTCTGCCAGACACTGTGATAACATTTTGCTAGTCCATATCTGAAGTTTATATGAAATGAAAGCTCTATTTAAATGAATGCTCTGTCCCCAGTTTATTTAATAAGCAACTGTGATACTTGCAGTGCGAAACAACAAGAAGCATCATCTCAAGAACCTCTTCCAGTCTACACAGGGTGAACACTCAGGGCACAATCCTAAACAGAGTTAGGCTGGCATAAACTAAGCCAGCAAAGTTTGGCCGGCACAAGGGACACCGTAAAGTATGTTTGGACCACTCTTGGAGTCAGACAGGCCAGCACACAGACGTGAGCCATCCTCCCTGACTCCGAGAGTAGTCCAAACACGCTTTATGGTGGCCCTTGTGCTGGCCAAACTTTGATGGCTTAGCTTATGCTGGCCTACCTCCAGTTTAGGATTGCACTCTCATTCTGTGTAAGAATTTAATGGCCCAATCCTATCCCCGGACTCCACGCCACAATACAGTGGCACAGAAATATCTGCCTCAGTATCTTATGGGGCCAGGGAAGCAGCTGAAGGTCTCCTTGGTGTAAGGGAACATTGATTCTCTTAACCCATGTAGAGCCTCAGTGGCCCCAATGGGTTTACTTGGATCTGTGCCAGCTATTGAGGAGACCCATGTTCGGGCTTCTTCCAGGCCCAAACCACTTTTTGCCCAGTTTCATTCCCTTCCCGCTTTCCCCCATCCTTGTTCTACCCAGAAATGCCTTCCCCACCTTCTCACCAAGCAGTTTACTTACTATCTGGTGCTCCTCTCTGTGTCCTATCTCTCCGCTGCTCCTTTTGGCACTTTCACAACAGCTGTTGTTGGGGCTGTGCACAGACAGGCCACCGGCCCTGCCCTGGCAGAAGATCAGATTTCTAGATTGTGAGCCCTTTTGGGACAGGGAGCCATTTAACTTTAATGTTATTATTTGCCTGTAAACCGCTTTGTGAACTTTGTGTTGAAAAGCGGTATATAAATACTAGTGATTGAAGATCAGGGCGCAATCTTAACCAACTTTCCTGCACCAGGTATGGGTAATGCAACTCCAAGGTAAGGGAACAAACATTCCCTTACCCTGAGGAGGCCTCCCTGTCTACTAGTCCACTGCAGAATGCAGAACGTGCTCCTTTGGCAGAGCTATGTCAGTGATGGAAAGATGGTTAGGACTGCGCCCTCAGATTGCTAAAACTGGTAGTGGCTGAGAAGAGGTGAAATGGGAAGATGATTGCTTTCAAGGCAGTGCTCATTTTGATTCATTATGGCTGCTTTCACAACATGAAAATGGTATTTGTACGAAATGTAAGTAATAAGCTGTCTGATTTTTCCCCAAAAAATAATGAGACTTGTTTTAGCATCCTCTTTCTTCATAGCACATTTCACAGGGTTTAGCAGTTCTGTTTGGTGCCTTTGGTTTTATTTGCACTACTAAGAACCAGATTATCCCATAAGGCAAAAATGTTGAGAGCCGGGACAATTGCAGTTCCTTAGGTACTCTCTCCCTTCCTTCACCCCAATACCATGTGCACGTGCACAGACATGATCTATCTATCTATCTATCTATCTATCTATCTATCTATCTATCTATC
>JAJKFI010000001.1:15139532-15157453 GCA_029204185.1 Lerista edwardsae
ATCTATCTATCTATCTATCTATCTATCTATCTATCTATCTATCTATCTATCTATCTATCTATCAAGAAGAACGTCTGTCTGTCTGTCTGTCTGTGTGTGTGTGTGTGTGTGTGTGTGTGTGTACGTATATTCCACATAGGCTCCGCGACGCCTGGAGCGATTGGCACCAAACTCAGCACGCGCATGCCTTGCAGCCTGGCGACAAATGCTGTGGGGATCAGGCCCCCCTCGGGCCCCCAGGACTAGGGGTACACAGGGGGCTTCGTGGAAAAATGGTCAAAAATGGCCAAAATCGGCATCAAATCTGTAGTTTCCAGGGTCGCCGGGATGAGCGGCGATACTCCCGATGCTGTTGGAGTCCGGGTTTGGCCCCCTCTTGGCATAGGGGGCGAGAAGGGGTGCGAAACAAAACGTCTGCCATGCCCTGCTGGAACGCCAGGAGCGACGCACACCAAACTTGGCACACACACGCCTTGCGGCCTGGTGACAGACGCTGCGGGGGTCAGGCCACCCTAGCACCCCCGGGGTGGGGTATACAGGGGGCCTCACAGGAAAGTGGTCAAAAATGGCCAAAATCGGCATCGAATCTGTAGTTTCTGGGGTTGCCGGGATGAGCAGTGACACTCCCGACACCGTTGGAGTCTGGGTTTGGCCCCCCCTCGGTGTGGAGGGCGAGAACGGGTGCGAAACAAAACATCTGCCATGCCCTGTTGGAATGCCTGGAGCGACGCGCACCAAACTCGGCACGCACATCCCTTATGGCCTGCCGACAAAGACTGCGGGGGAGAGGCCCCTGTAGAGCCCCTGAGGGTGGGGGTACACAGGGGGCCCCACATGAAAGCGGTCGAAAATGGCCGCAGTCGGCGTCAAATCCATAGTTTCCGGAGTCACCAGGATGAGCAGCAACGCTCCTGATGCCGTTGGAGTCCTGGTTTGGCCCCCCTCAGTGTGGGGGGCAAGAAGGAGTGCGAAACAAAACGTCCACCATGCCCTGCTGGAACACCTGGAACGATGCGTACCTAACTCGGCATGCACATGCCTTGCGGCCTGATGACAAACACTGCGGGGGCAGGCCCCCCTAGCATCCCTGGAGGTGAGGGGGCGCAGGGCCCCCCACATGAAAACGGCCAAAATCAGTGTCAAATCTGTAGTTTCCGGGGTCGCCGGGACAAGTGGCGACACTCCCGACTCCATATGATTCCTGGTTCGGTCCCCCTCAGCATGGGGGGGCAAGAAGGGGTACAAAACAAAATGTCCACACTGACCCGCTGGAACGCCTGGACCAATTGGCGCCAAACTCGGCATGCGTACGCGTTGCAGCCTAGCAACAAACACTGTGGGGCACAACCCCCCTGGCGACCCCAGGGGTGGGGTGTGCAGGGGGTCCCACATGAAAATGGTAAAAAACGGCCCAGATCGGCATCAAATCCGTAGTTTTTGGAGTCGCCGAAACTCCAAATCCGACGCCGTTGGAGTCTGGGTTCGGCCCCTGTCGCCATGGGGGGTAAGAAGGGGTGCAAAACAAAATGTCCGAAATGACCGACATTACTGTCAAATCCACAGTTTTCGGGGTCGCTAAGCTGCTTGGTGACAGACCCGGGCAACGCCGGGTACCAAAAAGCTAGTATTCCTATATAAATGAACTCTGCAACACTGGATTTTCTTTCAGAACATCGCTTCTTGATAATGTACTGGTTTGGGTGGTATAACAGTTCATGCAGAAAGTACTGGATTAACTCCATCATATCCATGATGAATAAAAATGTACCCAGAATATATCAGAAATTATGGGTATATTAATGTATGTGTATATACATACTGTATATTTTCCCTGAGATATTTTCCATTGAGCAAGTTATAAGCAACAGAAACATAAACTGCCTGCAAATAATCCTACATGAATTCTGAGCAATCTTGTCTGAGATTGTTTGAGCAATCTTAGTCCCGTTAATAGTTTCAAGTTTCAACTTCAATCTGAGTTAAGCAGATGGATTTGTCTTCCCACTGAGGTAATTATCACTTTATTTTTTCTATCACCATGACTTATTTTTATATTTTCATTTAAACCTCACCCTATTCCTGAGATTGACTTTACCGTCTTCCTTTGTATTATGTCTTCCCTCTATTATGGTGGTCTTGGCTTTATTAATCTACCATTTTATTTCGCCCTGCTTTTCCAAAGCTGGGTATGAGCTGTGATATTTGTCTTTGCTATCAAAACAGAAAGGCTCCTAAGATCCTCTCAGAGGATGTTATGTGTGGATTTGCCTAACTTTTCAAGAGTAGGCCAGTAGGGCTGCCTTTTATTTCATTACTCCTGCCATTTTCTTTCTCAGCCTATGGCTCTGAAAAATATTCAGAAAGCTGTTTAATTATTTCTGTATTTGTGGAGTCTGAAGATATTGGAATGTGTACTGGAAAGGGATCTATTAAATACCAAACACAAACTGGGGTTACATCAGAAAGTACGTTGCACAGGCAGAGAGTATAAATATCACTGTTAGATTATAGTAGTGAACTCTAGAGAAACACCATTAGAAGGTCCCTTCTGAATTAAATGGCTTTGTAACCCAGTTAGGTAACATTTCATGTAATAGGGAAAACCCTAATATTTCAACCATGAAGACCCAATACTAAAACATATGTTTAGTGCTATGAAGTCAACTGTTTTTTTTTTCTTTTTCTTTCCAGTTCCAAATCTCTTCCAGTCATAAAATGGTGATTGGGTTATAGGCACAATGTTGAGGTTCCCTCTGGGATTGAGGGCACAATCCTAAACTGAGTTAGGCCGGCGTAAGATAAACCAGCAAAGTTTGGCCATCAAAAGGGCCACCACAAAGTATGTTTGGACCATCCTTGGAGTCAGAGAGGCCAGCACACAGACGTGCACCATCCTCCCTGAGTCCGAGAGTAGTCCAAATGCGCTTTATGGTGGCCCTTGTGCTGGCCAAACTTTACTGGTTTAGTTTATGCCGGCCTAACTCCAGTTTAGGATTGGGCTGTAAATTGCTTAAATCTTTTTGGAGCTGTGGAAATTAAAGTTAATCCTTTTTTCCTCAGCAGAAAAAAGAATGTTCTTTAAAAATTGTTCCTCACAACTGTTAACACAAAGATACAACGCACACAGTGTTTACATCAGTTTACACACAATGTTTACATCAAAATCAGATTATTAATTTCTGTTACACTTGACTCACTTGCAGACATATGCCCAAAGGTCAACTCACCATGCAAAATGCTGTAAAATAGTATTGCTTACTTATTCCATGTAGGTAGCAGCTTCCACTCCCAGTTTATATAGCTAAAGCTCCCAAATAGTGTGGGTGCAATCCTAAACGGAGTCAGGTCAGCATACACTAAACCAGCAAAGTTTGGCCAGCACAAGGGACACTGGAAAATATGTTTGGACCACTCTCGGAGACAGAGAGCCCAGCACACAGACGTGAGCCATCCTCCCTGACTCCGAGAGTGGTCCAAACGTGCCCTAGTGCCAGCCAAACATTTCTCGTTTAGCTTATGCTGGCCTAATTCCAGTTTAGGATTGTGCTCTAACAAATCATACAAAACCATGACATCAAAAACGTAAATTATCAGAACTTGCCTATTTCGCTTCCATATTCTCCAAGTTGTGTCTGATGGGACCAGACGTCCTCCATCCCTCTGTAATTTGAGCATCAGGACATTTACCTCCAGACTGTAGTTGGGGACTCACAAGGGTTCCCAACTTTCCAGGGTTGCCATGGAGTCTCCAGGATTCAACATCAATCTCCAAATGATTACTGAAAGCAATCCTGAAGAATTTCACAGTAATTTCCAATGTTTGATTTCTATACTGTCCCCTGCGCCCCAAATAGTTTCAGTTAGCAACCTTAGAACTCACAGGACTGAATTTTCCTCCATACCTGCCCCTCCAAAGCATCTCTGAACATAGAAAATTAGATGCTAGGGAGGAGAAAGTTTGCCTAGCCTTATTCCTTACTTGTTTCTTTTCTATGGATAGGTTTTCTGTGTGTGTGATAGGGGGAGATTCCATTATGTCAGCCCCTTCAGTGGGTTGAAATGGTAATGGCCAGATACATGTTAATCAGCAAGAACTAGGCTCTTTTACTATGTACACTATATACACATTGGAAGGACTTCACCCTACATTCACAAAGAGGAAGTCAACCTCTGAATTAAAGTGTACTTTACCAGAAGATGGGATAGGAGTACCCATCTACTTAATTGGTCTGAATTGCAGTTTATTAAAGAAAACAAGGGCAAAATTGTAATCACTGCATCTACTAAAATGAAATGATTCATTTGAAATGCTCCTCGCAAGGTCAGGAGTGAGGATAATTGTGCTGTGTAATTTACAGTCCTGAGGATGTGTAACACCAGTACATAACTGTCTGCTTCAGCCAACAAGAAACGGAACCGAGACAGTATAAACAAGTCACAGTTACAAGTAATTTTCATGAGGCTGAAAAAAAAAATCCAGCATATTCTATAGGGTGAAGTTGCGCGTGAGGCACTGTGGTGGGAGAAGGACCTGGGAAAGGCAGCTAAAATAATCAATCAAGTATCATGATAGGACCAGGAAACAAGATGGAAATGTGGACCAGAACCCACGTTAGAGAGTAGGTATCACAAATGAACCGTAGGCTCATAAATGAACTAATAACATTTTGGGAGATTCAGAACAGACAGGAAAATAAAATATGGGGTGATGAAATATTCATAGGCTCATATTTTTATGGACTTCCCAAACTGCTTCCATGATTTACACTCCCCCCTTTTTTGCATGCAGTAGTTGGGAATGTGCAGCAAAGTAATGACGGCTATATTAGAATGCCACCATTTTGGTATGGCTTGGAGACGGGAGGATTCATCAGGGCTGTCCAATAACAGGTGAAGGCACTAGTCAATACTGGAAGCAGGACTGTGTTGTGTATTGCATCAGAGACATAGTGAAACTGAGCTGAGCAATAATCACAAATGGGGTGACCAGTGTGTGTCAGTATCCTGTGCATCGCAGCCCTTATTACAAAAGCTTTTATCTGTCAATGATTTCTGCCAGGGTGAAATCCAAGAAAAACAACTGCTGTATGCAGAGACTGTGACAGGTAAAGGTAAATGAGTAACGTGTGTAGCAGCAGCTATGTGTGCTTTGAATGATGTGGAAATGCCAGCAGCAAAGACACAAGTCTCTCCTACACTGCATATACTTCCTGTACTAGATTAATTATGGTCTCTTTAAGAATGCATTTGAGTCTAATGCATCTTCATGGAGACTTTGCTACCTTAATTACATAGCTAATTTTCATTTTAAAAGGGTGGCTTGCTGGAGAAAAAAATGTGACAGCATAACAAGACATAAAATACATTGATTTTGTCACATCTCTCTCAGAGGAGTTTCAGCTATTACAACAAGAGGTGAAAAGCAAATGCACAACTTGTGCTTCTGCTTTCCATCAAGCATTGTCACATCAAAAACAAAGGCTATTCAGTGTATGTGGAACTCACAAATAGGAGAACCAACTTTTTTTTGGGGGGGGGAAACATGGCAATGTGGTGGAAAGTAATGATGCATATCAAGCCTAGGGAAGTTTGTCCAATCAGTCTGGTATTCTTGTGCGTGCTTGGGGGGGAAAAAACCCTTTCTCTTTTCTGAGAACTCTACTGCATATTAGCTTTCTAAATTGGTACATGCACACTGATGATGTCACATGTATGTCCATCATTATATTAATCCTGGAAACCGTAGTTTAACTTCATGTGTTCTGTAGTAAGGGTGCAATCCTAACTACACATTAGGCCAGTGCATGTCCCCTGTGCTAGCCTTTGAGTATCACAAGCACGCCATAAAGCGTGTTTGTGCCTCACTTGTGCAGGCTAGGTGGAGGATGCATGCTGGCCTGCCTGCACCAGAATCCAGCCTCAGGTTAGGCTGGCTGAGTTTGACTGGTGCGAGGAGCAGGGTTCGGGGGGGGGGGGTAGAGGGAGAGCAAGGGGAGGCAAATTGGGGCGGAGGGAGGGCAAGGGGAGGGCAGACTCACGGGCTGTCTGGTCTGGGAGACGGTGGAGACAGGATCCAGCACCTATGCTGGATCCTAACCCCCATTCCCGGCCCAGTCAACCTTGCATGGGCTGCTCAGAGTTGCATCAGCGATTCCACTGGTACAGCTCTGAGTAGGCCTATTGGGGCTACTGGGGTTTACCTTGAGGTGGCCTCCAGCTGCCACCTAACATGCACTGGATACAGCACAGGCCTACCTACTTGACTGCCTGACCCATTCAAGAGAATTGATTTGCCCAAATAGAGAAGATTCTCTTCAAACCAAAGTCTGCTTGGTCAGGGGGCCTGGTTATGTCATTCACAGCAATTAATGAGAGTTTCATGGAAAGACACTCTCATTAAAGAACATTTGTTCATGCACCTCCAGAGCAACTCATTTTAGTCTAAATCTATATTACATTCTTAGGCAGAGAAGAAGTTGTAGAGAAAATGGCACTTAATTTGTAAGACATCTGAATACTTCATGATGGATAACATTCTGGAACTAGATCATTATGAATTGGCAACATTGCTAGTGGAAAGCAGAAGTGCAAAGTCCCTGATATGAAGTAATTGCAGAAGAATGTATGCAGTTGTACGCAGTTATGACTACTATTACAGGCATGTCCCAGTATCTGTTGGGTTTCCGTTCTGGATTCCCCCACGGATTCCTGAAACCGGGGATATTGGGGATAACTTTTTAAAGACAGGGGAACGTCAGTGGCTTTGCTTCAACAAGGTTAAAAAAAAGAGATTTGTTTAATGTTCCACTATCTTTTTAATAGTTCCGTGGTATCCATGGATAACTGAAACTGTGGATACCAAATCAGTGGATATCAGGGCTTGCCTGTATTTCAGAATAATGTTGGCAAAAGAGAAAAGCTTCAGAAAATATTGTAAGGGGGTTAAATCTTCTAGAAATCTGACATTATGAAGAAATTGCGACAAATTCAGTTGTCTCCAGAGAAAACTGAGAGACGTAACTTAATAGCAAATGCTGAGAGAACTACAGTATATACACATTCTGACTTTGCTCTGAACTTGTAATTGACTGGTCTGAAAAACTTCATGCTGCCCAGGAGAATAATGTCCTGCAATGTATTGGCTTTTGTTTGTATGGTTTTGTTTTGTTTTGTTTTGTTTTGAATGGATGTGTCACTGTATTCAAAGATAAGAAAAAAATGTGAAAGGACTATTCAGGTGTTGTCACCTATGGAGATGGGGAGCAATGGCAAGAAACAGGGCCTTCTCAGTAGTGGCACCAACTTTATGGAACTCCCTCCCTCTCAGTGCTCCCTTCTTAGAAGCTTTCCATTGGGGCCCAAAGACCTTTCAGACTAGCCTTGTGAGTTAATGGTTCAACAATTTTTAATACTGAAATATCACAACTATTTTTCCCATATTTACTGAGCATCAGATATAAAGAAGGATGAAAAGAAGTAATGGCCTTAAAGTTTCAACATGAAAACCCAAGATGCTAGATTAGAAGGAAAGACATTCCAGTGCTATGAAAAGGGGAAATTTCCAAGAGAAGCCTGGAGGAACACCAACCAAGGATGCTTCAGGCATAAAAGGAATTTCGCCCTATACTAGCACAGAGGGAAGTAAAGAAGTGGCATACTTATCTTCCACTTTTGTGATTTTTGATTTTTAGTATTGATTAATTATATTTGCACCTTGATTTATGGACAGCGGCTCGAGATGGCTCACTGAAATGCGCTGGCACTTTTCTCTTCCAGAAACTTTGTCAATCAGTGAGTGAGTTCACTCTTCATAATGTCCTTGAAAGAAATGAAGTTATTAGTCATCCCCGGTGATTAGGAGACATCTGTCATGTACAATAACATGCTTTTCTACAGTGCTTTCTGTCTGAAGATGCCAATGCACTTTAAAAAGTAACAAACAAATGAATTGTGTGGGTGGTGAAGATAAAAGGGAAGGGAGTGGGGTAACTTATGAAAGGTGTTAGAAAAGAGACTGTGGCATAGTATTGGGAAGAGTGGCTCTTCCTGAGACATCCATGAACTACAATAGCATTCTCCTTTGGATTGAGATAGATTCTATCCATTGGATAGGTCCCAGTAGATTTTTTTTTCATGATACCATCTTGTTTTACTACAGCCATAAAACAGAAAATTGGGTAATATTTGCTTTGGACTGGACACACACTGAAATATATCTTTGTATTGAAACTGACACTAGCATTTGAAGAGGTTCAAAACACAACTGTCAGAATCCATGCTGTATCTGATAGACAGCCATTGTATGGTTGCATAGTAGAGAAAACTTTGCTCTTGGAACTGGAGATCTGGGTTCACAGTCATCAAGTGGATGGCCTTGGGCCTGTCACTCATTCTTAACACAACCAACCTCACAAGATCATTATGATGAAGAATGGGCCAACCCCCTCCACTATATACGCCAATCTGAGATTCTTGGGGCATACACAGTGCTTCAGGTTGCTGAAGGCCCTGAAACAAACACTTGCACTAGATCCCCCATGTGACCTCCCAGCCCACCCCATGTGGTGCATGGGCACTACCACTGCCATAGGTACTAAAGGTTAAAGGGTTGGCTCAGCCAGGTGGGCCGTCTGATGGGTGGATGTGGATCCTTGGCTACTGTCCAGCCAGGCCCCCTGACTGGAGTTTTGGCCTTCTGATGCCTCCTTGGGGCAAGGGAACATTTGTTACCTTTCCTTGGGTAAGCCTTGCCTATGAGTGGGTCTACTCAGACCTGTGCCTGCAATATTGCTGGACCCATGAAGTCATAGATCCGTGTGGGCCCATGAAGCCCAAAAAGGGGGCTTGGATTTTGCAAGTGTCCCATTCCTTGTCTCAATCTGCCCTCCTCCCTACCCCTGTTGCCTATACCCCTGTTACCTCACCCTATTCCACCCATCCCACCTCTCTCCCATTCCCTCCATGACCTTACCTGGTGTATTGGGCATCTGGTGTCAGCTGCCACGTGGAACAGCCACTGGCTGTTTCCAGCAGTGTCCAGCCTGGGTGTACCAGCATGTCACATTTTGTGACTATCAGAAAGCAACTGGGGCTGCTGGAAAACTTGTTCTGGCGATGCTTGTTCTGGCGATGGTTCTTATTTGAGTCCTTAAAAACATAGCAAAATACATTAGAAAGAGAATATTGAATACAACAGTACTGCAAGAGTACTGCAGCCATTTAACATTAGTAATGAAATATGCAACAATTCATTTCCTTAATCATTTTAGGAAAAAGTCAAGAAAACCTTCTTCAAGTGGGGATTTTAATAATCGTGTGACAATGACATGTTATACAAGTCATTGTAACAGACTAGAGACAAATCGCCATTGCTCTTCTGGTACAAGTGATTATGCCAGCCTTAGCTCAGCAACACACTGAGGATGCAATCCTATACCCACTTTCCTGGGAGTAAACCCCATTGAACACAGTGGGACTTACATCCTAATAGACATGCATAGGATTGTGCCTTGAAAGTCTACATGAACTTGAGCTCCAGAGTGAATTCTACCATAGAGATGTAGGAGTGTGCATTTGTTTCAGAATGAATCAAATTGGGCCCATTTGATTAAATTTTCATTACATTCTTAAGGCCCAGTGCTACCCAGGTTTCCAGCTCTGATGTAGTCACAATGAAGCCCTGAGGTAAGGGACCAAACATTCCCTTTCCTTAAGGAGGCCTCCATGATTGACCCACAACCAGCACCATCAATTGCAGGATACAGCACATGCCCCATTGGCATAGCTGCATCAGTGCTGGAAAACGAAATAGGCTTGGGGGTCCTTAATTTCATTCACAAATTGAAGACCTATGAAACCTGAATGAGCTGAATCTTTGTTTTCATAGCAAAATGGGTATAGTGGGCTTACTTCGGAGCACGGTAGAATGGTGGGCTCTCCTTTAAAAAAATTCTGTTTCAAAAGATCTAAAAGGACCATTAGGGCACCTCCCATGACCTGCCTCCTTGTGGCTGCCATTTTTTCCCCAGAATACCCTAAACCAGCATTTTACAAATTGTGGATTGCGGCTTGATGTGCTGGAGGCTGTGTGACCCAATGCTTGCAGTCACACCACAAAAGCATTGCTTGGAGGCACCGGAGGCCACTTCCAGATCAGTCATGATCAGCCCATGACCCATTCCATTGGCCTCCACAGGTCCCAGAATACCTTGCGGAAGCGACCTATCTGTAGATGCCAGGGATTGAAACAAGGACTGTCTTCTTGCAAAACAAGAAGTTCTTTTCCAGCTATGGCCCCTTTTGAAAGAGCCGTGTTTTATTTTGTTTCTCAGATTAGAATTATGCCATGATGGGATGACTTAATTTGAGGCACCTGATAGCACCTGGCTCAGATGATTGAAGCCTATTCATCTCAACAAAACTGCCTGCAATATTTCCTTCCTGGAGGAAAATATAACAAGATTGCATTTCATGTGTTAAATATGCTGGCACATCACAAGCAGTAAATAAACTGATTCTTGCTGGTGAGTCTTCTATAGCCTTCCCTAATCAGTTCTGCACAGAAAAGTGGCTTATCTTAATGGGTGTTTTTTTTTTTAAAAAAAAAAATCAGTATCTGAGTGTGAGCACATGCCACAGGAAGCAATTGTAGTCAAGTCCCTTGTTGGATCACGGTCAATATGTTTCCATTAGTTTACCTTTTTAGATTTCTGAATGCAGTACAGGTGGACTTGTGACATACGCAGACTTGGGACCTGACCCACAGTTTTGGAACCACTGCCTTATAAGGTATTCAGAGGCCCGGGGAAGCCCTATGTGGCCTCCTCATTGCCCTGGTTGGATTTGTAGGGTGGTGGTTGTGGCCCAAATCTGCGGACTTGAATACCCGCTGATTTCAGTATCTGCAGGGATTCCAGGAACTGAACTGCTACAAATAACCAGGGCTTACCTGAATTGTTATTTCAGGACTTTTCAGGAACAATCTCAGTGGTGTCATATAAATGATTTAAGAACAGGTCCTCACTTTTGATTGGCACGTGTCGGGACCCGCCCACCGGAAGTGACTTCATAAGCCGGAAGTGATGTCGTGGCAGGAAGGGACATGAAAAAAGCCCTTTTTGAGGCCTCAGACAATTTTAAACTGACCCAACAGTTGCAACAGTATTCCACAGCACCCCCAGAACATGTTAAGGAGGCCTGGCATCATGTTAAAGTGACCCAACAGTTCCAAACCCCCAGAGCAGCTCATTTTTCAGTGGCAAGGCAAGGCAAGGCAGGCGCCTGCCTGGCTCTGAGAACATGCAGGCAACTCAAACGTGCAGGAAATTCAAATGTTGCAGGGGGCGGAGTCAACGAGTGGGCGGGTGAATGGGTGGGGCCAGCCGTAATCCCAGGAACCGGTACTCGCGTACCCCCGCGTACCCCCTGCATGACATCACTGAACAACCTGTATTGTTATCCTGTACTTTCAGTTCATTATTGTCATGTACAGTACATATGAAACTGCCATATACTGAGTAAGACCACTGGCCCATCTACCCTACTGCCTGCCCTGAATCTATGAATGTTTTTGGTTCCATAGGAAATCATGCCATTCTGTACACAGTAAACATAGCCACAGCTGGCAATATAGGACAGATTGCTGCATAGTCGGACCAACCTGTAAGGACTAACAATGCAGACAGAGATAACACTCTGAGCCTATTATGTAGGGAACAATATAAGACAGGGGTGTAAAACATAAAACCTAAGGGCCAGATGTGGCCCTGAAAGCTCTTTATCCAGCCCCCCAGTAACTGGGTCTCCCAGAACCACACATTCAGCAGTACCACTTCTGCTGAGGTTGTGGGACAGAGAGACAGAAGGGGGCCTCAGAAGGCCAGGAATGCTACAGGATAAGGAGCAGACCAAAATGCTGCTGAGGTGTTGAGAGAGCCCAGTTATCACACAGGCTGCCCCTTCAGCAGTACCACTTCTGCGAAGGCATTACCTCTCAGCCTCTGAGCTGTGAAATGATGTTGTGGCAGAAGTGGCACTGCAGAAAGGGCAGTCCATGTATTGGCTCTCCCGTATCTTGAAAATATGATAAAGATTTGCACATTTTCTCATTTGCAGAGAATGAGATTTGATGTGAGAATGGAGTGCTTATTTCTGTCCATCATCTGCTTAATGACCTCACTTCCTGCTTAATGATGTTACTTCCGGCCTTCAGCAAATGCCATTAATGCTATTTGGCCCACTATATGAAACTAATTTGACACCCTTAGTATACAAGACATAGTGCTCAAAATCATCCACCGCACCAAAGAAATGCAGACGTTGTCTGTGTCCTCATATTAGACTGTCAACCATGAACAGGAGCTGACAACCTTATTTTGGAACGTTAAGCTCATAAATGCTTTTCGTAGCAAGTATTAAGCTTGAGGAGGCCACTGCGGCCTTCTCCTCTTCGCCAAACAAGAGAAGGATGCATCTTCCTCCTCCTCCTCCTCCTCTGGGAGAATCCGGATGTCACTGCATTGCGTGATGTCATGACATCACAACATCACTGCCACTAGTGCAGTGGCTCCTGGCAATGCCATGGTTTCTTGGCCCTAATAACTGCAGATGGTAGAGACTGTTCTTGTAATATTGAATATGCCCTTTGCACTAAGCTAGAGCATCAAAAACAGACCCCAAAATCCAGATCCCAACGTTCTCTTGTAAACTGGTAAAATTGACACTTATTTCTATAGCAAAACTTGATGAGACATCTGTGTTTATGTAAATTGCTGTTCCACAAACCTCAGTTAGCAATTTCCACTTGTGGGCACTAGGAAAATTAGGACTATGTGAGTCTATTTGGAGGTTGCCCACTCTGTGGTACAGATACATAATTCTTAATTAAGTATGATGGAATGTGATGCCCCAGCAGAAGCAGATGCAAAGACAGTGAAATGCAAAGTGTAATCAGTTCTTACTGCCTATAAAAGAGGGGTATTTGCTATCCCCCTACCTTCCCCCCCTTTTTTCATTCCCAACAAAAATACAGCTCCAGAGGAAGATGGGGAGATGAGGTTGGGAAAACATTGGAAAAGCCTGAATGGTTGTATGGCGTCTGTTAAAAAAATAATTAAAGATGTTAATAGAAAAGATTAGAATAATGAATACATGAATAGTCAAACTTGCCTAAGCAAATAACAGAACAAACAACTGAATGGGGTAGAAGGCAATTATTTCACTCAGCTTCAAATGAGCGAGGTCAACAATTCATTTTCTGTGACAACCAGAATATCGGCTGCAATTGTTTGCAAACTTAGGGCCCAATCCTGAACTAGTTGCCACGGGCGGTACACTCATACCGCCTGGGCAATTGCTACACATGGCACTGTAAAGCACCTCTAACACCAGGGGTGAGCCCTTACCACCGGCGCTTGGGCGGCAGCATGGCGACACCAGTCGTGGGTTCCCATGTGGGAGCTCCCAACCTGGCTGTTGCGGGATGCAGTAGTAGCCGCCTGGCTACTGCTGCGCTCCCAAGTGGTTGGGCAGTTCAGGATTGGGCAGCCACTGGGAACAAGACCTACTGAATGCAGTAGGACTTAAGTAAATGTGCAGGGAATGGGCAGGTAGTACATCAGCCCAGTGGCACCTGCTTAATGTCAGACACAGCTGAAATGTGGGGTTTAAAAAAGACTGCATGTATATGTCTCACAAGACACCATGATAAATATTGCAAAGACATGCAGACCTTTTCCTGGAAGGCTGTTGAACTCCTTCTGATGTGTTCAGCATAGATAAGATGCAAGAACCATAGAAATACAGGAGCATGTGCTGAAAGACAAAGACTCCCCTTTAAACTGATTTTGCTTTGTGGCTTGATTTTTGTTTATACAGTATGTCTGTGCTCTCATTCTACATTATTTCATCCACTCCCTAAGCAGTGGTGGAAAATCACTTATTCCAAGATTACATTGCTGGCTAAATAATCAATCTCATATACCTTTTAAATGAAGGGAAAGCCACTCCCCCCCACCCCAGCTAACTTTACAAATGCAGGTGTTAGCATTGTAATGAAATGCACAGCAGTAAGCCCTGCTGGGAAGACATTGACATTCGAGATTTTGTAAATGCAGCAGTGACACTTGAAAGAAAGGGCCTCATCCTGGATGCTGCACTCTTGGATGTCATCTGCTTCAGGAGGTGTGCCACCAATGTCACGTGGAAATAAAGTCTACACCTATCAGTTCTGAAAGCAACACAGCAAACACCCAACAACTAGACATGACTATGATATGTTGTATTTCCTCTATCAGATAAAGCCTTGTCAACTGGGCAGCCTATGTTTATAATGCTTTCTCATTGTTGTTGTTATTCCTGCTAGCTACATTTGCCTTGGAGTCCCAAAAGATGTGACAGGGGCATGCTTTGAGAACCCAGGTTAAAGCACGTTAGGCTCAGGACAGACAAGATGTCAAACCCAAATACTTTCCCCAAAGTATTCTGGGAGTGGTCATTTGATGAAGGTGCTGAGAGGACTGTTAGGAATCTCAGGGTGCAATCCTAAGAGTGACGTTGGGCCAACGCATGCTTGCGTCAGCCCAGCATCACTAGCACCAACGCAGGAGCACTGACCGGCACCACTGTGTTGGCGCTAGTGCTGTTGGGCCAACGCTAGCAGCTTCCCAGGGTGGGCGGGCCAGTAGGCGTGCTGGCCTAGGGAGGGGGTGGAGATGGGATGCAGCCAGTAGGCCGCATCCAAGCCTCTGTCCCCAGGCCGTGTGACCCCATCGGCTCTGCGCCTGCTATTTAGCAGGCACAGGTCCAAGGAAACCATAGGGGAGGCTAGAGCCTTCCCTGGAACAAGGGCACGAATGTGCCCTTGCCCCGGGGAGGCTCTCCAGCACACCAAAGCTGCTCTGCTTTTGGCGCAGGCTTGCCATCCTCACTAATCCCGTGGAGTTTAGGATTGTGCTTTGTTTCCCTGCATGGAACTGAAACTCTGTTTCCCTGCATGGAACCTAAAGTAGTTAGGAAGCAGTTTAAGAGTCTAATCCTATCCTGCTTTAGCAGGTTAAATGAATAAATGTTCCCTTACCTTGATGAGGCCTCCATGACTGTCCTTTCACCACAGAATGCAAAACACATCCCACTGAGATGACTAACCCAGGCTGAAAAATTGGATAGGATTTGGAGTAGGAGTAGCCCCAGTGATGTCATGCAGGGGGTACACGGGGGTACGTGCGTACCGGTTTCTAGGATTACAGCTGGCCCCGCCCATTCGCCCGCCCACTCGTCGACTCCGCCCTCTGCAACGTTTGAATTTCCTGCATGTTTGAGTTGCCTGCATGTTCTCAGAGCCAGGCAGGCAGGCAGGCAGGCAGCGAGCGGAGCCTTTCCTTTCCTTGCCACTGAAAAACGAGTTGCTCTGGGGTTTTAACATGATGCCAGGCCTCCTTCACATGTTCTGGGGGTGCTGTGGAATACTGTTGCAACTGTTGGGTCAGTTTAAAATCATCTGAGGCCTCAAAAAGGGCTTTTTTCATGTCACTTCCTGCCACGACATCACTTCTGGCTTATGACGTCACTTCCGGTGGGCGGGTCCCAACACGTGCCAATCAAAAGTGAGTACCTGTTCTTAAATCATTTAGATGACACCACTGAGTAGCCCCATAGGGGTGGCTGGGGTTTTATCAAGAGTAAGGGGGCAAATGTCACCCTACTTCAAGTTGCCCCACAGCCGCCTCCTAATCAGAACTGGATATGGCACATTGCAGCCATTGCAGCCAGCCTACTCCAGCCCTGGTTAGGATTGGGCTGAATGAGGTTTAATTTCAAAAAGTGGGAAAGATCTCAACAGTAGGCAACTCATTGCCACAAGTGGCAAGGATGTGCTAGTGGTGGAGGTTGAAAGACCACGACACATTGTGCTAGAAATGCAGGGACAATATAGAATACATTCTGTCAAACCACCTCAGTTCTTTAACGGGGTGATTTGCTCACCCAAACAGGCAAATCTGGCAAAACCTTTCACCCAGAAGCATCCCATCATCATGCAAGTCAGGAAGCACATGACTCTGTTTTCCACGCTGTTCCCTTCTTCAGGGTATCACACAGTTCACTTACTTGGTGATTCCCCCCACCCATTTCTTCTTCTGAAATAAGCTCTGTGAATAAAGCATTAAGAGTCCAAGAAGTTGCTCATTCTCCTTGTCTCGCTACCACTGCAAAAACAAAAACAAAAAACCACAGCACCAAGTGAGCTATTCAGCTTCTCTCGCTCGTCCTGAGGGAATAGCACCAGGCCTCAAAGGCCGAAAAAACAAACATATAATCCTGCACAGTGTGGGATGATTAAAATGATCTCCATCTTGTTTGGGCCCCCCTGAAGGAGCTGACTTCTTGTTCGGGGGCAGGAGATAATTCGCTCTCCAGGCTGGCTTGCTCCTGGGCCTTTGTGGACGAGACTCTGTAAACTGTGTCAACCTGAAGTGAATTATTTATGATGGGCTTTGTTTTGTCGTGGGCTCCTATTCAGGGGAGATTGAGACTAGCAAACTCATTTTCACTTAGGAAGGGCCATATTCATAACTGGATCTGTAGTTTATCTGCTGAGCCCTCCCCCCCTCTCTCTTTCTCAATCTCCCCCCCCCCGCCCCGCCACTCTCCACTTTATGCACACGACAACCCCACCTGCATCAAGTTCCTTGAATACAAACAAAGGCTCAAACACATCCTTTTTTTTTTCTCCCTCCCTGGCTGCAAAGAATGACTTCCATTGCAGTGGAAAAGGCCCCACATCCCTGTCTAAAATGAACCTCAAAGCAAGCATTTCATCCTCTCTTGTAATCATCATAAGGTAGAAAATGAAATTTCCAAAACCTAAAAGCATGCAGGAGAGTGCTTCAGGGCACTGGATGTCAGTTTTTTACTTTGATGTATGCTTTTTTTTTTTTTGGTTAAAAAAAAGGATGAAGAGGAAAGATGCAGTGAATCTTTTGTTATTCCTGTACTATCACTTAACTCTTTAGTGGCAGCCAGACATGTAGAAAGAAGAGAGAAAAATACAGAAGGATTCTAAAGAGATGTTATATAAAAATGCCCTTTTGTGCTGGTTCCTGCCTTAACAAGTCACATGATGCCATAATGCAACAATGCAGGGATGTCACTCCAAATGGTCCACAGCAAGCAAGTATTAGGAAATGCCACCTTGAAGCGAAGCAAGCCTCATACTGGTCAGTGCTTGGATGGGAGATTGTGGAGAACCTCATGTAGGTTATTCTGAGCTTGCTGAAAGATGGGTGGAATATAATAATGAAGAAAAGAAAAACCCCTGCTAACTGGGCAAGAGGCACTTTTTCAAGTTGTGTTCCTCTCATATTTAGCAGGGGAAGAGTAATTGTCCCTCTTCACCCCTGCGCAGTCTTTCTAATGGCTGTTGCTGGTGGTCTGCCTTTTTTTAGATTGTCAGCCCTTTGGGACAGGGAGCCATTTAACTTTATTATTATTACTATTTGCCTGTAAACCGCTTTGTGAATTTCATGTTGAAAAGCGGTATGTAAGTACCTGATTGATTGATTGATTGAAAAGGAGCTTAAATTCAGAGCGCAATCCTAACCTGGAGTTAGGCCAGCTCAATTAGGCCAGCAATGTTTGGCCAGCACAAGGGACACCGTAAAGAGTGTTTGGACCACTCTCGGAGTGAGGGCGGATGGAGCATATCTGTGTTGGCCTCTCTGACTCTGAGTGTGGTCCAAACATGCTTTACAGTGTCCCTCGGGCCGGCCAATCTTTGCTGGCCTAACTGTGCCAGCCTAACTCCAGGTTAGGATTGTGACCTCAGTTACATAGTTTTAGATTTCTCTCTCTCTCTCTCTCTCTCTCTCTCTCTCTCTCCCTCTCTCTCTCTCTCTCTCTCTCTCTCTCTCTCTCTCTCTCTCTCT
>JAJKFI010000001.1:15170441-15195698 GCA_029204185.1 Lerista edwardsae
CTCTCTCTCTCTCTCTCTCTCTCTCTCTCTCTCTCTCTCTCTCTCTCTCTCTCTGTGTGTGTGTGTGTGTGTGTGTGTGTGTGTGTGTGCGCGCGTGTGTGTCCATTATCTTTTTGAACTGGGAAACTTGAGGGATAGCTTCAGGATGCTACCAGAAGCTTCATAGGATGACTTCATGCACATAAATGCCAACTCAATAATTTTGAAAGATATATTAAAACAATGTACAGGTTAATAGACTTTATTGTTGGTAGGTTTGCTTAATGCAGGGGTCTTTTTTAACATTTCAACACAAGGGCCACATAATATATTTTAACACATTTTTGTGGGCTAAAATAAAACAGTTTTATACATGAATAAAAGAAATTTAGATGAATGAATAAGTTTTACTTGTGGCTTTTTTGTAATCAGCATATGAGTCAGAGCAAAAGAGAAATGTGACAATTGCTAAAAAACAATGTCATGCTTAAGCTGAGAAATGATATATAACTAAAAATGCCAAACATTAGAAAATGCTCTGACAAAAAACAAGTTGCAGGGAGGATAACATCTTGTGGCAGGCCACATCTGGCCCCCGGACTGTAGTTTGGAGACCCCTGATTTAATGGACAAAAGGAAGAATATATGGATGACAGCATCCATATATGTTAAAGGGGGTATCAAGGGCAACAATTGATTATCCCCCGATCACAGGTAGAACAAAGGTAGATGTAGGCTGAACTTCAAGAACACTTTATATTTAGAAGGAGAAAGAAGCTAGATGTGAGCAGGAATCAGATCATCCCCTCCTCTCTCTGCACTCTTGTCTTCACATGAGGTCTACAGTTTAAAGGAAGTGTGTCCTTTAAACACTGCACCAGAAGGGAGAACTTTACTCCATTCTCTCCCCTTGCTCTGTACTCACACGGTGCTTAAAGGGATGTGGTTTTTTTTTCATTTTGAATTTTGAATTTAATTTTAAACAAGGATGGAGCTCACTGAAGAGGTAGGAGCTTCAGTTCATCTCGGACAGGAGCAGCATGGAGCAGAAAACCTGTATGCCACACCTGGCAAGTAAAGGAGAAGGGGCTGGGTGGCACCCACTTATTCACCATATGCATGTGTACAAATGCATGCACACATTGGGGGGGGGATAGATGTAGCGTGGGGGCACACAGTGGTGTTCCTAGAGGGAGAGCAAAACACTTAGTTTTCTTTCTCCAGCACAAATAATGATGAATAACTTCCAAGAAATGGATTTCTGGTGTAGTCTACTGAAGAAGGTATTTGTCTTTTATATATATATAACACCTTCTGTTGCTCTCTGCAAACACAAGCTGTTATCATGGCCTCAACATTTTTCTTTCTTTTCTTTTGCTTTCTTTTCAAAGTCACTGAGATGTTTATGATTCAGTTGCCTCCCACTTCTCAGCAATAAATACCAACACAGAGAAGACGAGTAAATCTGCCATTCAAGCAGTTAAAAAAAACAAAACCCAACATGCTAATCCAGCCACTGTCTCTCTCCCAGCATTTTTATTATAAACAGAAAGCTTCTTCCATGGTAAGTTATTAAATGGAGTCCTTCTGAAGATGGAACTAGTGGAGCAAAAAATAAATGCAAGTCGGTAGATGAGAGATCACAAGAGGTTTACGGCCAAACACGACGCTAAATGTGAGGCTCCTGCTGAAAATGGCAACTGGGTCTCCTCCTCCTCCTCCTCCTCCTCCTCCTCTAGTAAGACTAGTACATCTTACTTTGTGTCTTGATGCGGTGCTGGGACCAGATTTGCTTGGAGCAGAACTCTGTCCTAGTTCACCAGTGATGCTTTGAGCACCTAACCTCAATGGTGCATTGGCCCCTGCCAGTGGTGGGATTCAAATAAATTAACAACCGGTTCTATGATGTCATAGCCAGAGCAAAAAAAACCCGAAGCCAGCCGAGGTAAGCGAGTGGGCGGGGCCCGGCCATTTAACAACCGGTTCTATAGAACCTGGGCGAACCCCCTGAATCCCACCACTGACCCCTGCCCTCCAGAGTAGCAGGGCTGTGACACCCCGCCAGCCAAAGCTGGCACCCCACCCATGGCTGGCCTCCCACCACCTAGGAATTTGGGGGCGGCTTGTCAGGGCAGCAGGGTGCCATTGCATGATATTTTTCAGCAGCTACTCTGGCTACCCGTCCCTTGCAAGAACAATGCATTGCACTCATCTCAGTGCTGCGTAACAGTCATGCAGCCAGGGGACAAGGTGGTTGCATTGTGAAACAAGAGGGCACTGTGAGTGTGGCTACCATGGACAGGGCCGGCTCTAGGAGTGGCGGGGGCCAATGCGGGGCATTTCCATGAGGCCCCCACCTAACCCTCCCCAAAGGGCCCCTCACTTGTGGTGCCACACACATGGCACTGCCTACTGCTTCCAGGAGGCCCGTTTTGGGCTGTTCGGAGGGAGGGGCAGGTGGGAGGGCCCAAGGTAAAGCTTTTCTCTCACCCAACTGACCTACAGCCCACAGAGATCCCAGCAGGAGAAGCAGGCAATTTGCTTGCTGCACTGCTGCGGGGGCCCCCAAAGCGTGGGTCCCAATGTGATGACATGGGTCACATTGGCTTAAGGCTGGCCCTAGCCATGGAACACTGGATTGTGTTTTGGGTTGCAGTCAGGCACTGGACACGGCCTCAGGGTTGTGCTGTGGGCCTTCTGGTGGCCCTGGGTCCCTGGCCAGTGCCCTCCCATGCCCCCCTCCCATGCTGTACCTATCACAACGCTACGATGTACTGCGTGTCCCCACCTCCACGCCGCCTTACTGGGTTGTCAGTTTGTTTGAATATAACCTTCTGCAGCTAAAGGTGAACAAAGGTGAACAAAACTCCCACAGAACAAACTTTCTGTGTTGTTTTAGTTCGTTTGTGGTAATATTTGAGCCATTTTCTGTCCCACAGCTTTGCTCACAATGGAAATGTGCCATCTGGGAATGCAAATAGCCCACACAACATATTAGGCAGCCATAAACAAATGAAGATTTGCACAGATGTAATTAAGAGCAGAAAATACAAACCTCTGGGCAGAACCATGATTTACAGTCAAATTCACCTGCCTGGAAAGCTCAGATTGGAGTGTGTGTTGTTTGTTTAGCAAACCGATGTCGTAACGATTACTGAGCATATGCTTTTGGATCACCTCTTCCATGGCAGCAAATGAAGTTAGCTGAAGGCCTTGTATCAAACCTTCTAAAAGAAGCCTATGAGACATTCTCTGGGGGCAAATCCATACATTACAATACTGATTTTATTGCAACCATGGGCACTATTCCATGAGGGAAGCTATTAGTGTGCAGAGGCTCCATAATTGCAGTGCCCTCCTTCCCCCATCCTGCTTGTAATCCAGCACAGGATACAGTGGTGGACGTTTAGTGTCACTGCTCTCGTGCTGGATACGACTGGGCCGCAATGTTGGGTTTTTTTAGGTGAAATGGCAAACAAATGAAGATAGGAGAGAATATTGTGCCTCCATTAGCTGGTTAATTGGTACAGGGGAAAGTGACACTGAATATAGTACATTATAACGTAAAGTTAAAACGTAAGATGGTGAGTCTCACAACAAGCAGCAAGAGCAGAGCACCTTCCTGGCTATGCCAATTAGCAAACCTATTGGACGTGCCTTATGGCATGTTTGCAATACCAGGGAGGGCAGTACACTTGTACTGCCCATGCTGGAAGGCTGAGGATTAAGCCCTCAGTCTTTAGGGTGTTACAATTTTCTGTCATGTATCATGTTATAAATTGTCTGTCATAAAGGTACTTCTATCATGTATCATGTTACAAGTTGTTTGTCTTAAAGGTACTTGTCTACATGAGGCAACTTTAATAGTCTAACAGTGCAATCCTATGCATGTCTACTCAGAAGTAAGTCCCATTGTATTCAATGCAGCTAACTCCCGGGAAAGTGAGTATAGGATTGCAGCCTAATTCAGCAGTTCCCAAACTGTGGGTCCATAGCCCACCAGTGGGTCCCAACCCAATTTTTGGTGGGTTGCAAAACTTACAAGGCAGATTAACCTATGTTCATAAAGGATTGAACAACCTGCTACTTGGGCAGGGGGATCAGTTAGACCAGTTGCTCCCAATCACCATTATAGCCACAGAGGCTTGAGTGGCTGGTAAAGTGAAAGTTTTCTTTTAGGTGGGTCCCTATGCTAAAAGGTTTGAAAACCAATGCTACTTTGCAAGTCCTACATTCTTTGATTTTTGTATTCTATAAAATACAGCAACACCTTCCTGGTTTCAAATTAATCCAAATGAATGTGCATTTCCCCATACCTTTAAAGAAAAATGACACCTTTAGTCAAGATAATTATTTACATTAAAAAAAAGAAAACTTTGAAAATACATTCACTGGCAACGTCCACCTTTTAAATGTATTAGCAATTTGCCCAAAATTAGCAGCAGAATGAATAGCGCTCCATCAAATACTTGCAATATATAAGGTTGTGGATTTTTTGGTGGGAGGGGTGCTGTTTGTTTTGTGCACAACCTGCAATTATGTTGAAGGTGCTGCCCTAGGTCAAAAGTTTAGGAAGATTCCAAGGAAAGATTTGAGATTATGGGTGACAAAGACATCAAAACAGGAGAGGTAACCCAACCAGGGTTTGGTTGGGGAGAAAAGGAATCTGAAAAATGTGTACTGTGAATAAGGTGATCTTATTACTTTTAAGCGTCCATTATTCAGTTTTAAGTGTTACAGAGTAGCAACTATTTCAGCCAAAGAAACAAGGAAGTATGGAAGAAGTTCATGTTCAAACACCTTCACAAAACAGAAAAACACGTGCATATCTGTTGTGCTGCTGTGTTAAACCTGTTTATATGATTCATTCTTATTTCATCAAATTTTTAGAAAGAGCTTATGGGCGCAATCCTAAACTGAATTAGGCTGGCATAAACTAAGCCAGCAAAGTTTGACCAGCACAAGGGCCACCACAAAGTATGTTTGAACCGCTCTTGGAGTCAGAGAGGCCAGCACACAGACGGGCGCCATCCTCCCTGACTCAGAGAGTGGTCAAAATGCGCTTTATGGTGACCGTTGTGCTGGCCAAACTTTGCTGGCTTAGTTTATGTCAGCCTAACTCCAGTCAGTGGCGTTTCTATAGGGAGGGCAAAGCTCTAATTTTTGCAAGAAGCCTTACCTTGCAGTGGAAATCACTCCTCCCCTGCACCGTTTTAGCCAATCCTCACAGGGAACAGCAACATCTTGGCGTTGCTTACTGGCTACAGCAGCAAGGGAGAGGAGGGATTTACATGACAGGGTAAGGCTTCTTGCAACACTTAGAGCTTTGCCCTCCCTGTAGAAATGCCTCTGACTCCAGTTTAGGATTGTGCTCTATGTTACATATTTCTGTTACAAAGCAGTTTTTGCTCATTGTCCTTCATTCTGATTTATTGAGTTACAGCCCTATCCTAAACTGCCTGACCGCACAGGAGTGCGGCAGTAGCCAGGAGGCTACCGCTGCATCCCAAGGCAGCCAGGCAGCTGCAGGAGCCCCTGCAGGGAAAGAGGACATTCGTCCCCTTTCCCTGCTGTAAGGACACAGGGCAGGCAATGGGTCTACCCACGCCTGTGCCAGCTATTTAGCTGGCACAGAAGAGAGGGCTTCTGAGTAAGGCCCTGTGGCCTTACTCGGAGGACAGGAACTGGCCCCGCCCCTCCCCCCACTTAGGAACACCCTCCTGCCCCCCAAAAGCCACGTCACTGGTGAGCAGCGAACTCACTGCTCGCCTGTGACCAACGTTCCCTCCAGGGCACGTGCAGGAGGCACCACCCCAGCACCAGCAGTACGGGCATTGGAGGGGCTCGTGCCACAGTTCCCCAGGCTGTAAGACAGGGGTCAGGGAACAGGGGTAAATTACCCCAAATGGGGTAAAAATGAAATTCCTGGGGGTAATGGACGGTCGCGCTGCCGAGACACAGCCAGGCATGCATATGAATCTATATGCATGCCCGGCTGTGTCTTGGCAGCACGACCATCCATTACCCCAAAGGAAATGATGTCATCAAGCAAGAATATTTTAACACCCCATATGACAAATCAAATCTAACTAAGCAGGTTAGATATTTACAATAAGAGTAAGATTAAAAAATATTTAAAGAACTTTCCTAACTCCCCCAAACCCTTTACAACTTCATGTTTACATAGCATTAATTAAGTTCATTAATTAATCAAATAAAAAGCAATGGGTTCCAATATGTTATTTTTTTTCTTTTGTTCTGGCCAGGCAGGGTAACGTTGGCGTATCTAAATATATTTTGGGGTAAAAGGTAAAAAAGTTCCCTGACCCCTGCTGTAAGAGCATACCACCTGCGGTAATGGGCTTTGGATTGGGCCCTTAGTTCGCATAATGGTTAGTCATGATTGTTTTCTAGTGCCCCGGAAGAATTTTACAATACATTTCTCCCTTTTTAAGACTCTGCTTGGAGATTGCCTCCTTCTGTTTCTGTTGCACGTCTGCTTCCAGCACGAGAGACAAGGCTTTGAAGTCACAGTGGAACAGTTTCCCCAAACCCAATATAGAACCAGTTGTCCAAAAATGAAAGAAAAATTAGAAGGAATGTAGTACCAGTTTTAATATGAATCTGGCAAAACCTATCCTAATCCTAACCCTTCCCTAATTCTGGATGTTTTAAACCAGCGGGCTGAGACTGAAAAACAGAAAGTTAGGGGGAAAAATGGCTTCTGTCTTACAAAATAACAGAAAAGAGGGAACGTTGAGAAAAATTTAGTATCAAGAGAGTCTGAGTTCTCTCTCTGTGTGTGTGTGTGTGTGTGTGTGTGTGTGTGTGTGTGCGCACGCGCGTGTGTTCTGGAAGTATAGGTGCTTCAGGGCAGAATCTGAATGTGAGTGAAGATATTTGGGAATTCTTTCCTGTAACTTAATATTCTGAGCTTGTAGTACGAAGCAGATGTTTCTGTAGCCACTTGATCAGCAGGGATGGCTCAGGTAGAGGGGGAATGTTTTAAAAAGTGGATCGGTCTTTTAAAATACACTACTCTGAATGTCAAGTACGTGTAAAAAATCTGAAGGAGCATTCTGGTTACTGTCGTTGATGGAGTAGCATCTTGTTTAACAAATACAGGTGCTCGTTGGCTGTCTGTTCAGATTGTACCACAAAGTCCAAAGTCCATGGGTCCTTGATAGAATTGCCGCGTGTGTCCATTCCTTCTTCTAGCCCTGAGGTTGTTCCACAGTTCTAGAGCCAAACTACATGTGACAGGAAGTTCTGTGATTCTCCTTCACAGTATTTCAACAGAATGAAAAGTAGCCATAGAAGGCACAGAAGTGGGCATCTCCACCCCCAGTGTGTGTGTGTGTGGGGGGGAGAGCAACACAAATCCCTGCCCTTCCTCCTTGACTTTGCCATAATGAAAAATTCCTTCATTACTACTGCAGCCAATATGAATGTATATTATGTGGCAACCAGAGCAGTAACGTCTTACCCCAGTGCCCTGGGGCAGTGATGTCACGCTCTGCCTGTTTGTGCCCCCCTTGTCTCCCTGGAGGAGGGGCACTTGCAACCAGCAGTTCCACCACCTTCAGTGAGAGCCTGGTGGAGACTGCCTTTGCCCCGTGAGTGCAAAGGCAGTTTCCTCCGTCATCTCCCTGGAGGAGGGGCCATTGCAATTGGCAGCACTACCTCCTTCAGGGAGAGCCTAGAGATGACTGTCCTTGCGCCACTTGCGGTGCAGTCATCACCGTAACTGGACGGAACCGGGGGCAATCCTGCGCCCCTTTTAATTCAGCGCCTGGAGTGGGTGCACCTCTGGCTCCGCCCCAGTTACGGTGGCAACATGCCATCTTTGGCCTACCGAGGGTCAGTTCCTTTTCACAATTATCTTTTAATATTTAAGGAAGGCTTGTTGTGAGACTTGCCTAGATTTTAGAATGTGTACACAGGCTCAGATAATACTTAATGGAGCAAACCAGTTCTTGATGTTTGCAAATCTGCCAGCTTACTTGCCTGACTAATTTATGTCGGTTCCCAGCATTCTGTCATCCTCTAGTGTGACCAAGAAACAGAATCCCCAGTGGAGCTACATAGCTGAAGAAGCCTGCCAATGCAGTTAGGAACTAGGCTGATTCCCATTAGTTGAGATCATGAGAAACATATAGCAGGTTTAGTTCCCAAGTACATCCCTTTCTACCAAGTAAGTGAATATATACCATTGCTCCTCTAGGGCAGTGGTCTCCAAAATGGAGACAGCTGCAGTAGGGAAACCAGTGTCTGGCCTGAATGGTGCTTTGTGTGGAACACTGAAGATGGTGCAAAAGACCCCTACTATAACTTCCAGGGGTCTTCGCAGCCAGCCGCATGCATGCAGCATGCTGCTTGCTAGGGCAGCAGAAACCGAAGCGCTTGGCCACTATGACCCCTGGGAGTTGTAATAAGGGTCTTTCACACCTTCCCTGGTGGAATGTGAGCCTTGGCTCATGCCTGGAAAGGAAAATATCACTCCAGGGGCATCAGATCTGACCCACAGGCCAGAGTTTGAAGCCGCCTGTTCTAGGGGAATGTAAAGAATGGCACTTGGAGACACTGTTGAGGTGAAGGTAAAACTGCTTTCCACACCTGGGTAGCCTGATCTCCACTGACAGGGAGAACTGGTTTCAGAAAGAGTATGAGGTTGAACATGCATCAGAGCACCAAGGTGGACAAAAACTCACTGGCCCCAACAGCATGCCAATGCCACAAAGCACTGGCATGATGAGCACAAAGGCAGCGTGAGACATTTCTTGACCTGAGCATCTCATCTTTTAGTGGTAAGAGGGCCCATAGAGGATGCCTTGACAGAGAGCTCCAAAAATTCTGTACCACATGATGTACCACAAAAATTCTGTACCACGGGGCGGGGGAGGGGTAGCACACAGACTCACCACACCCATAGGAACCTGTGTCGTAGTCAAGTCTTTCCCCAGTGGACAATCCACCCGTCACAATGATGGGCATTTTGCAAGCTGTTGAAAATAATGAAACCTGCTTCATTTTGGTGATCAAATGGGTCTTCCCTATGAACTGGTTTCTTCTTGAGAATCCATTGAAAGTACTTTAGGATTACTTTATTTTTGTCTTCTTTTAATGTCAGCTGGCAGCTTATTGTGTTACACAGAGATAGGAAAGAAGCAGATGGCCAGAGACATCTTTATTAGATGAAGTACGCTTGTGCCTTTACCTCCACCATTGTCTTCCTTGAGTCACTTTTTGTTCACTTTCTATGTTTAGGTCCGGCAAGTAGCAAAATGTGTGTAGGCTTATGAACCATGTTAGGAAAATGTTGCATAATGATACCTGTGATATATGATGCCATCATTGGAAAACTCACTAGTGTTGCAACAGACCTTCATCTTAATTATGAAAATTTTTAATTTAAATGTAGGGCTGAGCATACAAAATAAAGTGCAGGGCCATCTGTTGGTTTTCCATCTGTGCTCATTTGCTAAATACATTCTGGCCTTCCCAGCCCCCCACTATTTATAACCTTCCCTGGAAAGTAAATATGACAAATGTGTTGCAAACCAAAGTTGATTGTGCGCGAGTGTTAATTATAGAGGCTGCCGTGTGGCTTCTTGTCACACCCTCGTGTGGCTTTGCATGCCCTTTTGTGGCTTTGAACCATATGAAAGTCGTCGTTTTGTGCGATTTCATTCACAGTAATAAATAACCACAGAAGCCTCTAAGAGCATCCCAAGTAATATCCATATCTGTGAAATATACTGTTGCATGTTTTAAAAAAATGCACGCACCAGAAATCATTTTTTCTACTGGAAATTCATTTTCATATGACTAAGAAGCTACTGAATCAACCCCATTGGCCTAATTCAGCATTGGCAGCACAGAATGACAGTGGCTCCCCAGGGCTTGGGATGCGGGGAAATGTTCCCATCTCTTACCTGGAGTTGCCAGAGATTGACCTGGAGACTTTTTTGCATGCAAAGCCCTGAGTAACAGATTCATTCTCTCCTGCTAGACCATACGAGAAGTCCAGGTGCACAAACAACCAGGAAAATCTGAACATTAATTTTGAACTATAAGGTATCATGCTTTCATGATGCAGGGCTGGCTCACACTATTTCCCAGAATGTAGGCTCCACACTCAGCATGCTACAGGAGTGAGTCTTGGGTTCCCAAGAATATAATATGTGATGTAGGGGTGACAATTATAGGCATATGGGGAGGGGGAGGTTCCTCCTGCATCCATAGGTGGATGGATACCCAGGTGGCAGCTGTGGCTAAGGGAGCCTTTGGTCAGCTTCTGCTGATTTGCCAGCTGTGACCATACCTGGGTCGCTCAGACCTAACCATGTGACCTATGCCCTACTGATATCTAGTTTACTGCAATGCACTCTACATGGGGCTGCTTCTGAAGATGGTCTGGAAACTGCAGTTAGTGCAGAATGTGGGCCACCTGTGTGGTTGCTGTGGCTTGGCAGTTCAAATCAGTCGAGCTATTGCTTCAAGGACTACACTTCCAGGCCCAATTCAAAGTGCTAGTTTTTATTTTTAAAGCCCTTTACGGTTCGGATCCAGGTTATTTGATGGGCTGCCTCCTTCCATACAATCCTACCCATCCTCTCAGGTCATCAGAGGGGGCCCTTCTAACTGCAATGCCACCAGCAAAGGTGGTGGCAGCAAAAAAAAATAGGGCCTTCTTGGTGATGGTGCCCCACTTGTGGAATTCCCTCCCCCTGGAATTGAGAACAGCTCCCTCTTTGGAGTCTTTTCAGTGGGGTCTTAAGACCTTTTCAGAAGCTTTTGAATGCTGACACTGGTGGGGGGGGGGAATGGCACTTTTTATGGAATACTTCTTATAAAACCTAATTTTAGTGGTGGTCCATTTAAATTTACTGTATTTTATTGTTTTTAATTATTTTTATGATCTTATATTAATGTTTTGGCATTGTTGTCTTTCGTCTATAAGCTCTCTTGAGTGTCCTTAACTGGGTAGAAAGTTGGGGTACAATTTCTTTAAATAAATAAATATTTACTTATAAATAAATCCCACTGTATTCAATGAAGCTAACTCTCCAGTAAGTGTGCATAGGATTGCAATCTCTGTTATATTTAATAGAGAAATAGAAATAAATAACACATGGTGGCGGGATTCCAAAACCCTGAACTGATTGACCTGCTGTAACTTTTATGTAAACTTCTTTTTGTAACTTCTGCAATTTTCTAGTGTATTTATTTGTTAGTGTATTTATTTATGACGAAGGTTTGCTAGTAGATTATGTTTTGGAAACCAACTGTGACAACCAAATCCCAATGTGGGAGGCTTAAAATCCACCCCGTAGACTATACTATAGGTTTTACTATAGGTTGCTGCCTAGACTAGAGCCAAACAATGTTGTTTACAGCTGTAAACCATTTCTGCTAGTGTGGCTCAAAGAAAATGAGCCACCCTCTACAAAACAAATACATTAATGAACTTTGTATCTCCTTTGTGTGTGTGTGTGGGGGGGGGGAAGGTTACAGTCTGCTGATCTCTGCTACTACAAAAGCTTCATTTCTATGAATGAGTTTGTACAGAAAATAGAACTTGGTAGACTATGGCTTTAATTTCCCAGCATCAGCAATGTACAGGCTGCCGTGCATCAGAACCATGTACGTTTAGCAAGAAAGAGATAATCAGAACAGATGCAGAAGTTATAAAAAAGAGATGGCATACTGAGTTGGAGTGCCTATTTTAAGTATTTGCTAACAGTTTAATGCTGTCCCTTTCTGCCCCCCACCTATATTCCCGTTTTTCCCATACCATATGGTAATTAGAGAATATGTTTCTAAAATACTCCCCACCCTCACCCTCAAAAGGCATTATTTTGTTATTGAGAGGTGCCTGATGAGGAGGAAAGGAGAGTCTCCCCAAGCCAATTACAGCCCATAGCAGCCTTGGCTTGCAATAATACATGGAGCATTGTAACCGTCAGTTTCTGGAGTCTGCCCTCTCAGATCCACTATAGATTAGAACTAGACCCTCCATTGGTGTCTTGCCAGTGTGCCGGGAGGTGAAAAAGGTTGAAAAGTACTGAGAGCGTGATCCTAACCTGGAGTTAGGCTGGCACAGTTAGGCCAGCAAAGTTTGGCTGGCACAAAGGACACCATCAAGTATAATTGGACCACTGTCGGAGTCAGAGAGGCCAACACAGATGTGTGCCATCCTCCCTGACTCAAAGAGTGGTCCAAACGTGCTTATGATGGCCCTTGTAATGGCCTAACTTTGGTGGCCTAATTGTGCAGGCCTAACACCAGGTTCATCACCCTGCCAACAAAGGTTCGCATAGTCAAAGCTATGGTTTTCCCAGTAGGAATGTATGGCTATGAGAGCTGGACCATAAGAAAGGCGGAGCGCCGAACAATAGATGTAATGCTTTCGAATTATGATGTTGGAGAAGACTCTTGAGAGTCCCCTGGACTGCAAAGAGATCCAATCGGTCAATCCTCCAGGAAGTCAAGCCTGATTGCTCCCTGGAAGGACAAATCCTGAAGCTGAAGCTCAAATACTTTGGCCACCTCATGAGAAGAGAGGACTCTTTAGAAAAGACCCTCATGCTGGGAAAGATTGAAGGCAAAAGGAGAAGGGGGCGGCAGAGGATGAGATGGTTGGATAGTGTCACCAAAGCGAGAAACATGAAATTGGGCGAACTCCGGAAGCTAGTGGAGGACAGGGAGGCCTGGCGTGCTGTGGTCCATGGGGTCGCGAAGAGTCGGACACGACTTAGCGACTGAACAACAACAACAACAACAACAACAACAACAACAACAGATTAGGATTTTGCTCTCATTGCAGAATGGAAGAAGCAGTGGCTTGTAAGGGCGTAGCATTTAGCATGCCTCCTCAGGCATCTGGTGTCTTGGTTCACTCCTGCTGCCCATGCAGCAAGGACACCACCACCATACCCCCATTGCCCCTCATTTCCAAATTATAGCAACCCTCCTGACTTATCTGGGTGAAAGCTATTGCCTGTCCTGAGTCTGCCTGCTGCGGAGGGTTGCCACTTTGTAAATGCACATTGGTATTCAGTCACAGCGCAGGGCATTTGGGAAGCTCTGCATCACACTCTATCAATTGGATTTTGCCAGTGAAACCCAAACTGTATTCTCACAGACTGCCTGGGACTTTCTGATAATGATGCATACATTAAGACCCTTCACTGAGAAGACGTGTACTGTAGCGCAGTTTCTTGGCCATTATCATAATTACTTGCTCTGACATGAGCATAGATAAAGCCAAGCGGTGTTGCAGTATTGTCATGACTGGCTTTATTAGTATGATTATAATTGTCCTACTGGTAAGAAGATACTCTTGGAATTATGTATTCGTTTATTATTTTCTTATATCAAAAAGTCAACTTGCGGAATCATGCAAATCTGATTATATTTCAAAACATGAAAGCTTTCCACAGGAAATATTAATCAGGCAGCCTGAGGTGTGTGTGCATGCATTGGATTTACATTATTACATTCTGGCTTATATCATTTCATTTTTCAATATGTCTATTCCCTATAATTTACCTCTTGACACTTTTAACATTTTCAATCATTTTGGCTGCTTTTAAATAAACACACTGATTAATGTCAAGTGTATCAGCATGGTGTTATTAACTTTTACACAAGCTTCTTTTCTTTAAAAAAAAGAAGAAGAAAGAAAATCAACAACCCCAAACACCATTTCTTTTGGCGGGCGATGCGCATTTATTCAGCAGCGCCTGTCTGGAGAATTAAAAACGGGCACATTTTTTATCTTCACTAAATAGAAGCAGGTTCATAAGCAGGGGGAACGATTTTCAAAGGCATTATGCAGGTGGAGTATTATGCATTTTAATGTTCTGTCTGGAATTTAATCTTGAAATAATTTGAATAGTGCTTGAAATAATGGTTCCTTAAACTTATTAGAGGTTATCCAGTGACACCTAACCTGGCAGTGTCTGTATTATTACACATATCATTTTTCCTTATGAAGAGAGGAAGAAGGTAAATATGTCTGCCATTCATCACAAAGCTGTGGAAAGGGATTTCCCAAAGTGGGGGGCAGGTTTGAACTTCAGGTGAACAAGTGTCAGGTTCGCTTTGGTGGGTGTAGTGGGCTCAGGTGCAGCCCTGTGTTGCCGTCTAAAGCTAGTGAGCCCACAGGGCAAAATAGATTTGTTCTCTGCTTCACCCCAGAAGAATGTGAGGCACCATCTACAGATGGCACTACTCAGTGATGTCATTCAGGGGGAACGGACCAGAACGGGCGTTCCGGATCCTAACGGGCTCCGTGGCTGGTTCCGGGTTCCCGACAAGTGCCAATCAAAAGTGAGTTCCTGTTCCTAAATCATTTGAATGACACCACTGGCACTACTGCTTCCACTCCTTCCCAGAATGGAGCTGGTGGCCCAATCCTAGGGCTGCCGGAAGAGCTAGTATTCTAGTGCTGGGACACACTATACATCTGTCATAAACAGCCCACCAGCAGCGTGCAGAGTCATGCACTTCCTTGCTGTCACCAGAGAGACCATGGAGGTCTAGTGGACAACAGTGGGGACAGGATCTCCTGCTGATTCAGGTGGGTTGGCAGTGGAAGGAAGAACGGGGGCGGGGAGGCCAGAACAGGGATGGTCCAAGGCATGGCAGAGGCAGGAGGAGATGGCACCAGCCTCAGGCAACTTGAGCCAGATGCTTATCCCCTCCAATAGCAGCTGACAACCCCCCTTTTGTCTACTCAGCTAAAGGGCTGGTGCAGGTCCAAGGAGATCCATTGGTAAGCAGGAGGCTTACAGAGATATAAGAGAAAATGTTCTCTTTTCTCCCCTCCCCAAGCCTCCCAAATGTTCCCCCAACATAGCATACAGCACACCTTGTTTTGGCGCAGCTGCATGCTATGGTGGGAAAAGATTGGGCTGTAGGAGACTACAGGTCCAATCCTGGTTTCTGCCAGTCTGTGCAATGTGGTGATGCCAGCAGAGCACATGCTGCAAGCTATGGAGGAGGGAGCAATTAGTTGCCCCATGGTGCCATGGTCACCCACAAACAGCGGCATGCAGAAGACAGTGGCCTGAGGAACATCTTCCATCTTGGGGGGTGGAATGGGGGAGGACCATGGCAAGTTTGGGACAGCAAGGGTGGGAGGGGGAGAATCTTAGGCAGTGGTGCATGCCAAGATTCTATCCCTCCTTCCAAGCCTGGCTCCACCCCCTGGAGTCTCTTCAGACTTCTGCCAGCAAAAAAGCTGGTGTACATCCAAGAAGACCCATTGGAGGCCAGGAGGCCTATGGAGAGGGAAGTAAAAATGATTTGGGTGGGTGACCATAGTCCACACGACAGTGGAACATTTCAGCAGTCATTCTGGGACTTACACTGATGGAGAGGATGATCCATCAGCATAAACCCCAGATAGGATTGGGCTGCCAGCTGCGTATCTGGATTCCTGCCCAGCATTCCATCACACCCTGGCCCCAACTCACTGTGCGGCCTTTCATCAAGTCGCGCTCTCTCAGCTTCACTAAGGGAACACGGGAATAACCAGACCTCCTGCACAGACTGGCACCTAGATAATGCTTGAGAAGCACTTGCACACTTCAAAAGTACTAAACACAAAACACGGTCCTATAGTGTAAGCAACAAAACTGTATTATCTCCAGTGGTGTCATCTACTCACCAGTAGACGGTACGCTGGGCGGGACTTAGCGTGATTGACAGCCCGTCCACTCACTTCCGCTTTCTTTGCGCTCCCCGCACGGCTTTCCCTCGCCTCGGAGGGGGCGCCTGCTCGCCCAGGCACCCGGCGTGCCCCCCACCCATCCCCCCTGGCGAGCAGGCGCTCCCTCCGAGGCGAGGGAAAGCCGCGCGGGGAGCGCGAAGAAAGCGGAAGTGAGTGGACAGGCTGTCGATCACGCTAAGTCCTGCCCAGCGTACCGTCTACTGGTGAGTAGATGACACCACTGATTATCTCCCTCCCCTGAGCTCAGATTAAGGGCTCAGTCCTACACAACTTTCCAGTGCTGATGCAGCCGCAGTGCAACCCGAAGCAAACATTCCCTCATCTGGAGGAGGCCTCCATGACTTCCCCTCCTCTACAGGATGCAGTGCATGTCTGCATCAGTGCTGGAAAATTGGATAGGGTAGGGCCCTGAACAATGTTTGGAACTGAGAGTGTAGGTGAACTGAACAGGGAGGGGAGAACAAATTTTCCTTTAAAGGCAACCCTAACCTGGAGTTAGGCTGGCACAGTTAGCCAGCAGAGTCTGGCCAGCACAAGGGCCACCATAAAGCATGTTTGTACCACTCTAGGAGTCAGGGAGGATGGCGCACGTCTGTGTGCTGGCCTCTCTGACTCCGAGAGTGGTTCAAAGATATTTTATGATGTCCCCTGTGCCAGTCAAACGTTGCTGGCCTAAGTGTGCTGGCCTAACTCCAGTTTAGGATTGGGCTCTAAGTCTTGCATCAGTATCTGATCCCATGGGAAAAGCAAGTGCACAGAAGACAATCAGGAGGGGTGGGTGAAGAGCTTGGTTGATAAAAGAGCTTTGCGGTGTTTTGCCCAAAGCCAGCCATTCTTCTTGCCCCTCCCTTTTTGGCAGGTAGGAGATTCTCAGATTCTCTTGGAGATTCTGAACAGCTCCTTTTCCTTCCATTTTCTCGAGGCAGAACAAAATCTGGTCTTTAAGAACCGCTTTGCCTATAAACATGCTTGCATTAAAAATGTTCTCTCTGTAATGTTCTGATTTATTTATCTATAGATCTTTATTTTAGCAACGGGGCGCTTTTAAAAACAACTGTGTAATTTATATAGTCATTTGTTTAAGCTGTCAAAACATTTTTAATTTTAATTACCGTGCATCATGCCTCTGGGTGTAAAACTGTCAGATAAATCTGAATCTTCGCATAAACATGTGGGGATCTTACATGTGTTACTGCTCAACAATTGCTAGTGGGCAGTTAGCAAATCCTTGTTAGATCTACATCCTCACACACACACACAGACACACACACACATCCAGGCGGCTGGGACAGTGAGTGAGAGGGCACCGGCTGTATTGTTGATTGGTTGTCAAGCTGCACACAGTAATGTCCTTGGCTCGTTCCGAAATGTCCAGCCAGTCTGATTGCAGAGCCTTTCAGCCACAGGATGTGCAGTTTATGTCAAACTGTAAAAGCCTTCCACAGACTGTCAGTCATGTCTAAATGACCCGAAAAGTGGAATAATCTGTCTGCCTTCCCGCCTCTTCCTCCTAAAGGGATATCCATATCTGACCTTGGGGCAAGGCAAGATCAATCACTTCACTTGGCAGGGCTGGCCTTGCAGGCTAAAAGTCTGACATCCAGTGATGTGTGGTGTGGGTGTGGCAGGTGAGGCAGAACCACCCCACCAGACTTCTTTGAAAAGTGCAGGCACTGCTGTGATCATGCAAAGACTTACAACCAGTGGTGTCATTCAAATGATTTAGGAACAGGAACTCACTTTTGATTGGCACTTGTCGGGAACCCGGAACCAGCCACGGAGCCCGTTAGGATCCGGAACGCCCGTTCTGGTCCGTTTCCCCTGAATGACATCACTGCTTACAACCCACGGGGGGGTGGGGGGCTCTGTGTGCTAGAGTCTGTGGGTTGTTTTTGCAGGATCACAGCCACTGCAGCAGTGGTGGTAGCACTTTTCTAATAACTCTGGTGCAGTGGTGGGCCTAGTGGGGAGTCCAGGGGGTCACAGGGGCCAGAGCGGCAGCAGAGCCTCAGCGGCTCACCTGCCCCCCCCCGAGCCACTGTCAGTGGAGGGGGCGGCACAGAGTCAAGCTGTGCGAGCGGAGTTCGTTCCACCTGCCTGTCTGCCCCTGCGCTGACAGAGCTCCAAAATGGAGGGCAGCGATCGTCGACTTGGCTCGTGGAGGAGCCTCGGCTGGGTCTGCCACTGCTCCGGTGGGGGTGGTTCTGCCTCACCTGCCACATCTGCATCAGACATCATTGCTGACATCGAGAGGTCAGTTGGAAGGAAACACCATGTTGACTAGGGGTGCTCTGCCTCTGCCCCACTGCCAATGGAGGTGCCTGTTTGGTTCTCTGATCCACTTCTTGCCTGCTGAGCAAGATCGGGGCAATGGAAATGCTGGAGGAAGGCTGTGGAAAGCTCCCAGCTGTGGGTATCTCTCCCTGTCCACCCCACCCACCCACCCACCTGGCTGCTTAGGGAAGCATCCAAACAGGCTGGCAGATGGAGAGGCAGGGCCCCATTCCCTCTCTTTCCCTTCCCTTCCCTTCCTTTGACTGCTCTCAGAGCAGCTTCCTTGTTTCTAATAAACAGGACAAACACAGCTTGCAGCTTTGGGGGGGGGGCAGGAACTCCTCCAGAGCTTGGCTGGGCTTGATCCCCACGCCTTACAACTGGGGGGGGGAGGGCAGTGGTGACATTCAGCCAGTTCTCACCAGTTCTGCAGAACCGGTTGTTAATTTTAGGTTGGGAGAGGGAAGAAAAGTAGCGGCCGCCCTGAAGGCCGCCCTGAAGGACATAGAAGCGGTTGTTAATTTATTTGAATCCCACCACTGGGGGAGGGACTGAACACATGCACTTACATGCAAGTGAGATTTTTGAAAAACGAAGGGGGGAGGCAGCTATTTGGAGCTGTCAGGGGATGCACGAGCTCTGGACAGGTCTGGCGCTGTGTAGGGGCTCACCTATTTTTGGGTTCTGATGCGGTGCCATTATCATCATGTGAAAAAAACGGTGTGGCTTTTTGGTTCCTGCCCTTTGGGAGGTGTCTTGCCCCTTTGACAAACTCACCGCTGCTTGGCACTTTCTTAGCACACTTGGTGTGCTTATCATAGGACCAATTCACATGGATGGCGATGGTGTGAGAGCTCTTAGCCTGTTGCTTCTTTCCTCATTACTCCAGTATATATAGAAGTGACATGTGTGGTGTCAATTCTATCTTTTCTTCCCCATCAAAGATCCTATGGACTAGAATTCACCCATAAGGCTTCCATTTCCCTCCTTCTGGAGCATCAGGCAAGAATAACTGGCCACTCCCCTGAGGAGCAGAAGACAGAATGACTGCAGGTTCACAGTGGCGTTCCTAAAGGACTGGCAAAACACCAGGTTTTGCAAGAGCCTGAGCTCCTGTGTAATGCGGCCCCTCCCTCTCGCTCTCAGAGCCATTTGCTGCTTGGAGAGCAAAGCTTCCGAGCCAGCTTTCTAAACCACGAATGGCTCTGGAGGCGAAGGGGAGGGGCTGTGTTACACAGGAGCTCAGGTTCCTGCAGAACTTAGCATTTTGCCCCCCTCTAGGAACACCACTGCATGTACATCTGCATGGCTGTAATGAAATGTCTTCTGATTGGAAACACCTTATGACGCGTTGAAGCCCTTCCTCTTAATGGAGTTCTGAAGAGGTCCAGAGGTCCCATTCCTTCTGTTGTGGGGAGTCCCTTTGGGCTAGTGAAAGCCAGAGGCTCTGATGTGGAGCTTGGCTGTCCTGGTGTGTGTCCCTTAGGTTCCTGCTTGCCATCAATGATCCTGTTTCACTTTTGCATTCACTTCTGCATCAGTGGAAGGGTAGTCTCAGATCATTTGGGGCCTGCCACTGCACACCCTCTCTATACTGCTGGGCTCCCTCTCTTTGCTCTCCAACGCACTGCTGTTTTCTGTTTTCTGTGATACCATCAGGCCCTCCTCGGCAATGTCTGGTTTGGCTCTGCATTCAACCCAGAGGTCTGAATGGTCCTTGACAACTAATCACAGCTAATACACTTACACATGACCAAGTTGTGAAGCTCTACATGTAGCTATCACAACAATGTAATTAACAAACTAATTCTTAGATATTATTTACTCCTTCCTTGTATTTATTACACACTCAGTCAATTTTATTTTAATCACTCCTTGCATTTCTGGGTTATTTGATTAGCCTCGCAGGTTGTCTGTTGCCTCTGATGATGCCATTTTGCATTGGTCTCAGCATGATAATCACAGCCATGCGCTACACTTTTAATGTTACCATTTTCTTAGCCTGATTTTCTGCCTCAGGTGCTCACACTGAATGAACTTTACTGCCATCTGGAGATGTATTTCTGTTTGTCATTCTGCCTTTGAATTAGCAGAGATCTCATTTAAGGGCTCTGCTTCGGAAACAAACAGGCATTTTATTGTATTTACTTTAATACAACAAACATCTGCAAAACACTGGAACGCTGGTGGCAATTAAAGCTAATATACCTTAAAATGGTCTCAGAGAAAGATTCAAGGATAGAGATGGAGCTGCAGCTAGTATGATTCAGGACAGTTCCAAGGAAGGCAGTTTCAATATAACAAACAACGCAAATACAACAAAAGTTCTGCAGAACTTCCAGAGTGAAAAAGACATAAACATGGGTAGAACTGTGGCAGGGTGGAGAAAGTTTGGAAGTGCCCTCACTAGGTTCACGTGTATCTTCTTTCTGCCCAAGGGCAAGCTCTTATAAAATGATAACAGCATTTTTCAACTTTTTGAACTGATTTAGCCAGTGTTGATAGCAGTTATGGTGGAAATGCCTGATTTCTCCACTATCTTTGGACCCTCCAGTAGGATATGAAATTAATAGTAATATAAGCCCATGGTGATTTTGAACCCCAACACTAAAATATACTGTTCTCTGTTCTTTCCGTTCTCTCTCTAGAGCAAAGAAGTGGTTAATGGTGTTTCAGGCCAAGGCAAGGCCTGACTGGGAAAAGGGCTGTGCGTATTCCTAAACTGATACATGGAAGAAAGTTCCCAGAAATCGAGACACAGCTGTAACCTTGGGTGAGACTTGCGTTGAGTCAGTGTAATAGCCATCCCTATGCATCCTGGGTAAGAGCATGTGCAAGGGAGGGGGGAAGTAAATTATTCTGCATGAGTGCTACCAGGTGGCTGAACAATAACCAATGAAAAATACAGTAAGGAACTCCGCCTCAGTAGTATAAATTGTTGCACCCATTTTGTGTAAGGTGTGGTACGCATTGTTCTGTTTTGGATTTTGCTTGCCACCCATATTTGCAAATATGACAATAAACCTTTCTTTTGAACCATATCTTGGGGGTCCAGAGATTTATGACTGACACTCCTGACCTTCCAGAGATGCCTGTGATGCCTCGGCATCCTAGAAAAGAATGCTGAGATACCTTGTTGCAGAAGCCATTGTCCTGATGCTCTTGGGATTCAGTGCCATTGCTATGAGGCCACATGGCAGGGCGCACAGGGAATGTGATGGATTGCCTATCTTAATCATCTAGGTCTGGCTAACAGATTCTGGCTTAGCTGTACTGCTGGGATTGGCATGAAATAGCTTTGGGTGTCCAAGCCCATCAGACTAGGTGAAGGGGCAGGCAGGAATTGCAGTGCCATTGCAGTGAGGCCACATGGCAGGGCGCACAAGGAATGTGATAGATTACCTATCTTCATCATCTAGGTCTGGCTAACAGATTCTGGCTTAGCTGTACCGCTGGGATTGGCATGAAATAGCTTTGGGCGTCCAAGCCCACCAGACTAGATGAAGGGGCAAGTAGGAATGCCTAGGTGGTCATAAACCATCTCTAGTGGTTAGAACCCATAAACCACCCAGCCCTGCTGGCAGCCAGAGTCTCTTCCCCTCTCTTCCCCTTTAATCCATGCCTGTCCAAACAGAGCTGTCAACAAGTACTTTTTCACACACAACCACCTAAACGTCTGTGAAACAGATCTTACAAGTACAAATTACCTTTTCCTTGTTTTCCTATATCTCAGTAAAATCTATATGCCTTTGGAAAACTGTCATCTAAACAGTTGCCGTTAGCCTTGTTAGAGAGACTTTGAGGTTGTTTGCTCGGCTATCCAGTCAATGACCTCAAATCAGCCATACACTGTATTTCAACCTGTCCATAGTTATCAATTCCCCCAATATAGTTTAATTCCAGGCTGGGAAGATCCAGACCCAAGATTGTCTAGGTTTGAATGTGTATTGTTAAGTAAACGTGTGCATGTGTATGGGATCAGAGTTGGCAACAAAGTGGGAAGACTTCTAATTTTCCAGTCTGACCAGTATGAAAAGTGAAGCAGAGAACAAGGGAGAAAGGACTATAGCTAATTGCCAGGGATGTTGGCTTCTTCCCCCATCTTTACAGTAGTGATTGACAAGCATTTGTATAGATGCTACTTTTAAAAATTAAAAAAAAACAAGGCAGAGGGGAGGAACAAGACTGAACTAGGGTTTGGCTGTATGATACGTGCATACACAGGCAAGTGATGAAGTCAGGCTCACAATGCAAGTGAAAATCTAGAAAATGTTAAATTTGTCTAAACTTTAAGTCACATATTCTATGACCACAGCAAAATGTGCATAAATTCCACGAAAGAGACACTATGATTGGAGTGTCTGGAGTTAGGCTGGCACAAGAGCCACCGTTAAGCATGTTTGGACCACTCTCGGAGTCAGGAAGGATGGCCCATGTCTGTGTGCTGGCCTATCTGACCCTGAGAGTGGTCCAAATGTACTTTAACACGGCCCTTGTGCCAGCCAAACGTTGCTTGCCTAATTGTGCTGGCCTTACTCCGGGTTAGGATTGCGCCCTGTGTCTGCCTCTGGCTGGATCCCAGCAGAAGAGAGCAGTAGAAGATCCCAACAGGATGCCTAATGGATCACAACCTGGCAGCCCCAGATTATGGCCCATTCATGCATCTGAATCCAGTCCTGTGCGACCTCAGTGTTAATTTTGCATTCCCTCTTTCCCCTGCATGACCCAAATGTCACCAGCTATTAGGCAGTGTCGTCCATGTCACAAGGGATTTAATGTCTCTAACCATTACTTTCCACTTATTACTTGTTCAAAGGTTATCAAGCTTGTCTCTGTAATTAGACAACAACAATATCAATGGCAATATTCTTTACAAAGTCAATCTAGTGGGGGCCATATGAAGTGTCAAGTGTGTCCTTCTCGTAACTGGGCAGGGGTAGAAGCAGCATGATTGGGAACTTTGACTTGAAATGTTAGAGTCATTATTTATTGGTGTCGTTTAAAAGAACGAAGGTTGTTTTTTAGCTCGCAATTAGTGGAGGGTGTTAGAATAGACCAGTAGTTCTCAAACATTATAGCACTGGGACCCATTTTTTACAATGGCATTAGTGTCAGGACCCACCAGAAGGGATGTCATTAACCTGGAAGTGATGTCATGGCTGGAAGTGACATCAACAAGCAGGAAGTCCTGTCATTGTGGAATAATCAAATGACATTCCTGGAATGCAAACTGGCAGTTTACAGTCTCTCTCCGTTTCTTCCTTTTCTTTCCCTGGCCTTTCTCTTCTCCCTCTCCCCTCCTGTCACCACCACACCCCTGGTTCTCCAGCCCCTGTACCTCTTCCCCAGGTAACTCTCTTGATTCCTTATGTTCTGCTTCCACTTTCTTTCTCATCTCTTTTATTTGCACCATTACCTGTCCACTTTTCCTTGTTAAAGTCCCGTCTCTCTCTTTCCTTCTACCTAAAAAGCATTGCTGTCTAGAGTCTAGTTGTGTTGTGTGAGTACTTGTTGTGTACGCTGTGATGCATGTTACAGGTAGTGGCAGACCCAGCTGAGTCTCCACCCCAGGGCCAAGTGCGTGATCGTCACCCTCTGAGCTGACTTCTTGCCCCTAGTGCCACCCCCACCCTGCCCCCATGCCACACCACACTCCATTTGGGAGCTGTTTTGATGCAGGGGCAGGCGGGCGGGCTGAACTCTGCAAAAGGCAATCTGCCTCTGCACCACCCTCCCCCGCTCTACCATCATGACGCCTGGGGCATTTGCCCCCCCCCCTCACGGTAAATGTAGGACTGCCATTGCAGGTAGATTATCCCTTATCCGGACATCTGCAATACAGACTATTCCAAAATCCATACATTTTCCCCCCAGATTTGTTTTCTGCAGTGTAAACTCAAGAAGGTCTTGTGCTCAATTCCATGTATAAACTTTAAGTTCTATTCTCTGTTCTGTGGTGTGTGCCAGCAAAATGAGGCCAGCAGACACCCAGGGAGCAATCCTGACCAACTTTCCAGCACTGACTTAGCTGTGCCAATGGGGCATGTGCTGCATTCTGCAGTGGGGTAGTTGTGACGGAGGCCTCCTCAAGGGAAGGGGATGTTTGTTACTTTACCTCAGAGCTGCATTGCCCTTACCCCAGTGCTGGAAAGTTGGTTAGGACTGCACCCCCAAATGGGTAATGGTGAAAAGAGCAAGAGGAAGCCTTTCTCATTATATTTATGCAATTATTCTGAAATCCAGACAGATCTGAAACCCAGACACTTTCTCATCCTGAGCAGCCCGAATAAGGGGTAATCAACATTTATTTCTAATTCCCCCTCCCAGTTGTGGTTTTATCACCACTACAACATCCATCCATCCATCCTTGCACCTTTGAATCTCACCTCCCTCCTCTTTTTGCATCAACCAAGGGCACCCTGAACCCCTGCATTTGAGTCCCTGCACGGGAAGTAGATTTCCCCTGTGTGTGCATGTTACATGCTTTTTCAAAAGCACACCCAGTAACAGGCCGATGATTTGGCTCAGAACCATATTGGGGGCAGAAGGTGAAAGGCCCATCTTGGCCCCAGACCATAGATTGCCAAGTACCGGATGCGTCTTAGTAGAACCGAAACACACTCGCCTTCAGCTCATGCACTACGTTGCAGTTGGATTCAGAATCACAAGCAGGTGCTTCAAATGCATTTTGTATGGTTGTGAACCAGTCGTGCTCGTTCGCTGCTATCCATGTAATGCAGCTAATGAGATGACGAACTGCCCCAAATGGGTCCCACGTGTCCAAACACGAGTAGCTCAATGCCAAGATATTTCGGTCACCTCGCTGCCTGGAAATGCGATTGCTGCCAAGAAGTTGGAATGCCTCGCTTTGAGAACTCATCTCTTTTACTGTACATTGTAAAAGTTTCTGGGTCAATGTAATAAAAGAATTTAATAAAGCATTGGCTCCCTCTTCAAGTCAGGGGCAGCCACTTCCCTGTTATTTGACTTCTCCAACATCTTTTAAAATCTGATTTGGAAACACTCTATTTAAATCAGTGCAATGCCTGTAAGCCCTTTCTCAAATCTCCACAATCTTTTGTCGAAATATTTTTTCACATGGGACGGTTCTGCATGAGTCCACAAATCTTGGCTGGTCCTAGTCGCCTCATTTTATTTATGGGTTATGCTAATCTCACCTCTTCCCCCAAGACCTTTTGTCCTTGCAAAGGACATGAGAGAGAGAGAGAGAGAGAGAGAGAGAGAGAGAGAGAGAGAGAGAG
>JAJKFI010000001.1:15201098-15217737 GCA_029204185.1 Lerista edwardsae
ATTATTATTATTATTATTATTATTATTATTATTATTATTATTATTATATGGCATGTTTGCAACGCCAGCATAGGGACCACTGCGCAGGTGCATTTTCTGGTTTGGATTGTGCTCTGAGCATCCTTGGGTCAGTCACCATTTCTTAGCAGTTTCATTGTACTGTATATCACCTACCCTTTAATGAATTCGTTATGAATTTGTTAATTTTAATGAATGCGTTATATATAGAACTCACAGGGCTTCATCCTAACATGGTGCGATTACAATATTAAAAAGGGCCTTGAATTTGATTCTGACCAGTTTAGATTTGCTTTCAGCTTGGATCAATGTAAAAAAATTCCATGCTGAAGTTTTCACTGCAAGTAAACAACCAAACAAAAAGCCGATAAAAATGCCCTGACAAAATTACCTTGTAGAAGTAAGGTTCCCCAAACATTTGCAGACCAAGGGTATGTAAACTGCTATGCATAAGCATCCATCAATAGGTAAGATGTCATTCTGTAGTTATCTGATAGGCTTATAAGGGCGCAGTTCTAAGCTGGAGTCAGGGAGGCACAATTAGGCAAGCAAGGTTTGGCCGGCATATCACTCTCTGATTCCGAGAGTGGTCCAAGCACACTTTACGGTGTCCCTTGTGCTGGCCAAACTTTGCTGGCCTAACTGTGCCAGCCTAACTCCAGGTTAGGATTGCGCTGTCAGAGTCAGAGAGGCCAGCACACAGATGTGCGCCATCCTCCCTGACTCCGAGAGTGGTCCAAACACACTTCGTGCTGGCCAAAAACATGCTAACTGTGCCGGCCTAACTCTAGGTTAGGATTGCACCCTAAAATCACTAATTGGCAGAAAAATCAATCTGAAATAACTCTAGATATTGCTCCGAATAAGAGTGGTTTCCTAATTATTTTGGCCAAGTATAATGTACTGAAGGCCTTTCTTTAAAAAGCAACAGAGTGTTCTGTGGGAGTCCACTAAATGACAAAGCAGGTCCCTTTAGATATCTGGCAAAGACTTTCAGTATGGCTTGTACTCACTTTATGTACATTATGCTGCAAGCTAGCAAAGGTGCAGCACATTTATTCTAGATGCACACACCTGTGCGTTAGCAATTAGAGCAGTACTGAATGTAATAAATTATGAGTGGGGGAAAAGAATTCCTTGATTATTCTGAGAAGGTAATTTAGTGTGCTGGGGAAAGTCATGAAGGTGATACAATAATAAATGTGATGTTGAAAAGACTTGTAATGAAACCAGCATCCATCTGAATGCAAATTATCGGCACAATCCAGTCAAAGCTTTTAAGGTCCATTGATGTCATTGGGAAATTTAAGCACCTCCGTATGCTTGTCTTGGAGTCAGTGAATCTTAAGTGAAGTCAGCTTTAGCAAGGTCATTCCCATATTTCGTCCCAGTAGTACAGGAGGAAGCTGAATTTGTACAGTTGCTTGACATAATAAAAAAGGGGGAGGAGAGAAGAACATTGCTGAAACCAGTGGCGTCTCTACAGGGAGGGTAGAGCTCTAAGTGTTGCAAGAAGCCTTACCCTGTCATGTAAATCCCTCCTCTCCCTTGCTGCTGTAGCTAGTAACCAACACCAAGATGTTGCTTTTCCCCGTGAGGATTGGCTAAAACGGTGCAGGAAAAGCGTGATTTCCAAACTTAAAAACTTAAACTTCTTCTTGCAAAACTTAAAGCTCTGCCCTCCCTATAGAGATGCCACTGGCTGAAACCCACCTGGAGTAGAGCACAGTGGGTAGAAAGTGGAGCAAACTGATAGTCCCAGAACTGATAGCGAACTGGTAATCCTATGTGGGCCTTGCACTCTGACAGCGCAAAAGCTGGGACACCCTCATGGGCATCCAGGTCACTGCCACAAATGGCCAGAGGTGTGGTGGGTGTCAGTGGTTCTGAGAGGCCTCAGCAACGCTGGTAAATTTGTAGCTAGGGTGAGAAGGGGGTGGCTCTGTGGCAATCCAGGGTGAGGAAGAGGTTCAGCAGCAAAAGCACCTGCCAGATCTGAGAGAGGGAGGGGGAAACATGCTACCATGCCAGAGAGTAGGCCAGGCTGCCAACTTCTCTCCTTGGATTCCTCCAATACCATAGCTGGTGTGGGTCCAAGAAGACCCTTAGATGGCCAGAAGGTCTTCTTGTCACCCTCCCACCACTGGATGGAGCACAGGCTGCGGCTGCATCATTGTCAATGGTAGGGGGTTGGATTGAGCTGTTTGTGGGAGTGAGTCAAGCTGCTGGCTACCTTCTGGGTCCTTCACTTCCTCCCCCAGGCTTTCCTAGCCTGTACTTTGTAGGCTGCCCCCTGAGTCGGGTAAGTCTGGCCCTGAACATAACCCCTTGATCAGTAGCGCCAACTCTGTGGGTGCCGGTATGCTGATGGCACCCACAATAATTTTCTGGGGGTGCTTAGGACCCCAAATGTCGGGCGCCCCCTTTCAGTACCCCCTTCCGAGGCCAGGCTGCAATCACCCACCCCAGCCTTGAAAGAGGCTGCTTTCAGACTGCAGCACCCCCTTCCGACGCCAGGCAGCGATGACAGGGGGCATGGTCACGTCAACGTCGGGGGCATGGCTATGTCAATATTGGGGACGTGGCCATGGGCACCCCAATATTAAAATCAAGTTGGCGTCCCTGCCCTTGATTGCTTAATTACATTCAATCAATAAAATTACATCTGTTTAAATAAAAATGTCAGTAATGTATGACAGATCACACCTGCTTGTATCAGGAAAAACAGGATATGTAATGAGAGAAAGTTTGCAACACCCTCCACTGATATTTAATGAAAGAGCTATGGAAAAAAAAGTTCAACTGTTTTCCCAATGGATGCCATCTTAAAATGAATACAAAATACAGTAAATAACTTGAAGTTCATGGAATGAGTTTGGAATTTGGGGATGTCGCTGAGGTCACAATTCTAACCTGTAGTTAGGCTGACACGGTCCAGGAATGTTGCAAATGCACCATAAAGCACATTTGGACCACTCTTAGAGCACAATCCTAACCTGGAGTAAGGCCGGCACAGTTAGGCCAGCAAAGTTCGGCTAGCACAAGGGCCACTGTAAAGCGTGTTTGGACCACTCTCAGAATCAGGGGGGAAAGTGCACATCTGTGTGCCGGCCTCTCTGACTCTGAGAGTGGTCCAAACATGCTTTATGGTGACCCTTGTGCCAGCCAAACTTTGCTGGCCTAACTGTGCCAACCTAACTCCAGGTTAGGATTGCACTCTCATAGTTGAGGAGGATGGCGCACATCCATGTGCCAGCCTCCCTGACTCTGAGAGTGGTCCAGACATGCTTTACATTGTGTTTGCAACACTCCTGGGCTGGCAGAAGTGACTTGTGCCAACCTAACTCCAGGTTAGGGTTGTGTCCTGAATTGTACTGATGGTACAAGGTCCTTCGTGGTCAAGAAACTTCGAGCAGCATAGCTCAAGGAGGAACATTATGGGCAGACTATTTGCTGCCTGTTCCCAGATGCTCAGCCTTACCTTTGACCAAGGGCAGGCTTCCATAGCTCAGAACATAATTTGAGCCGCAGCCTCATTTTACAAATGAGATATAACAGGGTTTCTGCAAGGCTGCAGTAAGGACACCGAACCAAGGACTCAAGCTTGACAGACTGCGCTGGACAGTGACTTAAGTCCAAGCTGTAATTTCCTGGCACAAACAGGTGCATCACCTCCCAAGTCTAGCAATTCCTCTTATAGGAATAAGATTAAAATGGGAGACTTGTACTTAATGCACAAAAGAAAGAGGGTTGAGCTGAGTGGGTGAAGAAAGCTTTTGCACTCTGCTTTCTGAAATTCAAAATGAAAAGTTAGCTTTGCAATCCAGTATTTTTAGCTCAGCTGCCATGCTATGCTTTGTGTTTACAACATTCTGTATTCCTACATGTAACTTGTAAATGAAGACATATATTCTTTCCATCTGGGTCCTTTTTAAATAGTAAAGCCAGCCGAGCATGGGCAATCTTCGGCTTCTCTCTGGGTATGTTTGTGCTGCCTGAAAGGCAATTCAGAGGCGGGAGGGCTGCTTAGGGGTCTTGAGGCTGAGAACAGGACTGGAAACGTGCCCCACTTCTGCAGAGGGGCCCAGTTCTAGTCCTCTGGGCCAAAAGAGAAGTGAGGCAGCAGTTTTGCAATTGAATGTGAGCCCCGATCTGGATAAGGACGGTCATGCAGAGGAAGGCTGGCCTGACCTTTTCCCCTACACCGTGGCCACGTCTTACATTAAGCTGCATGATTCTGGAAAACAACAGCTGGAAAATGCATTCTGCTGCGGATCAATAGTTCTGACAGTGGCAACAGCCACTGGGGTCTTGAGGCTGAGAACAGGACAGGAATAGTGCCCCACTTCTGCAGAGGGGCCCACTTCTGTTGGGCCGCCCATAGGGCCACCCTTCCCTCCCCTTGCCCCCTTGGATTGTGCTGTAATGCTGAGGTACCTTTGCCAGGCATGTGTTGGTACATGGCTGTGAAGCTGGGACTTCAAATAAATGTGACAGAAAAGGGCATACTCTGTGTGCAGGGGTCTGAGATCCTTAATGACTGGCCTGGGGACTTGGAAGAATTTGCTGCAATTGGGGAAGATCTGGCCGAACTGACAGATCCAGACTCCACCCCCTGCCCTGGGCTGGGCCGCCCATGGGGCCACCCTTCCCCTTCTCTCCCCTTGTCCCATTCTGCCTCCCCCCTCCTTTCCCCCACCCTTTAAAGCTCCCCACACAGGCTGAGTGGCTACCATCTGCAGCATCCATGGGTCATGGCTATAGGCTGTGATGGGTAGTGCAACCTTTTTACTTTAGTAGTCGGCTACTTCAGAATGCCAGGTGCAAGGGAGTGGCAACAGGATGCAGGCATCTTGTTGTCTCATGCCTCCCTGGGGCACCTGGTGGGCCGCTGTGAGATACAGGAAGCTGGACTAGATGGGCCTTTGGCCTGATCCAGCAGGGCTCTTATGTTCTTATGCAAGTCCTCGCTCCAGCTCAGCACCTGTTTTTGTGCCTTATGGCATGTTTACAACACACTTTGGCTGGCAAGAAGTGCCAGCCCGAATGGGCACTACTGTGCCCTAAACCATTTTCAGTTTGCTCTTCACTGAACCAGGGCAGAAATTACATGCTGCCCTGACGCCTCTCCATGAAATGAAAGGAATAGCATTCCTTCCAGTGCTATTTTCCCCTTTTCCTAATCAGGTGAAGGCCAGTTTGTGCAAAATTCCTCTTTACTCGCCATCCATGTCGGAGCATACACTCACATACAGATAATGGGTGACAGGGTGGGGGTGCTGCGTGCACCCCACCATAAATTAGCCAAAGCGGGAAAGTGCGCCCAAAGAAGGCGTGGGCTGTGTCCTTTCCCTCTCCTCTTCATGAGGAGAGGAGCCAGTTCAGAAAGTCTCTTCCAAAGCAGCCCATTGGATAGAGAAAATGTGAGGAAGTCATTAGGTAACTGATGACCTCTGAGGAAATTATTGTGGCTTTGGAAGCAAGTAAGTACCATGAAACCTCAAGTCAACCAAAAGTCTGTTGCTGACGAGTTCCCTCCGGCAAGTCAGCCAAGGACTAGAGGCAGTGTGGCTGCCCTAGGCAATCGTCCATGGAGACACAGTAGCAGTATTCGCTCTCGTCTTGTCACACATGAGCCGGTGCTGTTTATTTTAAAACACACACGTCCTGCTTTTCTCTCGCAATGTCCCAGGCTGCTAAAAGGTTAACACTAAGGGTGCTGTCTGGTCGGCCAGTTAGGCAGGCACATCTCATTTGTGCCAGCCTGGGAGTGTTGAAATGTGCTGCAAGCAGTGATGTCATTCAGGGGGAACGGACCAGAACGGGCGTTCCGGATCCTAACAGGCTCCGTGGCTGGTTCCGGGTTCCCAACCAGTTGCTAATCAAAAGTGAGTTCCTGTTCCTAAATCATTTGAATGACACCACTGGCTGCAAGGCACGTCTGTGCCACTTGGGAGCGGTCAAAGCCAGCGTGAGGATGCAGGCCAGCCTACCTGCATCAGGAACCAGCAGCAAGTAAGGCTGGCCACGTTCGGCTGGCACAATGGGTTTAGGAGGGCAGGAGGGAGGCGTGTGGGGCCATGGGGAAGGCAAAGAGACGGGGGCAGAGCCAGGATCTGACATTAAGGACTGTTCCTAACCTGCGGCGGCATTCAGCCAGTACGCTGGGTGGGAGGAATGGGTGAGCGGCAGCTCGCCCATAGCTTTCCGCTCCGTTTCGCCGTCTTCCCCTTCCCCAGTGGCGGGGAAGATGGCGAAACGGAGCAGTAAGCTACGGGCGCGCTGCCACTCACCCATTCCTCCCGCCCAGCGTACCGGCTGAATGCCGCCATTGTTCCTAACCCCTGTCCCCAGCCTGGTTGGCCTTGCATGGGCCACTTGGATTTCCACCAGCTATTTTGCTGGCACAGATCTGAGAATCCCCGCAGGGACTGCTAGTGCTGACCTCAGGATAAGAGGACAATATCCCTTTGCCCTGAGATGGCCTCCAGCTACCTCTTATACTGTGCCTGCTGGACTGCCTGTTCCAGCACAGTATAGGATTGGGCTTCCCGTACCACAGCGATAAAATACGAATAAGAAAGCAAATAGAACTGGGAGAATAAAAATGTCCAACAGCACAGATTAAAAGTCTGGAGATCAAGAATGTGCATAGCAGGAAAAAGCCATGCGAGAGGGGGCAAGAGCCAACTATCTTGGAGGGGCATCTCACAGGCAGCGCAGTCCTAAATTGCGTTGAATCAACGAGGCCAGGGGGTCTGCGCCAAATCCAGCGCACCTTAGGTGCACTGGGGATCCTCCCGTGGCAAGAGAATATTTGTCCCCTCGCCCCAGGGGAAGCTCTGGCCGCCCCATGGAGTTCCTTGGCTCTGCGCCTGCTATTTAGCAAGCGCAGAACCGAGGAAGCAGCGCTGGCCCAATTCAGGCCGCATGGCCTCACAACGGGGGGTTGGATGCCTCCTAACAGCCACATCTAGGCTCCCCCCCTGGGCTAGCACACTTGCCAGCCCGCTCACTCCCCATCCGCCATCCACCCAGTTCTGCCTCCTCCCTGCCCGCCCTCCTCCCAGAATCTCTCCTAGGCCAGCCAAGTTTGGCTGGCTAATGGGAGGCTCCCCGTCGGTGCTCTCGGGCTGACACTACAAACAGCGTCAGCCCTTTCTGTAGCGCCAATGCAGAGTTGCCGCTTGGCACTAATGATGTAGCGCTGATGCAACAATGCTGCATCGGTGCTACGGGCAGTTTGGGATTGCGCCCTGGGACACATTGTCCATCACATATGGAGACATCAGACTAGCACCGTCCATTACTTTCTTGGCTTTCCATATATAACAATATACAGTTCTCAACATTCTCGGTTAAATAATATCTCCTTATTCCCAGAGTGTTCAAGGAACTTGGGTTGTGCCACTGTCGGTGGGTAATTTATGTATGGCAGAAGAGCTTGTTCTCCCAGTGTTGATGTGATATATTGGCACAGTAAAGCCTTATTAAGGACTCAGCCATACTAATAAAATGCAAAGATTTGTCATTTAGATTGAAAACCCCCCACTGATTTAAAGGTGGTGGGCAAATATTGGAACATCTTATATATTCTTAATAAATCAAAACAAGCAAGGTCCAGAATGGCTGGTGTATAAAACCCATACGCAGCTCCTTGCAAGAAGGAGTCCCGGGTCTGCTGTACTTTGCAAATCGTTCCAGCTTTAAACAACTGTCTAGGGGGTGAGGTCTGCCTCTTGCCCCCAAAAGGTTTGGGTATGAAGAAATAAGGGCTACTATGACATCTGACAGCTCCAACTCTCTTTCCTGTCCCTGCATATGCTGGGCTATAAAAAGGCTGTCAAGTCCCAAGGTGAGCCTCATCAAGCTTAGCAAAGAAAGCGGCCCGTCAGATTCTCTGCTTTCCCCGCCATGCTGCCTTGCCTACTCTTGTCTTCCTTGCATGTTTCAGCCAGTGGAAAATAATGATTGCAGTGTCATTATTTTACAACATCCCACAGGCATTCCCATGCAGGAGCTGTGTGGGGCACAAGAACATGCTGTCCAGCGCACTCTCTTATGCACAAGACACGTTTCTTAGAGAAGGAAGGAAATATATTTCTGTCTTGCTTCCTTGCCTTCAGCTGACACTCCTCAGAGAACAGTTTCCCTCTTTCTGTGCTGACTTGGCCAATCTGCAGTTCTTCCCCATCAAAATCTATTCTAGCTGGTAAGGGAACAAATGTCCTGCAGCCTAACTATAGTTGAACACTGCTTTGATTCTGCCATTATCTTTGTAATTAGCTCCAATCACTTAAAGGAACAACAAAGACCTCTTGACCTGTTTATTGCAGCAAAGGAATTACAGGAATTTTCTGGCATTTGTGGGCCAACTTACTAGCCAGATTGACAGTCCTTGGTTCAGTCCTCTGGTCCTCGCGGTGTCTAAAATGGTAGCTGGTAGTAGTTCAGGCTTCTCAAATCATCACTTTGCCTTAACCTGCCTGTTTCATGACTCAGGGATATTATCAGCAAAAGCTGCCTTTTGATCGGTTACTGATTGTGATCTTTGTGCAATGCCATTTATTTGACATCATTGACAGTGATTGATGCTCTTTATTCCAGGCTTCTAGAAAATTCTTCAGTAGTTGCCACATTTTTTCAGTCTACCTTTTGGCAGCAAGCACAAAATCTCTTTGCTTATTTAAGGCAAGGTTTTCTAACCTCCCAGTCTACTATCCTAGCAAATATTTTATAAGTGGCTTAGAAGAACCAAACAGGTTGAGACATAGGTGGCTTTAAGCCTGAACGAGGACAAATTATTCACGGCTAACAAATCCTGTTGATTTCAGTGGGACTTATGCCTGACAACTCACTTTCTGGAAGTTTTTGTCAATGAAAGCACTTTGAACTCTCCTCAGGTACATGCCGTGTAGGGAAAAAAAAGCAATGGGCTGGTTTAATAAATATTTCTCCCACTCACTTCAGAATCACATAGCAGAAGAGCATGTGCAAGCACATCACTTCCCTGCAGGGTACTGCCATTTCATGGCAAAATTGGGGAGCAGTTCCATCTCTTTTGCGAGCATTCAGCAGGGCCTTAAAACATTTTTATTTAGGATAGCATCCAATGATTATATTCAATGACTAGGGGTGGGTTTTTCGTTTTGTTTTGTTAAAAACGGCAACCACCATCATTGGGGGTTAAAATATCTGAATAAAAACACAAAACACTGCATTTTTTGTGTTTATTTTTCAGAAATTGAGGGCCCAATCCTCTCCAACTTTCCAGTGTTGACGCAGCCTTGCCAATGGGGCATGCACTCAGTGGTGTCATCTAAATGATTTAAGAACAGGTACTCACTTTTGATTGGCACATGTCGGGACCCGCCCACCGGAAGTGACGTCATAAGCCAGAAGTGATGTCGTGGCAGGAAATGACATGAAAAAAGCCCTTTTTGAGGCCTCAGATGATTTTAAACAGTTGCAACAGTATTCCACAGCACCCCCAGAACATGTTAAGGAGGGCTGGCATCATGTTAAAACCCCAGAGCAACTCATTTTTCAGTGGCAAGGAAAGGAAAGGCTCCGCTCGCTGCCTGCCTGCCTGCCTGGCTCTGAGAACACGCAGGCAACTCCAACATGCAGGAAATTCAAACGTTGCAGAGGGCGGAGTCGACGAGTGGCGGGCGAATGGGCGGGGCCAGCTAGAAATCCTAGAAACCGGTACTCGCGTACCCCCGCGTACCCCCTGCACGACATCACTGCATGTGCTGCATCCTGCAGTGGGTGGCCAGTCATGGAGGCCTCCTCAAGGTAAGAGAATGTTTGTTCCCTTATTTGGGGGCTGTACTTCTGCTGCATCAGTGCTGGTGGGCCACTGTGAGATACAGGAAGCTGGACTAGATGGGCCTGTGGCCTGATCCAGTGGGGCTCTTCTTATGTTCTTATTCTGCACCACCTGTAGGAAGGCCACTGCTCCATAGACCTTTCCATGACTGCAGGGGTATTATTTTTTTACTGGCTACATTTGCAACAACTGAGTTGACACATTATACGATTGTAAATGTGTACCCAGGAAAAGTCTGGACTGTTCAGATACACCAGCAAAGTATATGGGTCTTATGGACCCATTGGCATGACAATGTCAAATTCTGTGAATATTTCAGCGCCACATGAGATGGCTGATGTCACAATATCATCAAGCTTGTCTGCCCTGCAAATGAATTTCTCTTGTGCTGCTATCACCACATTAAGGTTACAACTTTCCTGCTAAGATGACAACAGATTAATGTTAAGTGAGAGCTAAAACATACCAAATCAGAATTCCCAACCTGTCAACTGCCAGGCACAGCAACTGTCAGCTTATCAAGGGCCTCCTTCTCTTAAAGTGACAGGAACTAATGTCATCACACCCTTGCCTTGGTGGGGTATGTCTTTCTGACATTTGCTTTCATGCTAAGGAGACATCTGTTTTGTGGTCTGCTTCAGCATTCAACTTGCTTCCTTTGTTGGCATAGCGTTGGGAAAATAACTGGGCTTTCTCAAAAGATGTTTCGTCATTGCCTCCGGTTTGAGTAATCATCTTCAACAGCAGTGACAGATTGCTGGTACCCTGGGGTAATAATGCACTACTTGGGACCACATATGATGTTCTTGGCCTGCCCCCTGATGGCACATTGGGTAGTATCCCTGCCACTGATACTTTCAGGAGTCAGGCCAGCATGCAGTCTTCTGAGCAATGGCGGTCCTACCATTAAGAAGGGGGTAAGTGCCCTGGGCGCTGCACTGGTGGAGTGAGAGGAGGGCAGCAACAAGGCGGATCGCCTCTTCGGCCCACCCGCCATTCCTTGTCTCTATAGGACTCCAAAATGGAGCCTGGCGTGGCGTCCACGTGGGGATGTGGTGGAGTGGCACAAGGGGTGGGGAGCCAGCGGAGGGGGCAGCATTCCTTCTCCTTTGCCCTCGGGCAGCCCATTGGCTGGGTCTGCAACTGCTTATGAGAATGCCCCATGTGGTCAACCCTGATGCAACCACTGATGCAATCTACCGAAGAGTGCATACAAGGAACCATTTGTTCCCCCCCCTTTTTTTATATATATTCTCAACAATGCTTTTTTTTTCCTGGTGCACAAATGAAAAAATGCATACAGACCCATGGCAGGAAAATTGTTCTCTTTCAGTATTAGGGGGCTGTAGACAAGGGCCTGACACACCTAGGTGACGGGAAGTCGTCCCCCCCCCCAAAAAATGTTGCTCTGCCACTACATTGCACTGAGACAGGGCCACGCCCCACAGGGAGTTACTGCAAATGAGAACCCCAGGCAGATGTGTAGCTAGCACATGAAGCAGATGCCTCAAATCAGCCCTGACATGCAATAAACACTGTGTGCAAACAAGCTTTTGAGTGTGGGTGCTAAAAGTAAAGACGACTTGTTTTGTGTTACAGTGCTTCATAATTTATTATCTGAGAATAAAAATAATTTATAACTCTGTGTCCTTACAAACATGCCATTAGCAGTAATCATTTTACTTCCATATTACAGAGAGCTTTGATAAAAGGCTGAAAAATTGCTTTTTTGCGAACAAAAAGCCTGTTGCCATCATCAAGTTTTTAATAGCTAGGCATCAGGAGGAAGTTAATTCAAATTTGAGAAGGGCCTGCTGAATCGGAGCAAAAGGAAAGCTAGCCCACCATTCTGTTTCCAACAAAGGACAGCCGGATTTGTCAGGGCACCCAGAAGGAGGGCATGAAATTGGTGGCCTTTCCCTGTTGTTTGTCCTGCAGCATCTGGTTGTCAGGAGTCAGACTTGCAGTGAGTCTTGAACTGGCAAATTGAAGGCTATGAGCAGTCGCAGATCTAGGGAGGGTCAAGGGGGGCACGAGCCCTGGGCGCCATCTTGGGAGAGGGAGCCGTAACCATGGTGCGCCCCGCCCCCAAAATGGCGCCCGCGGCCCAGCCCGCCCCTGCCCAGGCCCTGCGCCACGTTCTCCTCACTCCAGCTGGCCTTAAACAGCCAGCCAGAGCTAGGAGAACGCGCTGCCGCCCGGCGCCCCTCCCACTTCTCAAGGCGGGGGGCGGGGCGCTGGGCGGCGCTGCGTTCTGTTCGCTCCCACTGGCCTTAAAGGGCCGGTGGGAGCTAACAGAACGCACTTCTTAGAGGGGGCGGGGCACTACGTCATGACATCACGATGTGACATCATGACATTGCGTGCCCCTAGGGGCGCATTTTCATTGGGCGCCATGGGCACCATTTCAAGTAGGTCCGCCCCTGGCTATGAGATGAGGATTAAGTCTGTACAATAGAGATTGGCATGCTTGGGCAACTGCCCACAGAAGGCCCCATGGCTCCTGAAGACCACCTAAGTGCCATCACTTTCATGTGGTGGTGGCACAGTCCCTCTTGGCCTTCCCTCCCAGCGAGGAGGCATCCCAGTTTGCCAAGGGCCCACTGAAACGTGGAGGTAGTCCTGTGCCAGTGCACCTGGACATGGCTCTGGTCAAAGGTCAACAGTTGGGTCTAAGAAATACCCCATACTACTCTTAGGGTGCAATCTTAACCTGGAGTTAGGCCAGCAATGTTTGGCCCACACAAGACACCTTACAGCACGCCTGGACCACTCTCTGTGTCAGGGAGGATGGCACATGCCTGTGGTGGTCCAAGAGTGGTCCAAACATATTTTACGGTGTCCCTTGTGCCAGCCAAACTTTGCTGGCCTAACTGTGCCAGCCTAACTCTAGCCAAACCCCTTAAAAGCAGCTATTTTCTGTTCGCTTGTCACCTGCAAAAGGAAAAGCAAATCCCATAAGGTTTTGCAAAGGTACGGCTTCTGCCACACTGCACTTTCTCACACACTTGCTATGATCCCATGCGGCGCCGCCGACTTGATTTCAACATTGGGGGTGCCGAAAGCCATGCCCCCAACTTCGATGTTGCCACGTCAGGCCACGCCCACACAGCAGGAAAACACCGTCTTCAAATTAAATAACACAAATCATGTGCACAATCTATTGAACACAGATTAAGTGTCTGCATCACTTCTGCCCCCATCTCCTTTTCTAGCCCTGAATAGTAGGTCATGACGAGTCCTTTTAAAACTAGGATTAAGAGTGGGTGGGTTTCAGGTTTCCCCCCTAACTTTCTTGATGTAATCAAAATAGCAAAGTGCGGTGTGTTATGTGTTCTCATCTCATCCTAATTTTTGGATAGTGTGCTGGCTCCTGGCTGTGAGCCTGGCTGTGACTTTGACGTGGTAGTGAGGAGCTGCCCCGGCAACGTACTCATGAGGGGTGCGGGACACTTTCACTGAGTTTTCTCACCGAAAACTGTCTGCAGGCGGTGGGTGCCTTGACATGGCGGGCAGGGCAAGGAGGTGGAGGTGCCAGCCTGGCAGAGGCACATCAGCCTTCCACCACTTCTCTGCACTGCAAAGTGATTCTGCAGCGGTGGGTGCCTTGACGTGGTGGGCAGGGCAGGGCAGGGCAGGGCAGGGCTTCCGGCCAGCCCCTGCGCAGCCCCTGCTGGAAAATCCGTAGTGGGCTGGATGGAGGTGAGCTTTCTTTGGTGCAGTCTTGCAGTGCCCCTCCATGGGAGACCTGGGCATTCCTGCTGCAGCTGCCACTTTTGGACATCCTTGCTGGTCAGAGCTGACAACCCTTTTTTATTTCACTCCTGCAGGCTGCCGCTGCCCCTCGCCCCCTCTGTGGGAGACCTGGGCACTCCTGCCAGTTTTATGCGTGCAAAGTGGTTCGTCAGCAGTGCCAGCTGCCCCTTCAATGGGGCTAACAGAGGGCGGACACGCAGCTGCATGACCTGCTCAGCAGCTTCTGGCTAGCCCTTGGCTTTCTGAGCAGAGTGGTCATGGGACTTGGAGTCCATCAGCTCCACCAGAGCCTGTGAGATCTCCCTGTATTTGGACAGGAGCAAGGTCAAGGAATGACACTGGACTGTCCACCAAGTGGCGCAGAAAGGGCGCAGACCTCACACAGGTCTTTCTCTGAACAGGCCTTGCAAAGCCTTGAAGATGGCATAGTGTTTGGGAGAGTCCCGGATGAAATTGATGAGGCCCTGAGCCTTGGATAGGGCTTTGTAGCATCCCTCAACCACTTGACAAAGTGCTGGACAGTGAGGCTCAAGCAGTGAGCCATGCAGTGCACAAATACAGCTTTGGGTTCCGCGCTCCGCATTCTGGCTGCATGCCGCTGATTGCCCCTGCCATGTTCTGAACCCCATCAAAGCTTTGGCCTCTGCAGTTGGATAGTGGCAAGTTGAATCTGCGGAGGACATCCTGCATGATGCAGAAAAGGGTCTCCATCCGGGTATTGGCAGTTGAGTGGAATCCAAGGAACAGTTCCTCTACTTCCCGACCCTCTGTGACTACCTGGAAGCAGATGGACAACGGCTCCTGCATGGAGATGTCTGAAGTCTCGTCAACCATCACAGCGTAATGCTGGGCCTGGGCTATCCGAGACAACAAAGAGCGTGTGATGTGATGGCTCATGATCTCCACCATCTCATTGCAGATCTCATGGGAGCTCCATTTGTAGGAATTGCGCTGCATCCATCTCTTTAAAATGGGGGAGTCATCACATCTCAACCTCAGGAGTCTAGTCAAGTTGCTGGACGCATCCACATAGCTGCGAATGGCCATTCCCTGGATGGCTAGATGTCTCAGAAACTACAGTATCTGGAGTAGAGCTTCACTGCTCTCCACTCTGGCTTGTTTCTGGGCATTGGACAGCTGAGTGGACACAGTCAAGCCAGAGCTTAAAGCTTGCGTTTTGAATACGGACTCTCTGTGGCATTCTGATCTCTCATGCTTCCTGAATCGTTCCAGACCCTTCTGCCAGCAACTGAAGCCCATCTCGGTGAAGCTCATCTGCATTTTACTGGCAAAGGTGACTCACCTCTGCTGGAATGCCAACTTGCAAACTGAACAAAACACTGCGTCTTTGGAGTCATTGTACTCCAGCCAGGGATAGGTCTTCACCCAGTGGGGTTGGAATTTTCTCACCCAAATGCCACCACGTGTGCCTGACCATTTGGCTTGCTGTGCTGTGTGAGGTGGCAGAGGCTGAACCACTTCCTGCGGGGTGTCTGGGGCTTGGATGTCTGTGGGTGCGGCTGCTGAATCTGATCCTCCTCGCAGAGGCGGCACTGAGCGGGGGGGCGGATGGCAAGGAGGAGGAAGTGGATGGCATTGGCAAGGAGGAAGAGAAGCAGGAAGGCATTTCTCCACTGTCAGACTCAGCAGTGGAAGTTCTAGGCTTCCTCACTATAAATCTATCTATGTCATAGTTTCAGAGGGAGGGAGGGAGGAATGGACGGATGATGGAGGGTGGAGACCACAGAGCCCCCCCCCCCCGGAAGCGAACTGAGTGGCTGGCTAAGTTCAAATGATAATTAATAAAAGTGATGTAAACAGGTGGAAAACGAATAAAACGCTGCAGCTACTGCAGGCAGCAGTGGGTCTAAGTGTGCCCACCACTGCTGGGGCGGAACCCCAACACCAAACTGAGTGTCTGAGTTCAACCGATGATGTAAAAAGTAATTGTAAAACTAATTGATAAAGGTGGCAAATGAATAAAATGCTGCTGGTTCAGCAGTGGGTCTAAGTGTGCCCACCACTGCTGGGGCGGAGCCCCTACACCAAACTGAGAGTGGCTGAGTTCAAACGATATATAATTAATAATAATAATAGTAAAACTAAGTGATATAAACAGGTGGAAAACAAATAAAACGCTGCAGCTACTGCAGGCAGCAGTGGATTTAAGTGTGCCCACCACTGCTGGGACAAAGCCCTGCCTGAAGCAACTGAGTGGCTAAGTAAGATCAAATGATATCTATATATATAAAGAAGAGCGTATGTGTGTATGTATGTGTGTGTGTATGTTTGTTCCACATAGGCTCCGCAACGCCTGGACCGATTCGCGCCAAACTCGGCACGTGGGTGCCTTGGCCCCCCGAAACCATCGCTGCGCGGTTTTGGAACGGATCGCGCCCCCACGGGCGCGGGTACAAGCGAATTTGTGGTTCTCTGTGGGTGGCTATGGGCTGAGCCACAGCATTCCGAGGCTCTGATGATGTCATGATGAGATGCAAATGACATGCAAATGACATGCGGAATCTTCAGGCAGCAACTGAACTCTTGACAGTTGAAGACAAACAGCAGCAAACAGGTTTCACGCAGGCAAACCGATACAATGTGTTCTGTGGACATGTGGGCGGTCCCTGCTTGGCAGTGGACAGTTGGCACAAGGTGCTGTGGCTGTTGAAAGTTTACTTTCTCTCTGAAAATTTACTTTCACTGTGTAATGTAAGGCAATTGGGCAGGTGCAACCAAAGGCTACAAAGATGAAACAACAGCGTACACAGGAAACACCTGGGGGGGGGGAAACTTGCAACACTACGTCACAGAGCTGCTACATCTAGAGCAACAGAAACAGTACAGCAGCGTGACAAGACTCCACGATAAGAGAGACAGAGCTGCTACATCTAGAGCAACACAAACAGTACAGCAGCGTCACAAACAACTACAGGATATGAAACAGAGGGCTACTACACCTAGAGCAACAGAAACAGTACAGCAGCAGGGATGGGACATATCAACACCCGGGCACACATGTGAGTGGGGGTG
>JAJKFI010000001.1:15225795-15237095 GCA_029204185.1 Lerista edwardsae
ATTGATTGATTGATTGATTGATTGATTGATTGATTGATTGATTGATTCAAGAAAAAAACCCCACTGGGGAATTTCTGTTTTCCAGGCTTTCAATTCACTCTCATTTTAAATTCATGTATGATCCTAAGTGGACTTTGGGAACATGGTCTCAACCATTGCAAACATGCAGTGTTACCTTTCCTTCCCCATGCTTCCTAATGCCATATATCACAACACCTTGAGATCCCTCTCTCTCTCTCTCTCTCTCTCTCTCTCTCTCTCATAACTGTGATGTAAATGTGATGCTGTATGTAGAGACTTGGTTGCCCAGGCCAGTCGCAGGGGACTTGTGCATGCCCAAAGGCCACTCAGGATTGCACTCTAAAGGTTTAAGACAATGTCAAAACCTGCGCCAACACATGGAAACTGCTAGACTTTCCACTGCTTACTAACACCAGCCAGGCTAATCCCACGGGTGCAATCCATTTCAAAAATTATGCAATTTTATGAACAGCATACAAATTTATGATGCACATTGATGCACAAAACAAGGTTGCACCTTACAAATTTTGGTGGCATCACCACCTATGCCTTCTTAAGCAATAAATTATGAAGAGGTTACGTCAAGATGGTGCACAGGTTCACCCTGTGGACTCATTCTGTGGGCATGGAAGCTCAATTGCCCTTTCTGAAGCCATGGGGGGCAAAGTAAATGGTTCAAAATGAATAAATAAGACAAAATTGGGCAATCTTCTCCCTCCGCCCCCCATGTCAGATAACCCTTTCTGAAACATTTGGAGCAGACGCTGTGCCATAATGTATTGAAAACAGAAAAAGAAAATCCTTGACAAATACTTCATACAGATTTCTTTCCAGCACAGTAACAATCCCCTGTGATGTTTCTACAAAGGACGACACACTAATGTACCAAAAGGCATTTCAGTTGGGGAGATGGCTGAGAGCATAACAGCTTTACCATGTAACCGAAGAAGTGAGAACAAATTGATAAAAAGAGCAGTACACAGAAAGTCTATCAGTATGATGTCAGCTCTCTAAAGAACTGACTTGGCACAGCAAGGAAGAGGAACAGAAATACGCGCAATTCCCACTCCTAGCTGGGCTGATCTCGCTGCTAATTATTCTGCAGCTGTCTAACAGAGGCTATGGGAATGCTCATGTGCCGCTTGACTTGCATGTCCACAAAACAGCCATATCTGATGTCATTTCTCAACCATTCTGAGCTGTACAAATCTTGGGTGTTGCAGATCTTCTGTGGCTCTTCCCAGACCCCCTGCTGTCAAAACAATTCCAGGCAGCTGGACCTATGAGCAACATGCAGAGGATCTACAGTACCTGGAGGCTCTGTGCATGCACTAGAACCACCCAGTGCTCCCTGGGTGCAGGTGAGGTTCATGGGAGAGTTCATAGGTGCATTTGGGGAAGGATCAGGGAACGAGTGGGCCAAACTGGGGGGCAGTTTGGGGGTTGGGGGGTTGGAACCAGTGGTGTCATGCAGGGGGTACGTGGGGGTACGCGAGTACCGGTTTCTAGGATTACAGCTGGCCCCGCCCATTCGCCCGCCCACTCGTCGACTCCGCCCTCTGCAACGTTTGAATTTCCTGCATGTTTGAGTTGCCTGCATGTTCTCAGAGCCAGGCAGGCAGGCAGGCAGGCAGCGAGCGGAGCCTTTCCTTTCCTTGCCACTGAAAAATGAGTTGCTCTGGGGTTTTAACATGATGCCAGGCCTCCTTCACATGTTCTGGGGGTGCTGTGGAATACTGTTGCAACTGTTGGGTCAGTTTAAAATCATCTGAGGACTCAAAAAGGGCTTTTTTCATGTCACTTCCTGCCACGACATCACTTCCGGCTTATGACATCACGTCCGGTGGGCAGGTCCCGACATGTGCCAATCAAAAGTGAGTACCTGTTCTTAAATCATTTAGATGACACCACTGGTTGGAACCCCTTCCATGGGGCAAATTTGGTCCTGCTGGGATGATGGTTGGCTGTCTGCCCTCTGTCCCTCTGGAATACTGTCATAGTTTGTTTACTCCCCTGGTCAATTGTTTTCCCACCAGCCAAAGGGCCTGATGAGGAGAATTGGGTCTAGCTTCTTTCTTGGACATTCTCTGTGTTCCCGTTAAATGTTTAATCTTTTGCTTTGTTTTTCCTTCTTTTCTTAATGTTTTACTTATTGTGGTTACGTTGTATTTTGTTGATCTCTGTAAGCCGCCTTGGGCATTTGCTTCAGCATGGGAAAGGCGGGGTATAAATTCTTCAAATAAATAAATGACAGTTGCTGCAGGATCTTGCCCCTTGTTTAGGAGTTTTTTCTAATGAAGAGGGAACTCTGATCCAGAGTGTAGCTTACAAAGGGGAGGAGCCAGGGATCACAAGAACTGTTCTGAGGGCTTTAAAGGCCCATTTCAAATGTGGTAGGCAGGAAGCTCGGAGGATTCTGGTTACTCAAAAGGTTGACAGACAGCCCAGTGAGGCTGTCTAAAGAGGAACCAGAAGAGTTTGTAACCCCCTCCCCTCTCTAGAGGATATGTATGAGGCTCCCTCCCTCCAGCCCCTGGTGAAAAAGCTGTCTCCTCTCTGGTGGACAACTCTCAAGGTGGTCACTTTCTTTGCCCCTACCCAAATGCTGGTGGAAGCAGAAGACATGGGCAGTAGCATACAAACTCCAGTTGGCCATACTGTATGAAGGCTTTTAAAAAGAGCTTGTTTAGTGGTGCCTGCAAGAGCCTGCTCAAATAAAGGAACTCTTTTTGATTGGGGATCTCTTTTCTCTTCCACCAACACAGAAAGAACACTGGTGAGATGAAGAGGCTTCCTACTAAGCAGCATATTTAGGACGGTGTTCTACCAAATTCCCTACTGGGCCTCCCCAAGGGCCCCAATGCCCACACTAGGCTAACTAGTTTCCCCTCCAGAGCACCTCAGAGCTAGGCAAGAGGGAGGGGGTTCAGTCACCCACTGGGCCTCCTCTCTTCCAGCAGCTTTGCTTGGGATCACTGGCTGGCCAGCCTCCTCCAGACTGCCCTCATCACCGGCTTAACTCAAAATACCCTAATTTGGCACCACCAAAACCCACCACCAAACAATAGGCAGTCAACTTGCCTACGCCACACCTGCCTCCTCCACTCGGTGGCTCCAGAGGCGTGGCAACCATACAACAATTCTCCAACCAAGGCACCACAGGAACCACTTGCAGTTCCAATAACCAAGTATCCAGTCAGTCCATCCAACAACATCAGTCAGTCAATCCCCATAGCCACTTTCCTCCCTACCTACCCCTGCCTGGTGCTAATCACCCTTCCTTTATCCAGTCCTTCAACGATCCATCCATCCAGCATCTACCCGGTGCTAACCTCCTGCAGTTCCTGCCTTCAACTTTATACTGAGGCAGGCCAATCGGTGCTGTTACTGGGCAGGCTCTAGTTCATCAGCCACACCCATCTGCACCTGTGCTAATCCCTTCCTAGACAGGGCCCTCATCAGCCTGTAGCTGTGCTCCTGAAGCTTGCAGAAGCTCTGGGATTAACCCCATACTTCCTGGCTAATCTGCGACAAGGGGCCACTGCTGATACCATTCCCTATCTTTCTCTGGATATCTCCTGCCTTTTCCAATACAGATGGTCCCATAAAATCAGAACATGACATCATCCACATCTGAAGAACCACTGCTCCTACACTGTACAGAAAGATGCAGACTTGGAAGAATTCCCTTCAGTTTGAGCCCCAAGGCTTGGAAATCTGTGTCCGATTGTGTCTCTCTCCAGAGGCCTGTTGTAAGGGCATTAGATTCAGTGTGGTTTGAGCCCCAAAGTAGATTGGATGTCTCCTAAAAGGCACAAGGCAAGGGAGATGAATCCAGCACTTTGATTTACAAAATATCAAGAGTATTTTGATATTCAAAATCCCCCAGAGATGGGGATTCAAAACGTTTTTGTGAAGCTATACTACATATTCTGTGTGACTGGGAAACTCAACATAAAGTATGTTCCCAATTAAGGAATGTTGGGCAAGGGAAGTGAAAGCCAATTGCTCTAACCTCACCCAGTTTTCCTTTGCACCCCTTGCCCTACCAAGGACCCCTTTGATGGCCAGACCTGTGTCAGCTAGCTCAGAAACTAGTTGATACAAGCCCACTGGAGCAGCAGGCAAGTCCTCAGGGACTTTATATATCAACATATGAAAATGACTCAGAATGCGAGGGGAAGGATCTTATGAGAGGGACAGAATGAGAAAGTGTGTCTGAGAGAGGTGTGGCTAAATGGGCTCCCTTCCTTGAGGGCACTGCATGGCTGAATTGTGTGCCATTGGCTCACCGATTGTCCTTTGGACTGGAAGTTCCAGTAGTTTCCTTCTCTAAAATGGATACATTATTTTCCAGAATGTCTTATATAAACTTAATTCCTGCATCATCATCAAGCAAGGCTGGGCTTACTTGCTTGAGCTCTATTCTTTCAGTTCTTGCTTTGCACATGTGATACTGTTGGGCCTTGGGTTGTATTCTGTGCTGCTCTACAATCATGTACGAATGAATAGGTTGGAGGCAAGATGTGGGGGCTTTGTAACCACATGGAATAGATCTAGTCTTAGCTGAATAGAACTTTTTTTATTTTAGTCTGACCATTTACCAGTAAGTGCATGCCTTGGAGGTCGCATGTGCACACATGTGTATGTATATGCATGTGCATATGTGTGTACTACAAGAGTACATTCATGATTTTGTACCACTGCATTAATTTCTATGCAGGTTGTCAGGAGAATTTGGACTGTGCCCTCAATCAACTTCTAAATTTTCTCTTTTTTGCATCAAACTAACCATTCAACCCTTTTCTTACTTTCCAGCAATCGTAGCCAAATTCCATCAATCCCCATTCACATTTACATTATAGATTTTATGACTTCTTCAACGTCATACATTTCAGGGCTCTTAGCATAAATTATAGTAAGTAATTCAAAAGCATTTTGAAACCAAAGGTCTGATTCCCAGATCGGTCCAGCGCGTCACAAGAGAAGCATCCCAGACTTGCTTAAAGAAACTGGTTTTAAATTACCAACTTGCACCAACAGCTATGAACTTCACAGCCACAGTTCAAGAGGTGTACATCAAATGTAATATAAATATAATCATGTTTCCAAATAAAACTCCTTCATCTGCAGCCAAAGGTTTGACGAATATTGTTTGGCCACTTTGCTGGGCCCAATAGGTCAGGAAGGAATAAGTAGTCTCCTCTAGCCATATTTCCCCAGAATAACAATAGAGAGTTTTATGTCATCCTTCTACCAGCCACACATGTGGCATAAGTTTATGATTTTCAATGCACACCCGGGAAGCATTTGATTGATGAGACAACCCCATTTACTGAAAGACCTTTTTTTTTTTCCAAATGCAACTTTATAACATACACATGCAAAAATGATGTCAGTAAGATATGCTTTTTCAACCTCAAGCTATTATGTGGAATGCAAGTGCAGAGAAAACACAACTTCAAGGTAGTTCATTTAACATTATTCCATAACAGTGGCTGGGCCTCTCTCACAGTGCAATCCTGCCGCAACGCTGTTGTGTCAACACTGCGCACTGAGTGCAGACACGGAGGCGCAAGCGGCACCCCAGCATCAGTGCTACAGCAATGGGATCTGCGCCAGTCCCATTGCAGCCGGTCCCATTGCAGCCGGTCCCATTGCATCGGCCAAAGCCAGCGGGCACAAAGGAAGCACCATGCTTGGACGGGGGAGGGTGTGGATGGGAGGAAGGCGTTCCTGGGCGGGGTGAGGGCAGGACGTGGGTGGGCCATGGGCAGGCAGGCAGGCGTGCCGGCCCGGGAGGGAGGTGGGCCTTAGAATCGGCCATACGGCCGAATCCAAGGCCAAATCCAGAGGAAGCACGGCCCCAATTCGGGCCCTGCAGTCTCCTTGGATCTGTGCCTGCTGTTTAGCAGATGCAGATCTGAGTAGCGCACTAGGGAGGCCGGAGCCTCCCCTCCAGTAAGAGTGTGAACGTGCCCTTGCTGTGGGGAGGCTCCAGCCTCCCAGAAGCAGCTTAGAATACGGCGCAGGCCCCTTCAGCCTCCCCATTCTGACACTGCTCAGGACTGTGCCCTCTATGAGTGAATACTCATAGAGGCATCAAAGCTGTTGCACCCTGATAAATGTGTCCTCTTGCTCTTTTCACGGTTACGCATTTGGGCGTCTGCTGGCCGCTTTGACAGTTTCTGTATAGGCACACACCACAGGGCAGAGAATAGAACTTAAAGCCTGTACGTGGGCATGAGTACAAGACCTCCTTTCTACAGAAAGTTTTTAAAAAGTTTTGGACAAAAATGTCTAGATTTTGTAACAGTCTGGATTTTGGATGTCAGATAATCTATCTGTACTGTCCTCCTAGAATGTTCCAGTCAGGTGATTATGGGGTTACGTGCTCCCTGTGTTCAGTGTTTGTTGCTGCAGGCAGATATTGATCAAGAGGAGGGCAGCAGGGGTGCTAAAGACATGTGTCGTGGGGTTATGGCACTTTGGCCAGGGCCAATCCAAGACACCTGAGGCTGCAGGCCAAAGGCTGACCCCCCCTTGCCCAATGATGTGGCAGCCTCTGCTTCTCCAGTCCTCCAATGTTCTGCCTCAGCCCTCTTTCCCCTCCACAGTTCCTCTTCCTTGCTGAACTGGTTTTCCAAACCAGGAAGTAGAAAGAGGAGGAGCAGCAGTGGTGGGATGTTGGTGCACAGAGATGGACGGCCCTCACCAATCTGCTCCCTGAGGTGACTGCTTCATTTTGCCTTATGGATGGGCTGGCCCTGACTCATACTCTTGTCTCCATGTGGAGACAAAAGACAAAACAGGGCCTCTGTCAGAAGAGCACTCAACCAAGCAACCTTTTATTTGGGGAATATCGTCTGTCAGTTTAGTCAATTGAAAGCAGTGGTGTTCCCAGAGAGAGGGCACAGTGCTAAGTGTTGCAGGTGCATCAACATGCTGTGTAAGCAGATCCTCCCCCTTGCCTTTGTAGCCATTCTGGGTGGCGAGAATGGCCAAAGCAGGGGAGATCCCTCTGCATTGGTACGTTGATGTGCCTGCAACACTTAGCAATGTGTTCCCCTCTTGGAATGCCAAACAACTCTCTGCCATGGCTAGAGACAATTCCCACCGAGAACTTTGCTGTGGCTGAACGCTTAACACTACCAGCATTCATGCACAACTATTACAGCCCAGAGAGAACTCTCAGAAAACAATAGAGAGGAGGTGTTGTTTTATAAAACGTTTGTAACTTATTCAGCCAAGGGGATTTTACTTAGCACTAGTACTAAGTAGCCTAGTGTCTTGTTCTGTATCTTCTAATATTGAGGGTGCCTGGAATGAAATACAGAAAGCAAGAAAGCAGGACTTCTGTTGAGTTTTGCAATTCTTTCAACGCATCATTGTTGTATTCCACCTCCAGTACCTTTCTGAAGCCCCCTCACTTCTTATAATGAGATTTTACACGCAACCAAGCTTACATTTCCATTCTCAATGCATTTTTAAGGAAAGTATTTGACTAAGTGCTTCTACACTGATTGGCCATCTGATGAGTTCCAGGTTTGGAAAATCATGGACAAACACCACCGCATCCTGACTCCACAGGGACAACCCTTGTTGGCTCAGACTCTTGCAGTCCCTCCCCCATGTAATCAGTTTTATGTTCTGAAGTATCCCTTTAGGACATGGCAGGAACTAAATGCAGGCCCCTCTCACCAAAGACAATTCTACCTACAGTATATGTTGGGGGGGTCACTTGCCATGGGGCGGCACACCAGTGGCACAGAAGCATGGACCATGGCACGGTGGGGAAACACGATGGGGGCAGCGCAGGGGGCGGTGATCGTCGACCCGGCCCTGGGGCGGAGCCTCAGCTGGGACTGCCACTGCCTCCCTCCCACCACCCTTCTCCAACAAGTAACCGTCGTCGTCTGCACTGACAGCATCAACCAGGTGTTCAACAGATGCATGTGTGCAGTTCTTTCCATTCAAATTATCTGTGTACATGAGGAACGGTGGGTTGAGGCCATTGTCTTTTAGCATGACAACAGTATCCAATAACATTATGACCATTCACTAATCTAAATTCTAGCCTCCTACAATTAGTTCTATTTGCATTTTCTGCTTGCTGTCTTCCAGTAGATGGGAATACTTTTAAAGCTGTGTAGCAGCCTAGGGCAATGGAACAGAAAAATCCATCAGTCCTCTGGTCTTTGATTCTGTGTGTGCCCGTGTGTCTGTGTCTGTGTCCATGTCAATGTCCGTTTTCTGCAAACCCCGAGCAACAGATCAGATTTGAAATGTTAGAAGAAATATTTCTATAGCTTGCTCCAGCCATGAAATCATATTTTTTCCTTCTCATTGTGTCTGCAACCCTTCCTTATAGTTCTTAAACAAACTTGGAAGTTAAGAATTTGTTTGGAAAATCTCCAGTATATGAAATGCAAACGTCTGTATTTAAAATGCAGAAGTCCTTTTTAAAGGCTCAAAGGCATTTTTATTTAAGAGCTCAGTTTATAATGACTGTTGTCCATCAACGCCGAATGATTTTCTCGCCAGGGATCTTTATTGTTTCTTCCTTATAACGTGGTATAAAGCAGTTCTTTGGTACTCATTTCCTGAAGAAGATTACTTTTCAGTATCAAACTTCGCTAAAGGGCCTTTTGCAAGCCAAAGTCTGCAAACCTGTATTACAATGGAGCAAGGGCAGCTTTCCAGTCATTGAAAAGAAAAATATGATGTCTGCTGTAGCTCTTCTTTCTTCCTATATTTATTGCTGCTTATGATTGCAGGCCGTACTTACCTAGAAAATCCGGGTTGTTTGCAATGAAACACAAAACCAAGAAAAAACTTGGCTGGTTTGGAGTTTCATTTACACACTCAAACCCAAGCCAGTTTTCTCCAAAGTTTTTCAACCCCTTTGGAGTAAATGTCAGCCCAATTTCGAGTGAACTTGAGTCGATTTATAGATTTCACACCGAAACTAGAGATGGCTTAAATAAACAGCCAGGTTTCTTTTAAAAGAATCTATATCCATAAAGGGTTGAGACTGCTATAAATTATGAGAATGGGGCTTAAGCAGATATTGGCTTCAGAGTCGATAGTGCCCTGATCACAGGAACTATTCTTGTAACACCTTGGCACACACAAAAAGGAAACATCAAAGTGAACCATGGAAAAGTTTTACAGTTGAGGTATAGCAGGCCTTGTTCATACACCAACACGGCTCAATCCTATTCCCCACCAGTCAATAGCATGCAGAGCCACTGCTGGAGTGTCAGCTGCAAGCTAGTGTGTGTGTGTGTGTGTGTGTGTGTGTGTGTGTGTGTGTGAACCCAGAAGAGGTATGTAAAAGAGGGTCTATGGCAGTGACGTCATTCACTGGCGCCAGCAACCGGAACGCTGCTGGCGCCAGGATCCGGAACGCCGCAGGGACGGATGGGTGAGCTGTAGCTCCCTGCCCCCTTGTGGCACCCGGCAATGCCTCCCTGCGCCCGGAAGAGCTCTCTTACAGAGCAATCCAGGCACAGGGGTGGGCGGGCAAAAACAGCGCGCGGAGTCTGCCACGTGCTGCTGCTCCGTTCCCGCTCTCCCCGGAACTACCGGAACGGGGTACCGCCCCGTTCCGGTAGGATGACGCCTCTGGTCTATGGCCCTCACCATAGGCCACCTGGCCTCCAGCTCTGTAGCAGGCTCATGTCCAAGGACAGTGAAGGGGTCAAGTCCAGACTGGGAATGGAGGATTGAATTCTGCAGTGCTGCCAAGGTCCTCCCACCCTTGAACTGCCCTTAGCCTGACCCAGACCCCACCCCAAATCACCCTCAATTCTCTCCCTAACTGCCCACCACCACCACAGACTTACTTGCTCCACAGGAGAGGTCCTGCAGGTCAGGGGTGCCTGCACAAGGCCTTCAGCCATTTTGTGTGGACGTGCCCGGCCTGCCAAATGACCGAGAAATGTTCATGCCATATTCTGGATATTTGGGTGGCAGATTACAAGATCCACCACTGTAAGTCCTGGATAAACAAGTAAAGGTTTCCCCATGACCGAATGGTCGTGACCGACTGTAGGGGGCGGTGCTCATCACCGTTTCTAAGCCTGTAGAGCCGGCATTTGTCCGAGGACAAGTTTCCATTGTCATGTGGCCAGCATTATACGCTGTAGTGCACGGAACACCGTTACCTTCCCACCGAAGTGGTACCTATTTATCTACTGGCATTTTTACATGCTTTCGAACTGCTAGGTTGGCAGGAGCTGGGACAAGCAACGGGAGCTCACTCCATTGTGTGGTCTTGAATTCCCAACCTTCTGGTCAGAAAGCCCAGCAGCAGCGGTTTAACCCACAGTGCCACCACGTCCCTAAGTCCTGGATAGGATTGGGCTATTTGACTATCAGCAGATGCTGGGAACCCAACCGCGGGCCAGTCTCCAGTGCTCCCAGCGTCCACACCCCTTCCTTGTCCCACGTTCAACCCAAAATGCATTGCAGAAGCATTTGGGAAACACTTTCATGAGTCATTCTGGAGCCAATTACTCCCCTGGTGCCAGGGCCAAGGGAGAGGGTCGTGGGCCTCAGAGTGACCCAGAAGTGGCTTTCAGGAGCATTGGAGACTGTCCTGCAGCTGGTGTGGTTTGTAGTGCTGAGGAATGGAACACTTTTCTTTTTTAAACAGAAGAAATATATTTTAATGGAATCCCCATGGATGCTGAGAGCCAATTGTATTTACCAATTAATTTAGATGGTAAAGGTGTGCGCGCACATTTGTATACCTTTTAAAATTGGCTGTCTAATGGGAAACCTTGTTCCTATCTCTCTGAAATACGTATATCACCCCACCAAGAGATACAAAGCCTAACATGTCATGTTGATTGGGTTGAAAATGCAAAAGCTAAATGCAGCAGCAGAACAGCAGGCTCTCCCGCTGAAAGCGATGAAAAAGAGAACTGAAAGGGCAAAACGAATGAAATGATAAATACGATTTTAATGGAAGAATAAACCGTGCAATTCTATGCTTTTTACGCAGAAGTAAGTCCCATTGCGTTCAGTGGGGCTTATTACCAGGAAAAGATGTTTCAAATTGCAGCTTAAATGACCCCCGAGTGGGGCTGGCGCACGTCTCCTGTTCCAGCCCGGTACTGTTGCAAATGTGCTGTAAAGCACATCTGTGTTGCCTGGAGTCAGCAGGGCCCGCACGAGGATGCAAACTGGCCCGTGGAGGCTGTATCCAGCCTCTGCACTGCCCCAGGTAACTGGGGAAGTACCAGCCAAATTTGGCCAGTGAGGGAGGGGGG
>JAJKFI010000001.1:15238297-15259009 GCA_029204185.1 Lerista edwardsae
ATTATTATTATTATTATTATTATTATTATTATTATTATTATTATTATAAAGCAGACCCTCCTCCTCTTCTTCAGTGCCATTCATGGCTGCAAAAGCAAAGCGATGGCATCTCCTTCACTTTGCTCTTGCAGCCACAAATGGCTGTGAAGGCGAAGGGGAGGGGCCACTTTACACAGGTGCTCCAGCCTGAAAAACATAGCATTTTGCCTTCCCCTTTAGGAATGCCACTGGAAGGGCATCATGTCCCAAGCTCTTAATTTTGAAAAGGCAGGACGGAATGCCAAACCTTGAGTTCAGAAGTAGAACAAGACATAGGGAACTTTAGGGAAAACAGTGTGGAAAGGTGGATTCGGGAGTGCTTCATGTCAAAGACGTCATACAGAAATACTGTTTTTCAATGTCGAACAAGACATTTCATGAGGCTTGAGAAATATGGGAGTTATGCTACATGTTTGTGACAGCTACTTCATCATATTTAGATAACAATTTACAAGACATCTGTATCCAAAGGTTAGTGATAGAAACATGTCAGGAGTGGTAGAGATAAGGAGAAAACAAGGCATGATTCTAGTATGAGAGGACACGCTTTATGGAACACATATTATACCACCCTGAAATCCTTGGCAGAAGAGATGTATAAAAATGTGAAAAATAAATACTGGACAGTATATGTGTACATTTGGAACATTTACAAGCCCAAAGATATGTAGTATTGTATAAGCTTTATAGGATATGTGTATAATATTCATCAGGAATAGATTTTGAAAGAAGAGGGGGAAGACCCATTTTAGAGCCGGTGTGGTAAAAGTGTTACACTTTGCCCAACAAGATCTGAGTTCAAATCCCCACCCAGTCATAACAGCCCTGCTGGATCAGGCCAAAGGTTCATCCAGTCCAGCTTCCTGTATCTCACAGTGGCCCACCAGATGCCTCAGGGAGCATAAAGGATAGCAGGATACTTGTAACAATTATCTCACTGCCACTCCACTGCATCTGGCATTATGAGATAGCCTACTTCTGACACAAGGAGGCTGCACCAACCATCATGGCCTATAGCCCATGATGGACTTTTCCTACAGAAATCTGTCCAATCCTTCTTTCAAAGACACCCAGGCCAGATGCCATCACCATCTCCTGTGGCAAGGAGTTCCACAGATTACCCGCTGAGTGAAAACTACTTCCTTTTATCTGTTCTAACTCTCTCAACAGTCAACTGGAGTCAAAGCTGACATGGTCAGTCACCATGTCTCAGAATAATGCCAGCTTTCTCTAATTATATCTCAAGTCTTCTGAGTGTGACAGCCCTTCCTCAGAAGCTCTCCATTCAGGTGAGAAGACATGGCTACAGTACTGCCTCTGACAAAGAGTTGCCACGTTGGACATGCATTAGGTCAGAGAATGGAAAGACTGAGTGCTTTTGTAAATCAGTGAATCTACTTTCTTCAGCACTTTGTGAGGTTCGCCTCTTGCAGAGGGGGCCTTCCATATTCTGAACCAACAGGGGTCTAAAAGGCAATGCAACGACAGCCCTGTTCAGGCATTATAAAACATAGCTGCTGTCAGTGCAATAGAGGTAAGACAAGAGTGCACCTTCATGCCCCATCCCTGCAAAGAGGCACTCCTGAAATCCCACCCGCTGCTCTCGCCATTGAGAGTGTTTGCCAGCAGCAAAAAACACTTTTTACTCGGGGGGGGGGGGGTTAGGTCTTGGGAATGAGGTTGGGGCCTGCCAGTGTGCTTTCATTTCCCACTGCCACATGGGCCACATCCCCATTTTATCACACCCGAACTGGGTCGCTACACAGTCGTACCAATGTGAACAGATGCGGTTTATTCAGACACTCGGCACAACTATACCCAGCTGATACGAATTACGACTGCATTTAAGTGAAGGGTGACTTTCATTTTGCAGTAATGAGCTGACCGTTAACAACTCGTGATTTCTCTCATGGTGATCGTGATTACATCAGTGTGCTGCGACATCCTCTTCCCATTCCTTTTAAATAAAGGTCCAGAAAGCAGAGCACACCGTGGGAAGACAATTTTTCAGCCGCGTTCATCTTTGCTAGAGCACAACCACCAGAGCGGCCAAGCGGGGTGGGGGAGGAATGCCCGTTGCTATCCTGTGGCCAGCCTTCTCTCCTTAATCAAAAGCATTTGATAGCTGACCGTTCATAATGTGTTTGTCGGTAACTGTAGTCTGGTTCAGTCAATGTTCTTTGAACTGGAGTATCACATTTGGGAACATTGCGAGTCCACAGTGGGTTTTACAGAGCATTTGATTTCACCTTGTCCTTGTGTCAGGAGATTCCAGTTGCCTGTGAAGTGACATGCTGGGGCAATGGATCATCGGCAGAGATGATAGGCAATAGGCGCAACTTTTCAAAGATGCAGCCTGCCATAGTTCAAGTGTTGTAGATCATCCAGATGAATGTGATATTGTATACCTTTGGGCATAGTTTAGTCTTGCAACTTTAGAAGACTTTCAGACTGTAAACAGGGGCCCGGAATTTGTTCCCACCACGGCCATGAGGAAAGCTAGCACTGGATCCAGCGGCAACAGGATTGGAATGGACTTGTGAAAAATGTACTGCACTGTAATTTAGAGCACTATCCAACCTGGAGTTAAGCCGGCACAGTTAGGCCAGCAAAGTTTGGCTGGCATAAAGGACAACACCATAAAGTATGTTTGGGTCACTTGGGCAGCGCAATCCTATACCCCCCTTAGCGCTGGTGCTGCGCTCTTGCGCCGGCCGAACACTGTCGCGAACGTGCTGTAAAGCACATCTGCGTCGGCACTATGGCGCTCGGCCAGCGCAAGCAGCAGTGCCAATGCTCAGGCACCACCGCGACCATCAGCAGCGCCGGCGTCGCTCAGTCAGTGCAGGGCCTTCGTGAGGGCGTTCCAGAGGCGTTCCGGGGGCGTAACTGAGCAGCGCAGTGGGCGGAGACGGTGGTTATGATGTGGTTGTGACGCCAGATGGTTCAGGCCACTCCTGTGCATGTTCCCCTGCACCTGCTATTTTGCCGGCACAGATCCGAGCAGGCCCATACAGGTGACTGGGGCTTACGCGGGTACAAGGGGAAAGCCTCCCCTTTTCCTGCACGTTGCTGTTGCTGCCTCCGAGCGGACCTTTGGATATGGTCCTGCTCAGTGGTGCAATTCAAATGAACTAAAACCAGTTCTATGATGTCATAGCCGGATCCAAAGAAAAAACCGAAGCCAGCCGAGGTAAGCGAATGGGCGGGGCACGGCCATTTAACAACCGGTTCTATAGAACCTGGGCAAACCCCCTGAATTTCACTACTGGTCCTGCTATGTCGGCCTTACTAGGCCAGAATAAGGTAGGATTGCGCTCTCAGAGTCATAGGCCAGCACACAGCCATGCGCCATCCTCCCTGACCCCAAGTGGTCCAAACTTGCTTTACGGTGGCCCTTGTGCCTGCCAAACTTTGCTGGCCTAACTGTGCCAGCCTAACTCCAGGTTAGGATTGCGCTCTCAGAGGACCTTTTCTTGTTATTTCATAGCACCTGATCCAGTGTCCACACAAGTCTATAAAAATTTATATCAATTGTTAGATCATGACCCTGCTGCTTAACCTAGTTAGAAACTGGACACTCTAGCTTTGAGCACGTAAAGAACAGGCACAAGTATGTGCTATTTCACACACTACATAAGTCATCTATGGCACTCTCTGTCACAAGATGTAGTGAAGGGTTCTCACTTCATTGGCTGTAAAAGGAGAGTAAGCTCATCCATGGAGGACAATTAGTCCTATTAGTCATAATGACTATTCAGTGGCAGGATGCCTGGGAGTGCTACTTGCAAAGGAGCCACAGCAGAAGAGCGGCTTACCTTTTTTCCTGCCTGTGGGCTTCTCAGTGGCATTGAAATGGTCACTATGGGAAACAGACTGCTAGACCAGTTTGGCCAGTCTTCTCTTGTTCTTAAAGGACCTGAGCACCTCTCTAACATTAACATTACCTCGATCAATTTTGGGATAACATTAGCATTTAAAAAGTATATTTTAACTTCATGGTTGTTTCAGGAAATAAATGTTGTTCCTTATGCTTACCATTGTTGTCTACTGTTGAAACCATCAAAGATTGCTGACATGTCGGCAATATTGCTGTTTTCAATTCAGAACAAAGATAGACTTCTGGTCAACACAAGCATCAAGTAATGTCACCTGCTGGCCCCACATAAGTTGCTGTACGGTATCAGATTCTTGCTGTGCTTTTTATTATGCTCTGTTTCAAAAGGTCATGGTAGGCTGAGAATCCTAATGAAATTCAATCCTCCCATTTAACAAGGAATCTAGTGAGATGTGTCGGATGGAAAAGGAAAAGAATGGGATGCATCTTATACTGTGGTTGGGCTGGACTTCTTTTGTGACACATATAAAAGTGCTACAGAAGCTATTTATTTTGCTAATATCAATTTATTTTGATAATACCGAAAATGGATAACATCAAAAATAATCAAGATGAGTGACTCACCTGAACGGGTAACCATACTGCCATCTCTCACGTTGGCAGTGTTACAATCAGCAAGTATTCAGGGTGCATTTGTTATTGAGCTAGCAGTGCTAGGAGCAGGCTAGAGGCATGTCAATCTCCTTCCAGCATGCTACAGGTGCATATGATTTTGAGCGTCTGACACGCTTGCAACACTTGTAACTTTTCGTTCAAGATCAAAGATATTAAGCATGGCATAATATCCACACATAATATGATCATTTGCCTTCCAGACAGAAGAAAAGTAGAAATAGCAACCAGTGGACAAATATGTGCACATACAATATATACAGTTATCTAGTAAAGATATAGTAAAATGTTACACAAGTTATCTGGGCATTTTTAGATCATTAGCATACGTTCATTATCCCACTTTAACTATCATGGAGTTTCTCCCAAAGAATTCTGGGAATTATAGTTTGGGAAGATGAGAAAAACTCTATTTGAATTCCCTAGCCAAGTCTCTCAGACGGCCCTACCCAGTGGTGGTATCTAAAGTGGAGGAACCGGTACGCTGGGTGGGACTTACATGTGATTGGCTGCCCATCCGTTCGGTTCCGCCGCCTGCCCGCCCGCCCGCCCACTCACCCGCCCGCCCGCCGCGCAGGCTGCCCTGGCCTCGGAGGGGGCACCTGCTCGCCAGGGGGGACAGGTGGGGGGTGCACCGGGTGCCTGGGCGAGCAGTGGTGGGGCGCGCCAACTGGGGGCAGCCCGCGTGGCAAGCGGGCAGGTGGCCGAACAGAACGGGTGGGCTGCCAATCAACCGTACGTCCCGCCCAGCATTCCAGTTCCTCCTGCTTTAGATACCACCACTGGCCCTACCCGCAACGTTCCACAGGGAAAATTAGGAAAGAAAGAAAAATTCCCTTGCATCATTTTGCTATTGCAAATCAGCCCCTGACACTTGGGTTTGTCCCATTAGTGAGGACGGGTGAGCAGCGCTGAGGTAGCAACATTGGGAAAGGCCCTCTAGAGCTGCTCCTAGCCAAGCCTAGCTGGCAGTACACACGGTTTAGGTAAGGCACTATCTCTCTGTGGTGGAGTACATACTTCGCATGGCCAAGGATCTTGCATCTCCATTTAAAATGTAGCAGGTGATGAGAAAGACCTCTGGCTGATACCTTGGAGAGTCACAGCCACTCAGAGTAGGCAACACTGGATAAATTGAACCAATCAGATGGCTCAATCAGATAAGGCAGCCTCTCATGTTCACAGTCCCAAAAACAGGAACTGGTTTGGCAGCTGGCCAGTTGCCCTCCAAAGGTGTGGCCTTCATGAGAAGAGAAGACATCTCTTGCTTACTCAATTTCTCTTGGTTGTCATCGGTAGCGGGTGAAATGAAAATCTTTTGTTAACCTGTTTGAACTGCTGCACTGTGGTGAAACAGTGCTCATTAGCAGCAAGTGTATTCTGTTACTTCAATTTCCCCAAGTTTATTTTTCCTTTCAGGTGTAACATGAGCCCACAGGTTATGTTTAAGATTTGCTTAGGAAAGTAGGTTTGTCCAGAGGCAGTCAAGGATGTGGCTGAAGTCAAATCGGTCTGTCTTCACAAGCATTATTCATGCTGTTTCTCTCTTTCATAACATCTCTGTCTCTCTTCTAGCTCCAGCATCCAGAGATATGACTCACTGCCAATCTTTGAAAGAAAACAACTGGGCTACTATAGGGATTTCTTTTTATGAGGTCCACACAGTATTCTGCAGATGGCAATACTAGCATATTTTACCACATTTTTGAAACGCATGTGGCTAAACCGCCACTGAAAGGAATTGTGTGCGCAAAATCAGTCTTTTATTGTCGAGAATCTGCTAGCTTTCAAGTTTCACAGTCCAGGTTCTTTCTTTGAGCACCAGAGAAGAAAAATCCATGAAGATCAAAGTTTGCATGCAGATCATAAACAGAGGTTGTGCTCATAAAAGGGATCTCCTTACTATACCTACCTTGAGACTCTGTTTCTGTGGGAATGACTCAGCAATAATGTACAGCGACTCAGAAGCCATCATTTAGATACTGCTTATTGCAGAACTGGCTTTCTAGCTAATGCTGTCCCCTAGATCCCTCAGAAAGATTATCATAATAATTCTTATTCAGTGAGAAGGTCCAGACTCAGGCGAAGCTTGGCCACTACCTAATCCAATTTTGCCACCCTATTCTCCACCCAAAATAATAAAAGGCACTAAAAATGAATAAATAAATAAACACAAACAATAAAAATAAAACACTAAACTATACAAAACATCTGTGCATAGCCTAGCCCAACTAATCCACAGCACATAAAACTTCTGGACAAAACAACAACAGAAATCATTAATATAAAGCAGCATAAGACTGATGTTTTAAAAAATAATAAAAATGGCCAATAAGCAACCAATGAGATTGTAATGTAAAATGTAAAACAATGTAAAACTCCTACATAAACCCTGCCCCATCCACTCAACATGCTGAAAAGCCAATGAAAACAAAAAAGTATTCAATCCCGCCAGAACATCTCTAAGAAGGAGGCAGATCTTAAATCATGAGTAGGGATGGGTTTTTTCTGTGATCAACACAGAACGCAAAATAATGATAATTTCTACTGAAAACATGACATAAAACAAAATTGGGTCAAAATGCAAAAAAAAGCCACCGCTGCTTATTTTTGACGGAGTTTGACACAAATTTAGATCAATTTCACAAAAATGACACCACTTTTGTTTCTTGTTGACACAGTTTTGAGGAATCCACATAATAGTTTTGCAGTAAGGGGTCAGGAGGAAGAGTGGCAGAAACAGGAGGAAGCTTGCTTAAACTTGCATGAACACGCATGTTCATCATTCACAATGCATGTTGGGACAACTTTATTGGAATGTGGAAGTAGTAAGCAGCAGTTTCTTGACGCTCCAAGCAAGGTGCAGCTTGGAAACATTTGAGCAGGTTATTTCAGGCTGGGGTGTACTGTATGTGCCAATAATTGTCTTTGTAGGGTCATACACCCTTATTTATTGCACTGTTTGTACAATTTGCTATAAAAATTTAGAGAAAAACACATAATACTGCAATTTGCTATTTTAATCAAGAAATTTTGGAAAAAAATATCACCAAAAAACCCACCTGTTAGTCATGTGAGAGAGAATTCCACAATGGCAGTGCTATCACAGAGAAGGCCCTGCTTCTTGTCACTACCCTCTAACTCTGACAAAGGTGGTTCTGTCAACAGGGCCCTCTCAGATGATCTTAGGAGATGGGCAAGAATATGTGGAAGGAGGCAGTCCCTCAGATACCCTGGTCCCAGACTGTAAAGGGCTATAGAGTGAAAGCCAGAATTTATACCTGGAAACAAATTAGCTGCCATGGCAGCTATTGAAGCAGTGGTCCGATGGAGTCAACCTACCAAGACCCAGCAGCCACCCAAGCTACCACGTTCTGCACTAATTGCAGATTTTAGACATTCTTCAAGGGCAGCCCCCCAGAGTGTGTGTTACAGTAATAAACTAGTACACTTTTAAAGTGACTGTCATTTATCATTATGATCTATAAAAATGTGCTCTTGGAATAAAAACACATAACGCTGATTTTTGTACTTCTAACTTTGGAAAACACAGAAATCTGTAAAAAAAATAAAACCGTTCTCGCTCATCTTTACACATCTCTACACGGTTGATTCAGCGGCGGCATTCAGCCGGTACGCTGGGCGGGACGTACCTTTGACCAGCAGTCCGCCCGTTGCGTAATGGCACGTTCCGACGCTTTCCCGGGGCAGGCGGGAAAGCGGCGGAACGTGGTTACGCAACGGGCGGGCTGCCAGTCAAAGGTAAGTCCCGCCCAACGTACTGGCTGAATGCCGCCGCTGGATTGATTCCTCCCTAACTTCTGCCTATTGCCTGACCGTTCTTTGCTTTCCTTCTATAGCAGGGGTCTCCAACTGTGGCCCCGGGGGCCAAACCTGGTCCGCCACAAGATTTTATCTGGCCCACAGCAACCTTTTTTGTCAGAACATTTGCTAATGTTTGACATTTTTACTCATTATGTATCATTTCTTAGTTTAAGGATGGCATTGTTTCTTTGTAATTGTCACATTTGTCTTTTGTTCTGAATCATATCATGCTGATTACAAAAGAAAATCCAAGGAAAATTTATTCATTCCTTTACAAAACTGATTTTTTTTTTGCTTGTGAAAATGTATAAAACATACAGGGGTGTGGCTGAAGAGGTGCAGGGGGGTGCAATTGCATCGGGCAACAAGCTTTAGGGGCAACAAGCTGAGCTTGACACTAGTGGCCAAAATTTTTGAAAACCTTGATAAGTACAAATAATACTATCATTATTATCAAATAATAGTATCAAATAATTAGTATCAAATAATACTATCGTAAGTACAAATAATTCTGTATCATAGGAAAAGTAATTTAATGCTGAATGCAATGAAACAATCTGAGTCGGAATATCTGTATTCTATCAAACATTATGGCAAAAAAACCCCAAAGAAAATGAAAATACAACGGTGACGTCACTTCCTATTGTGACGTCACTTCCAGGGCATCATTTTGCCATTTGCACCAGACTACACTTGGCCGGTGAAAATATACAGTGTGGCCCTTATAGTGAAAAGTTTGGAGACCCCTGTTCTACAGCACCAAACCCTTTGTCCTTCCTTCTGTATCTGAGCCATGCTAGACTGGGAAAGTCCCTTCCATCTGTTGGCTTTTTCATACTAATGCAACCCTTAGGCAATCACCTATTATGACAAGCTGCTCAGCTCTGATCAGAGGTAAGCTAAAAGTATTAATAAACCCTGCATTTCCATGAAGAGTTCCCATAAGCCTGGCTGGCAATGTTCTCTTGTTCTGCCTCTGTGATCTAGAAGGAACAGAAAGTGATGGAATGACATAAAAAATCTATCTGAGGAGTGAGCAGTTTAGGATTTAGCATCTATTGTCTTCTAGCAGCTGCATTTACACATCAGCTACGGCTGATGCTGTTTGCTCAACGATAAGCCACAAGTATGAACGAGCCCAACATTGCAAAGAGGAATTACCACTACATTTACATCCAAATCCAATGTGTTAGCTTTTGCTGTAAAGTGTACACCTTAATCTAGATCACACCATAAAAATATGACGTATGTCACTCTGAAATAGGAGCAGAAGTTCATCCAAGAATGTATATTTTTTTAAAAAAATCAAGATTTGTTAACAACGTCCTATTTTAATTGGAAGACACTATCGTAGACATTCATGGATGCCTTTCATGGATCACTGCCTTGTCGTGGCGAAGGGGCTTGAGTAGCTCAATGAAACTGTGAGCTATGCCATGTAAGGTTACCCAAGATGGACAGATCACAGTAGAGAGTTCTGACTAAACGTGATCCGCTGGAGAAGGAAATGGCAACCCACTCCAGTACTCTTGCCAAGAAAACCCCATGGATTACAGAACAAAAAGGCTAAATGATATTACACTGGAAGATGACCCCCTCAGGTCAGAAGGTGTCCATTATGCTACTGGGGAAGAGCAGAACACAAGTACTAGTAGCTCCAGAAAGAGTGAAGTAGCTGGGCCAAAACCGGAAGGAAGCTCAGCTGTGGATGTGTCTGGAAGTGAGAGGAAAGTACGATGTTGCAAAGAACAATACTGCATAGGAACCTGGAACGTCAGATCTATGAATCAAGGTAAGCTAGATGTGGTCAAATGCGAGATGTCAAGACTGAACGTCGACATCATGGGAGTTAGTGAACTAAAATGGACAGGAATGGGAGAATTTAATTCAGATGACCATTACATCTACTATTGTGAGCAGGAATCCCTTAGAAGAAATGGAGTAGCCTTTATCGTGAACAAGAGAGTGGGAACAGCAGTACTGGGTATAACCTCAAAAATGATAGAATGATTTCAATTCGGGTCCAAGGCAAACCTTTCAACATCACAGTAATCTAAGTCTATGCCCCAACTACTGATGCTGAAGAGGAAGAAGTTGACCGTTTCTATGAAGACCTACAACACCTTCTAGAATTAACACCAAAAAAAGATGTCCTTCTCATCATAGGGGATTGGAATGCTAAAGTAGGCAGTCAAGAGGTAATAGGAATAACAGGCAAGTTTGGTCTTGGAGCACAAAATGAAGCAGGGCAAAGACTGTTAGAGTTTTGTCAGGAGAACACATTAGTCATAGCAAACACCTTTTTCCAGCAACACAAACGGCGACTGTACACATGGACTTCACCAGATGGTCTACACCGTAATCAGATTGATTACATTCTTTGCAGCCAAAGATGGAGAAGTTCTATACAGGCAGTAAAAATAAGACCTGGAGCTGACTGTGGCTCAGATCATGAGCTTCTTATTGCAAAATTCAGGCTTAAATTGAAAAAAGTAGGGAAAACCACTAGGCCCTCCACATATGACCTAAATCAGATCCCATACGAATATACAGTGGAGGTGACAAATAGATTTAGGGGCTTAGATTTGGTAGACAGAGTGCCTGAAGAACTTTGGATGGAGGTCTGTAACATTGCACAGGAAGCAGCAACTAGAATCATCCCAAAGAGAAAGAAATGCAAGAAGGCAAAGTGGCTATCTGACGAGGCTTTACAAACAGCTGAGGAAAGAAGGGAAGCAAAAAGCAAGGGAGAAAGGGAAAGATATACGCAACTGAATGCAGATTTCCAGAGAACAGCAAGGAGAGATAGGAAGGCCTTCCTCAATGAACAATGCAAAGAAATAGAGGAAAACAATAGAATGGGAAAGACTAGAGATCTTTTCAAGAAAATTGGAGATGTCAAAGGACAATTCCGTGCTAAGGTAGGCACAATAAAGGACAAGAACGGCAAGGACCTAACAGAAGCAGATGAGATTATGAAGAGGTGGCAAGAATAAACAGAGGAACTATATAAGGCCGATCTAAATGTTCCTGATGACCACAATGGTGCAGTCACTGAGCTTGAACCTGACATCCTGGAGTGTGAAGTCAAGTGGGCTTTAGAAAGCATCACTAACAACAAAGCTAGTGGAGTGACAGCATTCCAGCTGAGTTACTCAAAATCTTAAAAGATGATGCTGTCAAAGTGTTGCACTCCATATGCCAGCAAGTTTGGAAAACCCAGCAGTGGCCACAAGACTGGAAAAGATCAGTTTACGTTCCAATCCCAAAGAAAGGCAATGCCAAAGATTGTTCAAACTACTGCACCATTGCACTCATTTCACATGTTAGCAAGGTGATGCTCAAAATCCTACAAGCTAGGCTTCAGCAGTATGTGAATCGAGAACTACCAGATGTACAAGCTGGTTTCCGAAGAGGCAGAGGAACTAGAGATCAAATTGCCAACATTCGCTGGATCAGGGAGAAAGCAAGACAGTTCCAGAACTACTTCTGCTTCATTGACTACGCGAAAGCCTTTGATTGTGTGGGTCACAACAAATTGTGGCAAGTTCTTAAAGAGATGGGAGTACCAGACCACCTGATCTGTCTTCTGAGAAACCTGTATGCGGGTCAGGAAGCAACAGTTAGAACCGGACATGGAACAACTGATTGGTTTCAAATTGGGAAAGGAGTACGACAAGGCTGTATACTGTCACCCTGCTTATTTAACTTATATGCAGAGTACATCATGAGAAAGGCTGGGCTGGATGACTCACAAGCTGGAATCAAGATTGCTGGGAGAAATATCAACAACCTCAGATATGCAGACTATACCACTCTAATGGCAGCAAGTGAGGAAGACCTAAAGAACCTTCTAATGAGGGTGAAAGAGGAAAGTGCAAAAATTGGCTTGAAGCTCAACATTTTAAAAAAACTAAGATCATGGCAACCACTCCCCTCACTTCCTGGCAAATAGAAGGGGAAGAAATGGAAGCAGTGACAGACACACGTCCCACTGGTCCCAGTTTAGATTGAATTGAGCCATCAGAGATCATTCTACACAAAATTCTCCTTAAAAAAAAAAAACCCGCTCAGGACAGAGGCTAGAGTTTAGCTTTTTCTTTCCAGAATCCATTTTTTCTGAATCAGTTTCAGTTTTTCTTAAATCAACAAGGCACAATTCATTGCAAATTAAGTGGTTTCAAGTCTTATTGATTTCAATGGAAGAGATGTAAGCAGGTACTTAACTCTGACTGGATCATGCCCAACATTTTTGTGTTGCAAAACACAAAGTGCTTTTTGGCCATTTTGCAGTGGCATAGCCAGGAGAAAACCAAAACAGACTTCAGTAGCAACCATGGGTGATATGTACATAAGGATGAACTGTTCTTAAATAATGCTTTTAATATATACATCAGGCACAAACATGTTCTCCCTCAGCACTGCAGTAAATACAAACCAGTGCATAAGTTACCTTGTTCCATTTGTTTGCGGGAGGGAACTGGAGGTGTTCTTTCTAAGCCAGTATAGCTGGTAGTTACAGAAACAAGTATTGTCAGGCTATATCAGATTTGTTTACAGTGTTTCAAGTAAGGAAGAAAAAGTGGGTGATAGTAACCCGGTCTTTTTGCTTCATTGGCAACAACATTTCTCCTGTCATTTATCAGATGACCAACAATCCTGAGCTTCCTGGGTCCCGTAGGACCAGTGGTAGTAAAATGCTTACCGCTGTGTACTACTGGATTTGGGGTGGCTGCCCAGCTATTTTAGCTGTGCAGGCTATTTTGCCAGCAAAGGGCCCGAGCAGCCCTGTGTTAGGCTACCCAGCCCTACACAACTGAATATCCAGCATTGGAAGCCACCGCCGACCCCACACACTACCAGCTGGGCCTACTCCTCCCCTTCCCCAGCCCAGTTCTGTCCCCTACCCACCTCCACCCCGATGGGCCTGACCACCAGCCAGTGCTGCTGGAGCTCCAACTTTGGTCCTGCCCGCACAGGGGTACAGCGCCGGCTGGTGCGCCCCCAGCACAGACAGTACCTAGACATGCTTTCTGGCACTTTTACAACAGAGCTGGCAGTACGCACATACCACCAGCAATAAGGATTAGGCCCCAAGAGCCTTTTTCATCAATAATAGCTGTAGGCAGATGGTCAAACTGGTAGAAATAAAAATATAGAAATGTGTAGAAATATATACATGGGCGAAATTGAGCTCTTATCCATGCCTGACCTCCAGATGTTGATCATGATTTCTGCAGAAGGGCCTACACATGTACATGCCATTATGCATACCACAGAATCATGCATCTTTAGTAGCACCTTAGCTACCACTACCAAATGCCTGCAATTCCTGAGATACTCTGGGGAGCATGAAAGTGATGATCCCCAACACTGAATATTTGTGTTATCTAAGGCATTCAGAGCGCTAACCTAAACTGGAGTTAGGCCGGCATAAGCTAAACCAGCAAAGTTTGGCCAGCACAAGGGCCACTATAAAGCATTTTTGGACTACTCTAGGAATCATGGAGGATGGCTCACGTCTCTGTGCTGGCCTCCCTGACTCCGAGAGAGGTCCAAACGTACTTTACGGTGTCCCTTATGCTGACCAAACTTTGCTTGCTTAGCTCATGCTGGCCTAATTCAGTTTAGGATTGTGCCCTCAGTTTCGAAGGCTCCTAATCCAATATGGCTAGAGGGCACATCTTCTTTGCAATCATGGTAGCTTAACATTTTAAAATGCAAATCATTAGCACTATTGAGAGTAAATACCAAGTGATACGGCTTCCCCAATGAACTTTGGGAAACGTAACCTGAAAAAGGTGCTGAGATTTCTTCAGGCAATGAACAAGAACAGTCCCCAGGATCCATATATAGGATCAGGCTGCACATCTGTAATGTAGCTACGGTGTGATTGCTATAACTTTGATAAGACAATCTTAAGCATGTTAGCTATATAGTAAAACTCATTGAGCTTGATGGAGCTTAGTCTCCAGGAAGTATGAAAAAGAATGCCTGCGGTTCTTACCAACCCACAGTATACAGCATTTTGTATTATGAGCAAAAGACCCTTCCTACAAATTTTAAAACCTAAAGTTTTATTGAAAAGTTGTACATATAATGCATAGAACAATAGTAGACTGCAGATGCACAGACAGTGTAATGCAATTAAAAATACACAAGAGAGAGACAGGGACAGGGAGAGAGAAGTCCTGGCTGAAAAAGTTATAGGCATTTTTCTCAGGTGCTTCCAGTAATACCTCCTATTATTGCTCACTTCTTATCAGGAGTGAAATCTGCCCATTATAGTAGTGACCAGGAAACATTTTCCTGAAAACAAAAACTGTGTACTGTAAATCAAGGGAGTTTTTCCAAAGGACTTGCAATATGTACACTTCCTTGTCTAGTCTTTGAAACCAACGGCTGCAGAAATGCCTGCCACACCAACTCCATTCATTTGGTATCTCTGAATGTATTGGAGATGTTATGATGTTTGAAAATTGGGTGGGTGACTATTATGGATTAAAAAAAGAAACCAATGACATTCTGAACAGTTGTAGTAACACATTTTGCCCAGGTTATAGAAAATCATGTGGCATGAATGTCATGGATCACATTGTCCCATATTGGTCTTTTGGATCTGTTCCAAAAGATCTTATCCTAAATAGCCCTTTTCACATCTCCTCCTCCTTGCATGAAGGAAATGCCCCTTGGCCTGTCCACCACCAGCAGCCTCCAGATGGTCATGGGACTGAAAGAAAGAGGTCTGTGCATATATAATGATATGCATATATGTTGTTTGTGCTGTCACCGGAAACTCTGGACAATTGTGTGAAAAATGTATGTACAGATGTACAAAGGAACAGCTTTCAGACTTTTGACCAAATACCCAAAGACTGAAGAAACCTCTTTCCATGCTCCAAACGCAAGGCCACTGTCATGGTGGTGCTGACCTTTTAAGACCCTTCATGATTTAGGCCCAGCCTATCTAAAGGACCACCTTCTCCCCTACATACCAGTTTGCCCTCTTAGATCATCTAAAGGGGCTCTCCTTCAAGTGCCCCCTCTGTCCCAAGTTAAAGGGATGGTACCTCGGGGGTGAGCCTTCTCTGTAGTGGCTCCACAAATATGGAATTCCCTTCCAGAAAAATTAAGAACTACATTCCCTCATGGCCTTTCGGAGAGGGCTCAAATCATACCTATTTAGTCTGGCCTTTGGATGACCGTGTGGCTGTCTGCCCTCTGTCCCTTATATTGTCATAGTCTGTTTCACTCCCCTGGTCAATTGTTTTCCCCACCCTCCAAAGGGCCTGATGAGGAGAATTGGGTCTCACCTTATTTTTGTACATTCTCTGTGTTCATGTTAAATGCTTAACGTTTTTAAATATTTTTATGTGTTGTACTTATTGTGGTTACATTGTACTTTTATGTTCTCTGTAAGCCGCTTTGGACATTTGCTTCAGCACGGAAAAGGCAGGGTATAAATTCTTCAAATAAATTTAAATAAATATGAGCTGCCCGCCACTATGCTAAACTAGCTCTTTCATCCTTTGCCCTCATGCTTCCCACCAACTTGGGTTTCATTGTCAATGAAAGAGACACTGACAAAAAAAGCTTTACAAGAAACTATTCATGCCATCCTGAAAATACAAACATGGAGACAGAGATAACAAGTCAAACAAATATGACCAATCAATGAATAATTATACCACTCGGACAAACACCTAAACACAGCTACTCAAATGTGTTTCGTGTTGTGCCTGTTATTCTTCACCACGTCAAACTTGGAGTGTGGGAGAAGTTCAAATTAGCTATCTTGATTTATTTTGCACAGTGAGAATATTACAACCACATATTTGCAGCCACAGCCTTATGTTCTGCAAAATGCTACTGAAAATGAATTTCCTTCATTTCCGTGACAGCAAAAGGAAGCAATGCATGCTTTAAATCATGGATATTATTTATAACAGGAAAGATAAATGGCAGTCCCATTCATCTACTGCAGCCTGTAAAATGGTCAATATTTTACAAGGTTCACTGAGAGTTTGTGGGAAAGGATAACCCTGGAGTATTTTGCCTGAATAGGAGCCCCTGTCATTTCTCTGCGTGAAGAGCTCAGCTTCTGGAAAGCATGCAACATATTTGTACACTTGGCAGCTCACTTTTTAAGGAGGGAATTAGTATGATTTTAACTTACTGGAGGGGTTTCCAATCCAAGCTCTGAACATTTATGGAGAAGGTGGTCAGCATGATGCAGTCATTACAATGTTGGATTTAGACCACAGACCTGGGTTCAAATCCCAGTCAAACCATAAAGCTTGCTGTATGACTGCTAGCCCAATCCTATTGGTCCCTTCCACCAATGGAGCATGTATTCCACTGATGGCAACTACTGTAAAGGACCCATAAAGTGCGCACTGGCAGTGTGCCACACTGAGCTCTTACAGGAAGGAGCTGTTTCAATGATTCAATAAATTAATATTTCCATACTAAAACACTCAAAAAAAATTTTTTTTTTCATATTTAGTAATACAAGATTCAAGAATGCCTGCCAAGTTTGTAAGAAGCTCATAGCTACAGGTAATCAAGAAGACTTTTTAAATGAGAATCTTTCTCTGTAACTATTTAGGGTGCAATCCTAACCTTTCCAGCACCAAGGTAATCAATCAATCAATCAATCAACCAATCAATTGTATTTATATACCACTTTTCAACAAAAAGTTCACAAAGTGGTTACAAGCAAATAATAATAATAAAGTCCAGTGGCTTCCTGTCCCAAAAGGGCTCACAATCTAAAAAAAAAAAAAGTCCGGTAAAGCATCATCTGTTTTGGTTAGAAAACCTCTCCTTTGATTAAAAACAACAAACCAACAGCTTTAGCGGGATTTATATACCCTTGATGGGTGCCTGTCTGAGATTAATTTACTTGCTGGGGTGTGGTCGGCAGTCATGGCTCCCACTGGTCTAACATGGAAGGCAGGGCCTATGGACATATTGTTCCTCCTAAATCAGGAGCAGCATGACATGCTGTGATCCAATGCCAATTTTTTGACTTCAGTCTGCAGGGCACAAGCAGCTTCCCAGGCTCTGAGCTTGGCTCAGTAAACGTAGGACATGCCAGGGCTGACCCAACCAGAAGGCCAACTGGAGCAGTCGCCTGAGAGGGATGCCCCCTTCCGTCCATGCTTTCACCTCCACTGATCCACTCACTCCCTCAAATGGAACATAACATAAGAACATAAGAAGAGCCCTGCTGGATCAGGCCAAAGGCGCATCTAGTCCAGCTTCCTGTATCTCACATCGGCCCACCAGGTGCCCCAGGGAGTACATGAGACAACAAGATGTTTGCATCCTGTTGCCACTCCCTTGCACCCGGTACTCTGAAGTAGCCTACTACCAATGTAAGGAGGTTGCACAACCCATCATGGCCCACGATGGACTTTTCCTGCAGAAATCTGTCCAATCCCCTTTTAAAGGCATCTAGGCCAGATGCCATCACCACCTCCTGTGGAAAAGTGTTCCACAGATTAATTACCCGCTGGGCAAAAAGTATTTCCTTTTATCTGTTTTAACTCTCTCAACACTCAATTTTAGCGGATGTCCCCTGGTTCAGGAACAGGGTTAAGGAACAGGGGGACAAAAGTGTGGAGAGCAACAATCAACACTAGCAAACGATAATCTCAGAAATGATCTGGCCTCTAGGACTTGACAATTGTGATCACTCCCTCCTTCCCACTGGTATTAACTGTAGAGGTCAGTTCCACACTAGAACTGGGATCACTGAATTTTGAGGTGCTTGTTTTACCTAGCAGGGCTGTTGTGCTGGAATGTAGTACAGGCATGCCCTGGTATCCACTGGGGTTCCATTCTGGACTCCCCCCCCATGGATACCTGAAACCAGGGATACTGGGGATGCCTTTTTAAAGATAGGGGAACATCAGTGGTTTGGCTGCAACAAGGTTAAAAGAGAGATTTGTTTAATGTTCCCCTATCTTTTTAATAGGCAACCCAGTATCCATGGTATCTGTGGATAACTGAAACCATGGATACCGAATCAGTGGATACTGGGGCATGCCTGTACTTGGAAAACCCATTGACTGATTGCTGCCTTGAACAAAGGAGTGAAAGATACTGACATCCTGTGTGAATAAAAGCTGCCAACTCTACAGCTCATGTCTCACAGAAATCCAAATCTGTTCTGACAAAGACATCGCCATGATCTTATTTTGTCCTACAACCAACTAGTTTGTTTAACGATGACAATATTGGGAGTGCTGCATTCTCCCCAAGCATATTAGAGTCATCATTTGTTTATTGGTTATTTGTTTAAACCATTTATAATCCGCCGACCCGCAGAGGTAGCATTTCCATAAACCAATATGCAAAGGGCAATAAAAGAAGCAAAGCGATAAAACCAAATATAAAGCAGCTCATGCCTGTAGGAGAAGAAATAGAATTAGATACAGAAAGAAATGGAATATATGAGGTGTTTAATAGATATCCAAATAGATGAAGACAAACTTTTCCATTGGTTTTCCTCAAAGGCTCTATGTATGGGCTTTGGAGAGGGTCCTTGGGCAAGATTTCCAAAATTTGTGCCCTGGATTCTGGCCAACTCAATCTCATCATGGGGGCAATCTTAAAGTGGGCCCCCACCAGGGCTGACCCAAGATCTCCTGAGTCCTGAGCTGCCAATATGGCGCCCCTTATCTGATGATGTGCCAACCTCGGCTCCTCCCACTTCCCAGTGTTCTAGCTCAGCATTTGCCAAACTATGGCCTGTGGGCCAAATCCAGCACATCTGAATAGTCCTCCCCATCATGAACGGTGCTTACTGTTCTGCCATGCTGCTGCTGAACTCTCCTGCTCTCCACATGTTCTCTCTGTCTTCCTTTTCTAATCCAGGGAGTGGAAGCAGTGGAGGCAAGTAGGTGGGCATAGATGAGTGCCCATCTTCTGCAATTGGCCACTTGGATGGGCCAGCCCTATCCCCCCCCCCACGAATCTTGCTCAATGAGTACATTCATAATGTATTGCCTAACACATGGAGGGCCTGCATATGTAGGGTTTTGAAGCTTAAAACACTGCTAAAATGCCATTTTACCTATGCAAAGGTAAAAGAGGATCCTTTGAGGAAACCAAATTCTTTGATTATAGTATGTCTCCTTGCCACAGTATCAGACTACAGGCACAATCCTAACCCGGCGTTGCGCAAGCGCAGCACTCTTGCCAGACCAGCACTGTTGCAAATGTGCCCTAAGACGCATCTGCGCTGCTCCAGCGCACGAACACCACAGCACCCGCAATTTGCACTGGCCGAGCACCAGCTTCGTTCTGCCAGCACAGGGCCGTACCAAAGGCATGCCAGAGACAGGTGGGGGCATCACAGGGTGGTGCCATGGGCAGAGAGCAGGTGGAGATGGGACAAAGCCATTGGACTGTATCCTAACCACCACCCCCAACCCAATTTAGGCTGCTCCTGACCACATGGACTTGTGCCAGGCGCAGATCCAAGCAGCCTCAGAGGGCTGGCTAGGGCTTACCCCTTGTTCCATGCAAGGGGAAAATCTCCTCTTGCTCCATGCTGAACTACTGCTTCCTCCTAATATAGTTAGGATGCAACGCAGGTGAACCAGCCTGCCTATTTCAGCACAGATTAGGATTGGGCTGCCTATATAGCTTGACATTTCTTGCCCCTACATACATGCATACAAGTTTCTTTTGAAACATCAGTAAATGGAGCTCTTGATTTGAGTTCCTATCAAGGAATATTGCATTCAGCTGGAGAGTGACCTAAGGCTACACTTACCAGGCAATAAGTTCCATTAAACGCAGTGGAACATACTTCTGCGTAAACAGCCATAGCATTGATCTGCCTGGCTGCAAGCCTATACACACTTACTTTATCCATATCACTCAATTGGACTTACTTCTGAGTAAGCAAGCCTAAGATCAGGTTAGCTGTGGCTCTGCATGGAGGCAAGCAGTCTTCGTAGCAGTTTGACTCAACCGACACATACAGATGCTTAGAATTTCAACTCTCTCATATAATATTTCTAAATGGAACATACGGATGTTTCTCATTTGCAGAAATGTCAAACAGTGTTCACATACTCCAGAAGTCATTTCCAATTATGATATTGATGGTGTATTTAGCTTCAAAGCTTTTCTTTTTTCAACACTAGCAAAGTACTTAAAGTGTCCTTTAGGCACTGTCTTTCTGCAGGTTGCCCTTTGCTTTTCCCTTTAAAAAGCAGAAAAGCAGCCAGTACAACTTTTCTCATCTTTGTTTCTGGATTATAAGTAGGTCTCTCTCTCTCTCTCTCTCTCTCTCTCTCTCTCTCTCTCTCTCTCTCTCT
>JAJKFI010000001.1:15288761-15373761 GCA_029204185.1 Lerista edwardsae
ATATATACTGGGACACAAATGTCCTGAATGCCAAAAAAAAGACACAAATGTCCAATACCAGGACGCATTTGACCAAGACACAGTTGTCCAAGAATCAAGTCTTGCCTAGACACATGATTTAATTGGTAAAGATTGTTCATGCCAATCGATGAAGATCATTTTTTGCAGCAGAGAAGTAGCTGACTGTCCAGCAGAAGAAGAAAAACAGGAGTCAAATGATTGGAAAGTAGTGGCTAATGAGTCCCTCAGTAATGCAGTCAGGTACTTAATAAATACATCTCATCTTTCCTTAAAAGTGTTTTTGCAGCTCTTCCTTTCTTTGTTTTCACATATGCCATTAATTCTGCCAGAACTTCATTCTCATGCAGTTTTTCTGCCCATTCATCAACAGGAACCTAATTTCTCCTACGCTACTTTGCAAATGAAACACATGCAAAAAAAAAAGGATATACGTAACCCTCTCTCTAAAATTAGCATCAATGATTTTCATACAAGTCAATAAAAAGGGTTCTGGATCTTACAGCCTCTTAACTCAGGGTCCACCAGGAAATGATGTCATAGCCAGAAGTGGCATCGTCAAGCAGGAAGTGCTGTCATTATCTATATATATAAAAGAGGATGTGTGTGTGTGTGTGCGTACGTGTGTTTGTACGTGTGTACGTGTGTTCCGCATAGGCTCCGCAACACCTGGAGCGATCAACACGAAACTCAGCACGCATACACCTTGCGGCCTGGCGACAAACACTGTGGGGGTCAGACCCCCCTAGCGCCCCCGGGGGTGGAGGTACGCAGGGGTCCCCACATGAAAACGGTCGAAAATGGCCAAAATCAGCATTGAATCTGTAGTTTCCAGGGTCGCCGGGATGAGCGGCAACACTCCCGACACCGTTGGAGTCCGGCTTTGGGGCCCTTCAGCATGGGGGGTGAGAAGGGGTGCAAAGCAAAATGTCCGCCATGCCCTGCTGGAACGCCTGGAGCGACGCGCACCAAACTCGGCACGCACATGGCTTGCAGCCTGGCAACAAACACTGTGAGGGTCAGCCCCCCTACCGCCCCCAGGGGTGGGGGTATGCGGGGGGGCCCATGTGAAAACAGTCGAAAGTAGCCGAAATCGGCATCGAATCTGTAGTTTCCGGGGTTGCCAGGACGGGCAGTGAGGCTCCTGGCGCCGTTTGAGTCCCAGCTCGACCCCCCCTCGGTGTGGGGGGCCAGAAGGGGTGCGAAACAAAACGTCCACACTGACCCACTGGAACGCCTGGAGCGATTGCCACCAAACTCACCACACATACGTGTTGCGGCCTGGCGACAAACACTGGGGGGGCACGACCCCCCTGGCGACCCCAGGGATGGGGGTGTGCAGGGGGCCCCACATGAAAATGGTCAAAAACGGCCGATATCGGCATCAAATCCATAGTTTTCAGAGTCACCGAGACTAGCGGTGACGCTCCCGACGCCGTTGGAGTCCGGGTTCGGTCCCCCTCGGCATGGGGGGTAAGAAGGGGTGCAAAACAAAATGTCTGAAATGACTGACATTACTGTCAAATCCACAGTTTTCGGGGTCACTAAGCTGATTGGTGACAGTCCCGATGACATTTGTTACCCAGGCAACGCCGGGTACCAAAAAGCTATTCTAGTAACATAATAAAATTACACTCCTTGAATGCAAACTGGACTGCAGCAATTGCACAGCCATGACACATCCCTGACAGATAGCAATATTAGGACAAAATATTATGTAAAAGCACTGAACTAAACACAAATTTAAAAAAAAAAACCGCACTTGAAAATTCAAACTGTTAACACTCACAAAGAGTATATAGCAAGAGGAAAGTCTACTGTACCGCTTCCAAGATGGCTGCTCCCAACTTTCCACGACCCACCTAACATCAGGTCGTGACTCACGAAGTAGGTCCCAAGCCACAGTTTGAGAAACACTGGTTTCACTGGTTGCAGCCTTGGGGCCCAATCCTATCCAACTTTCCAATGCTGATGCATCTGTGCCAACAGGGCACATGTGCTGCATCCTGCAGTGGAGGTGGTGCAGTCATAGCAGCCTCCTCCAGGTAAGAGAACATTTGGTCCCTTACGTCAGGGCTGCCTCTGCTGGAAAGATGGATGGAAATTTATGGCCCACAATCTATTTTTATGCTCCTCAAATTCTTACTAACTATATTACCATGTGATAATCACCTCCTGGTTTAACCTGCACCTTCCCATTACTTCAAAAGAGTGCTTGCAATAAAACTCTACCATTTAATAATTATTGACCTATTCCACTAACCATTTGCAAAATAATAAAGTTGAAAGTTCAGCCTTCTTACTCCTGCAGTTATGCATAAATTTCATAACCTTAACTTGATGTTTCTTGTTTTTCCAAACAAATTCCAATATTATTCTTTGCCATCGTTGCTGTATAGTTTTATTTCCAATTTAATTAGAAACATTTGAAACCAAATGTCTACTGTGGCAGTGCTGTCATTTTAATAGTCACTGTATGTCCCATAAAAAATAGTCCCAAATTATTCCACCTCTGTCATTGTTAAATTATTGTTCTGTACTTTCTTTTCTAATCTCACATAATTCCATATAAATGACTTTTCATGGTATACTGTACAGATAAATGCCTAAGGATGTAATGGGCTTATTCAAGAATTTATAGCCTAGTTCTTTTTCATTTAAGTATTTTGTTTCCTGCTGAACTCTTATCTCCAGCAATTCTGTTATATTTTTGTTGCTTTTCAATCCTGCCAATTTCTTATACTCTTATCTATTTTTTTCATTGCCTCATATGGATTAGTAACTGACACCAGTATATAATCAGCAGAAATATTAGTCAAATGCTAACTCCTTCCGCATCATCACTTGATCTTATGATTAACGTCATAAGATGTTATGGGTTCTAATATTTTTTAAAAATCAGAACAGATGACACCTTTGCCTAGTTCTTTTAGGGTGCAATGCTAACCAACTTTCTAGCACTGACATAGCTGTGCCAATGGGGCATGTACTGCATCCTGCAGTAGAATTCTAATCACAGAGGCCTCCTCAAGGTAAGGGAATGTTTGTTGCCTTACCTTGGAGCTACATTGTCCTTACCCTGGTGCAGGAAACTTGGTTATGATTGCACCCTTCATTACAGTTAAAGTATTGCATTGAGCGTGCAATCCTAAGTTTGGCTGGACGAGGAGGCCAGCAGGTCTGTGCTGTATCCAGGGCCACTTTGGAATGCTGAAGAGCCTCCCTAGGGCAAGGACACATTTGCCTGTTCTTTAGTGCCTGCACTGGAGCACACACTGCATCCTTGGGGGGGGGAGTAGTCCTGGAGGTCTCCTCCAAGCAAGGGAGCATTTGTCCTTTTTCAAGGGGTAAGTCTTTGCTGCCCAAATGGATCTACTTGGACCTGTCCAGGCTATTTTGCTGGCACATGTTCGAGTGGACCGCAAAGGTAGAGAGAGGTTGAGAAGAGGGATGGAATATTGGCAGTGCCACTACTGCCAATACCCGCCCCTTCCAGGCCTCCACATGTGCTACTCTCCACCCCAGTCCACACCCTCCCTGCCCTGTTCCATCCAACCCCACTTCCAGTCTGCCTCCTACAGTGGAAAGCGACTGGTCTGTGGCCACGGCTGCTCAGTGCTTGTTGCAGCAGCCAAGCTGTGCAAAAAGGTGTGTCACCATCCACAATATCTGTAAATCCACTGCACTGGCAGAACACAAATGCTGTTGGTGCAGCGTGCCCATAAGATTGGACTGTAGCCACTAAATGCAGCACACCTGAGTGAAATGGCAAGCTTTGGAGCATCTTTGCTCTTAACTTGTGGCAAAGGACCAGTGGTGTCATTCAAATGATTTAGGAACAGGAACTCACTTTTGATTGGCACTTGTCGGGAACCCGGAACCAGCCACGGAGCCCGTTAGGATCCGGAACGCCCGTTCTGGTCCGTTCCCCCTGAATGACATCACTGCAATGGACGCCCATAATGAGTTCCCGCCACCTTCTGTCGCCTCAGCACGGGTCCAGACTTGCTAGATATGGGTGGTGTTCAATCCTTTTGGTATTCAGGGGCATTCCATTTTCCCTACCATGAAAATGGATGAGCGCATTATTTCTGCCAAGTCTGTGTCCCAAGAGAGCCTTGCCATTTCCAGCCTAGTTGATGAGTCTGGTAGGGTCTTGCTGAGTGACAGCTGGGATCACTCAGCAAGTGAAAGGAAAGCAAGAGGAAGAAGACAGCTACATTCCAGCATACAGTGCTGATGTCCATTGTACCGCAAACAGTAACAACAGCTCTCAGCTTTAAAACATTAGGAGGCTGATGGAGAAAACAGAAGAGAGGGTGTGTGTTTGTGTTTGTAAGGAAACAGCTTACATAAAAAAACAAAAAGAAAACCCTCCCCCATTTCTGATTCAAAGGCTTCCCAGTTTGAGTAATTACTCTGCAACTTCAAAGATAGCAAGAGAATTTGAGACTTGTTGACACTTTACTGTAGACTGCTGTCTGAATTAAAAGTACTACAGGAATATTGAAACAGAAATTTGACTTTTACTTTGCCCGTTTTTTAGTTGCTACCATATGACAATCATAATAAGTGCCACAAGAAAGAACATCCGCTTCCTTTCTTATATTTATTTTTATTCTCATATTTATTCTTATAGTTTATTTCAGATGCTTCTATCAGATGAGCAGTGGGTGGGTACCTGTTTCTGTTTTGTGTTAGTCTACTTTGCTGAAAAATAGAAGAGGAAGAGGGGCACATGCATCCCTGCTGGATTCCTGGATTTACCCATTATTGCCACAGAAGAAATTCAAAGTCGTTTGTTTCCATCGTGAAAGAGACTGCCTTCAAATGGAAACACATCAGATGGGGCAAAATGTGGTATTTTGCTGCTGCTGCTGCTGCTGCTACTACTACTACTACTACTACTACTCCATGTTCACACAGTCATCTTTTTGACTGGATTCTGTGTGTATCGAGTCCTACCCAAGGACCCAGGACAGATAGCTATTTTTCAATGTTATGTTGCTGTGTTACAAATATATATGCAGTTTCTAATAAAACAGCTTTCTGTAATTGATTGATTATATTTATGCTGATCTCGATGGTTCCAAATGTTTCAGGATAGCACCCAAGGCCCCTAAACTTTCAATGATTATGCAACACTTGTTCTTCCAGTAACCCGGCAGCCAGGTTCCTGGGAATCAGAACCGGAGCAGGCTCACATTGCACCTGGGGCAGGCGGGTGATGAAAGACATCACCACACACACCCCCAAGCAGCCTTGCCGCTACCCCTGCTTCTGGAATCACTCCATTCCGGAGCATAACGGAGGCAAGGATAGGCAGGAGGGCCCAGCTCTGCACTGCTTTCTTCCACTTCGTACCCAGGTCCCTCACCAGCACCCATGGCAGATGCTACACTGCGCCCTATGGACGTGATGTCTCTGCTGGGAATCATATAGATATCACCGGAGGAGGAGGAGGCAGGCATCTTGTTTGCTCCCTGAGGCACCTAGTGGGCCACTGTGTCATACAGGAAGCTGGACTAGATGGGCCTATGGCCTGATCCAGCAGGGCTTCTTATGACGATGAGTGGTGTCACAGCCCACCAGATGTTTGAACTGGGATTTTTGGGTGCTCACTAGTTCAAACTCTACCCAAGAGTTTAAGAACTGGTGAGATATTGACATATAATGTTTGATGTTCCTAATAGTGCGACTCATTGTGGTTGTTCAGCTGTTGCTGCTGCTGCTGCTGCTAACTACATAAAAATATGTACACCCAAAGAGGATTACAGAGAGATCAAAAACGTATACAGCAATATGGTGAACAATATGAAAGATACGTTCCCTGAAAGATGAGCGCCTGAAAGCTGAAACCATGCTGTTGAAGACATCATCAATCTAATAGGCAGGAAATGGATGCTGACTGGCTCATAATGCACTGCTTCCACTGGTTAGAATGGCTACCAGTAATGGCAGGACAAAGAGCACTGTAAGAAATCAGCACTAAAGAAAGCAGCTTTAATGGGAGACATGACTCTATAAAGTAGCAAAAAAAGATTCGTTGATTAAAACATATTTTTTAAAGTGCAATTTCAAACCCTTCCCTTAAGAAATAAACAGCAGCATCTGTAAGCTGCAAACAGTTTCATAATGCACAATATTGTATTTTACCCCTCTGTAAAGAAGCATATTCTGATTCTTGAACCCATTTCTATCCCATCATATAGCAGAACCAAGCTATTTTTGTGAACAGTATGTTAGTTTTTATACATCAATGTATTTAAAAAACAAGTTCCATCAAATTTGTGTTGTATCATCAAAGCGTTGAACTGAGGATTGAGAAGGAGGAGGAACCACGCAGTTGGGGCTAATCAGTTGTTAATTATCCTCATTCAGTACTATTGGACAAAAAAAGAATGGTACAGAGAAGAGTGGGAGCGCCATAACCAAATCCTCATCTTAGATCACTAGAGAGAGGGCAAATTCAGTTTTCCATTCTAGTAATGACTTATAGCCCACTTCTCTGTCCGGTTGCATTCTGGATGCTATTCATTCATAAGGCAAGACTCAGGAACAACAGTTAGATATTGTGCTAGTCTAGCCTCCAGTGACAGGGTCCCAGAGGGGAGGGGAGTGATGAACAATATAGGCCAATGATGGCAAACCTATGACACGCGTGCAGGGCCGGCTGTAAGCCAATGTGACCAATGCCGTCACATCGGGCCCCACGCTTCAAGGGCCCCCACACTAGCAGTGTGAGCATATTGCCTGTGGCTGCAGCTGGGATCTCTATGGGCTGTAAGTCAGTGGGGCAAGCAGAACAGCTTTACCTTGGTCTCTCCCACCGGCCCAAGATGGGCCACCTGGAAGCAGTTGGCGGTGATGTTATGATATCACCACCAACTACTTCCACATGCCATGCTTTGCACGTGGCACGAACAGAGCTCTTCTTGGTGAGTGGGGGGCCCCTCAGGGAGGGTTGGGGTCCCCGCAGGAATGCCCCGCATTGGGCCCCGCCGCTGCTAGAGCTGGCCCTGCACGCGTGTCAAAGGTGACATGCCTCAACACTTTGGATGACCCGCCAGCATTCACCGACACCCACGTGAGTTCGTTTCACTCATATTTCATTTTTGTAATTATTTGATGTTTCTTTGTATAATACATAGCACCACACGTGAGTGGACTTATTTTTAAAGAACGAATATGTAAAAAATTGTTTCTCTCTTGTGTGGGTGGGGCGGGACACACCAGCAGAGTCGTGTTAGACTTATTCCAAATTTTTTGGCACACCAAAAGGTTTAGCAATGCTCAGTCGAGGACTTACCATTGAGTGAGGGAGGGGCAAGGGCCCCCGGGCGCGGCGCACATAAAGCAGGAAGAAGACAGTGACGAGACGCTTCGCCTCTTGAAAAGGCAAGCTGTTTCAGCCCACACATCCTTCTTTGCCAGCTTACAGCTCTAAAATGGAGCCTGGCGGGAGGGGAGGGCATGTCAGTGAACGGGGAGGGGCAGAGAGCTGACGTCGGGGGTGCAGAGCATCAACTCAGCCCCTGGGAGGAGCATGGGCTGGGCGCGCCACTGCCAACACTGAATGGGCCCTCACTCTTCAAACATAATCTGTCAATCATAATAATAGACACTTCATTATTTGAAAGGTACATTGCACTGCTCAGTGTTCTTAAGCAAGTTTATGCAGTGCAAGAGTGCAGTGAAGTGTTTGAGACAGAATTTTCTGAATCAGAAAGAAAAACCTTGAGAATCCTTGGCTGTGAGAGGCTGCCACTAGCAACGCAGAAGAAAGCAATTGTGGGAAGTATGGGTTTGTTTAAAACCCCATGATCGTTAACAGGCCCGATTTGGAGAGGTAGGGGGTTGGTCTGAGTCATGACTTTTCAATGCTCCAGGCTGGCAGAGCTTCCTCTTTCTTCTCCAGGAGTTCACATGTCCAAGCTATCACACAGTGGGATGCCATTGGCAGCAACTTCTCGCAAAGAGGCCCAGCACTGAAATTGGAGGGGATGTAGCAGGTCAAGCTGAGTTGCCTGAGGAAACCTATCTGGTGTTTTCCTGCATTATGCCTGACTCACGCTATTAATCTTCCTTTTCATGAGCAATAAATGGACTCGCAAACTGCTCTAAGAAAAGAATGGAATTGGGAGTTGGGAATTTTTAAGCCACATGAAAGTGGCTTAAAACAGTTTCATTGGGATCTGGGGGGGCACGAGGGGTGGGAGGAGAGGAGAGGCACCAGTGGCATCTGATCGGTCCTGGTCCCCCTTGCAAGGTATGCACAGAGAAATGAATTCCTCTGTTATATACAACACGATGAAATCAAATACCATCATTATGCCAAAAAATGTTTTATTTAAGCTTTAATTACACCCGTAAGATCTCACAGCTGCAGATTTCACAGTCTGCCATCATAAGGCTTGGTCCTTTGGTGGGGGAGCCGCACCGAGGGGAAACCGGGAAGCCGGGGGGAGGCATACCGAGGCTGGAAGGGACCCGCCTCCAAGGACAACACCTCCGTTGTCCTTGGAGATGGGGCTTCCGCACGTCTCCCCCCCCCCCGCTTCAATTGAAGCTGGGGGAGGTACACCGAGGCCAGGAGAGCCCTGCCTCAATTCTTGGGGTGCAAATGTTTGCGCCCCTAAGAATTTTGCACCCGGGGCGATGGCTCCCAATGCCCCCACACACACTACACCACTGCATGCATCCCTTCTACTTGGACAGCGGATGTATCAAAGTCACAGGAAGTATTCTGTATGGGTCCTGCAGAAAACTATTATCTGAATGTGTACCCTGGACAAGGTATGCAACATATGTTTTATATACAAGTGTTGCACACCCATTACATGGTATGTGTTCATCAAGAGAATACTGTATATGCTGTAAAAGCCTGGAGCAATAAACCAGCAAGATAATAGCAAGCCAGAAAGCCAAATCCTGACTCCATTGGGAACATTTATGAAATAATCTGAATATGCCCCTGTCCATCTCTTTCTCTGAGATTATACAGTGCTGGTTGGAAATAAAAAAATATTCAGCCTTTAGTCACCGCTATCTTGGAGTGGGAGATGGGACAATCTGAAAAGGGATTCAAGAATTGCTTCAGAATTTTCATTTGCTTTAGTAAGTCAGTATTTTTGAAGAAAGCCGTCCTCTGTGGAATGTTAACGTGCCCCTGAGTTCCCTGAAGAGTCGAGTATTACTTTTTATGAGCACACAGCTTAAGGCCCATGCTGTAAACTGAGTGCAAATGTCATTTTAAAATGGCTAGACCCATGTATACTTTATTGCTGCCAAGCACATTCACCTACATTCTAAAATCTGATTAGCCAACACTAACTTGGCCAGATCCTCGCTTACTGTTTGTACATGGGTGTGTAAATGGAAAACCCACATGCAGAACACACCAGTTTGCACAGCCTGCTGTTTATTCTGCTTAAAAATACTGTACTGATTCCCTGTAATGTTCACTTCAGTGGTCTTCAACTCCAAGTGCAAATGTTTCTCAAAGCCTTTATCTTCTACACATCCTCTTCACTATTACGGCTTTTACAGTGTTAAATGTTATTGAAATGTATGGCATGCATTTGGTGTGACTTTCAGAGCACAATCCTAACCTGGAATTAGGCCAGCACAGTTAGGCCAGCACAGTTTGGCAAGCATCAGGGCCACCGTATAGTGCGTTTGGACCAATCTTGGGAGTCAGGGCAGATGGTCCACGTCCATGTGCTGGCCATTCTGACTCCAGGAGTGGTCCAAACATAATTTATGGTGCCCCTTGTGCCAGCCAAACTTTGCTGGCCTACCTCCAGGTTAGGACTGTGCTCTTAGTTATTGGTATATTGATGTTTCTAGCATATTTTGCTGCAGCACTTGGATTTTCTTGGCACAAATGGAATGTTTTGTGCACCATAACACCTGCTCAGTACAGAAACACACAGCCAAAGAACACCCAGGGCCACAAGATCAATGCCCAATATATGAGGCCGACTGAGGCAGGAAGGTCAGGCAGCAGACTAGTGGCTGTGGCAGCCCTACCTCTTTATGCTCACTTTCACTCAGTAGTGCTATCCAGCCAGTACGCTGGATGGAACTTACGTTTGATCAGCAGTCCGCCCGATGCGTCATGTGCGTTCCGCCACTTTCCCGCTCACCGGGGCGTGTGGGAAAGCGGCGAAACGCGGCGTGATGCAACGGGCGGACTGCCGATCAAACGTAAGTCCCGCCCAGCATACCGGCTTGATAGCACGACTGCTTTCACTGCTCTTTTCCCTCTGGAAGCATTTCCCAATAAATTTATGCAATTATTCCAAAGTCCAGACAAATCTAACATCCAGACTCCTTCCCATCTCAAGCAGTCTGGATAAGGGATACTCAGCCTGTATTATTGTTCACAAATCTGGACAAAGAAAAACACAGAGACTAACAGCGCAATCCTAGCATGCCCCTTGCGTTGACGCGACAACATCACATCGACACAAAGGGCGGAGCGCTGGTGCGTGGGCGCCGAGCAGCACCCCCGTGTCAGCGCTCCAACTCTGAAGCCAACACTGCTCACAGCATTGGCTTCAGAGCGCTGACAGAGAGCCTCCCTTGTGCCAACTGAAGACGGTCGCGCACGGGATTCTCTGTCCCATTTCAGGATGGGGACTGGTGGGAGGGGGAAAGCGGGAGGCGGGACTTGGGCAGGACCTGGGCAGGCTTGGGAGGTGGCCGTCTGGCCACATCCTAAGCCCGTCAGCGATGCCGCACAACTCCAATTCGGGCTGCGCGGTCTCCTCGGATCTGCGCTCGCTCTTTAATGGGCACAGATTCGAGGAGCACATAGGGGAGGCTCCAGCCCGTCCTAAGCAGCGCTGGATTTGGCGCTGGCTGGCCGGCCGACCTCACTAATCCAGCACTGTTTAGGATTGCACCCTAAAAGGGGGAGGGAAATCTCAAACAAAAGTTATATGGCTTGCTCATCCTTTTCAGGCAGAAAAAAGAGACAACGAGAGAATGTGATAACGTGTTGCTTGTTGCATTGCAATACCATGTTGGAATGCCTTAAATATTATATCCGCAGATATATTAAAAAGGGAGATTAGAACACAATTCCACAGCATGCAGATCATAGGTTAACACGTTGCTCGAGTCCCTCCAACTTTATTCTCAGGTCTGAAACTAAATTTAAGATAGGTAACATAGAGTCTATGTTTGGGCTTTTCTAAACTGCCAACTAGAATCTTATCTGGGAAACACTATATTTGAGAAGCAGATGGGCAGCCAAATCCTAACCTGTGTTGGTATGGAGCATGCAGGCCAGTTAGCCTGCGCTGTATGCAGCACAGGATTGGAGGTGGCTGCAGCACAACTTGAAATAAGGGAACTTATGATCCCTCACCCCCAGTAATGCCCCAGCCACCACAGTGGGGCTACTCTAATCTGCACCAGTGAAATTGCTGACACAAATCTGCGCAGCCCAGTCCGGGCGGGGGGGTAGCATATGGCTCGTTTCACCTACTGGCCTGCCCTCTCCCTGGCTTTCCTCTGCTCCAATCCACTCTCCCCCTTGCCCTCCACTCCACCCTCCCCAACCCACCAAGCCAGCCTCCCAAGTGTAAACGTAGGTAAACACCTCAGCAGGTGTAAACGTACCTTCCTAGGGCAGCACAGTAGGCTGATTTGGCCTCTGCAGGCCACCATGTGTCTTGTGTCAGCCCAGCCAACTCCTGAGGAGGTGCAAATTTGCCTTCTTGCACATTTGCAATACTCCCAGGCCCGCAAAAGGGACTTGGGGCCCAATCCTATCCCTATAGGCTTGGGCTGAAAAATACGAAAACCGAATCTATTTGAATTACACAGAGACAAGTTTGTGTAGTTTGAACATAAGAAGAGCCCCACTAGATCAGGCCAAAGGCCCATCTAGTCCAGCTTCCTGCATCTCAGTGGCCCACCAGATGCCTCAGGGACCACACAAGACAACAAGATACTTGCATCTCATTGCCACTCCCCTGCATCTGGCATTCCGAGGTAGCTTACTTCTAAACCATAACATCAAAGGTTGGAACTGCACATAGGAGCAATCCAACAGAATTAACAGGATTTCAATGGATTTAACTTTATGTTTGACTGTTGTCAGTCTTTGCTTCTCAAAAAACAAAGCAAAAAAAAAAACAGTGATCATAAATATTTCATATTTGAGATGATTGGAAGGGAAGTGAAAATTAGGCAAAAGACTGCTCTTGGTATGGTTAATAGATAAATTCCTAAGTAGTCCGTCCTTATGGCACACCAGTGGAGCAAGTTACAAATGGCCAACTCGACTTTAGTTGAAAAACAATTAAATATATTTATTTTCATAAGAAAAACATGCATATTTATGTACACTTTCAGATTACCATTTACACCCCAAATTCATATATACAAAACTTTGGTGAGATAAGGCAAGGCACACTGACTGCAGAGAGAATGGTTATCATCATTACATGGAAGACTGAAGGAGCACCCAATCCACCAATTTAAGAAAAGATATCTGCACTTAAAATGCATTAGTCCTTCTCAGGTCAGCTGATGCCAATGGAACATAAGTTATAAACCTAACCCAAATGAGACACATTCCCACAAAATCAATAGAACGTTCTTCAAAGTTGGCTTTTTTATCAGACCACAAAGTATCTTGCAGTCCAAGCAAGTTCACTGAATTCAAACCTCTTAGTAAACATATTTAGGATTGCAATCTTTAGTGCAAATACACTAGCATAAGTCATTCAAAGGTCGTGATACTTATTGAGACACATTGGTGACCATTGATGAAGGTCGTTTAAGGATAGATTCAACAGAAAAAGATAGGGGCTCAGTTGCTGACAATTTTGTTACAACTTGTTTAGCCCCCAAAAAGTCTTTTGCATATCTGTCTATGGTGAATTTGTATTTTTGATTGTCTTTGATGGCACACTCTCTGTACTTCTTAGATGCCTCATCAAATGTTGTTTTTAACTCTGTCCCTGATTTGTTGTGTAGTGTCTGTTGGAATAATGAATGGAATGGACTGTACTTGAGTGGTGGTGGTGGTAGATGCTGCTTAGAGTTTTCTTTGCTGACCTTGCAAAGAGAGGTTTCTTGAGGAGCCAGAGAATCCTTGTTGGAGATCTGTGAGAAAGTCCTTTTAGGGGGCGAGAAGGCTGACCTCTCACGAGCTTCCTGAGGGACGTGCTGGAGTTCTTTTTGAGGTGGTTGAATTTCTCGAACATGAGGAAGCAGGAACGAGTTTTCATTCTTTGATGGCATCATGTCATGATCAATGTTAGAACACTCCTGGCCTTGTGAAGCTTTGGAATCCCAGCCTGACCCAGGCTTGAGAGACTGGACAGCAGTAGCATTGAGAAGACACTGCTGGTAGAGAAGAGCATCATTAAGGGGGCCACATTTTGGCCACACCAGGAACCTAGAAGGCAAAGGATACTGCCTGTAGGTAGTGGCTACACTCACATTGGAGGAAATCAGTTCCATGTTCCCTGAACCTGAATACTGCATAGTTAGATCCAGGCAGGTTGGCAGGAAGCTGCAAAACTCTTTATTAGAAGGTTCAACTTGATTAGGGCTGAAGGCAGTTTTGAAGGAATTGTATTCATTCCCGTGCACCATGTGATTAGGCAGGAAAAAGGCAGCAGCTTGGGTGGCTTCCATCATTTCTCTTTCCTTATACTCTCTCTCAAGCATGATGTTCTCCAGTTCTTTGTCAGCAAAAGCCCGTCTTTTTCTCATCCTGTCACTTACAGGAGGTGGCAAAGAAGAATTCCCCCCAAGGTAGGGATCTGCTGGGATGGGACGATAACCTGAAAAAGCAAAAACAAACTGTTAGAACACAAACATCTGAATTGTCTTATAATAAAAGCAAAAGGAAAATGCTAAAACAGCTTCAGGCGCAAAGAATTGAATATCTGCTGCATGATCATGGGTTCTCGCAATTTCCAGCTTTATTTTTATTCATATAACACTCTGAGCAGTGGTGGGATTCAAATAAATTAACAACCAGTTCTATGACGTCATAGCCAGAGCCAAAAAAAAGAAAAACGAAGCCAGTTGAGGTAAGCGAGTGGGCGGGGCCTGGCCATTTAACAACCGGTTCTATAGAACATGGGCAAACCCCCTGAATCCCACCACTGACTCTGAGGCATTTGAAATGCTTTATAATCCTTATCAATTGGTGATCCTTCAAACATTACGGAAAACTGGGACTAGAGTCAGCACCAGCAACTTTTAGCTCTTGCCACACTTACCAAGAAATATGCAAAGCAGAATTTATACATCTTCTTCCAGATTCATGAGCTATCTCAGCATCAAGATTCATACATCTTGCCATTGGAGGAGATGTGCATTACGTAGGAAATCATAGCACAAGTCATGCATGCTTCCTGTTTTCCCCCTTCCACTTTTTGCAGTGTCCAAAGCCACATTATTAAACTCACAACAAAACCATGACACAGGATTAAGACATTCCTCTTTACTCTTTTGATTCTGTTTCTCTTTTGAGGCATTTAAAATACCATTGTCAAAGGTAGCTGTACCTACAGCTGATGCATTCTAGTCTCTAAAGATGAATCACTATGTATAGTACAGAGATGTAGAAAAAATTCCAAGGAGTACTAGGAAAAAAGAGAAAGAAAGTTAAGACAAATAAGGAAAGGAATGTGTGAGAAAGAAAATGGTTTCATAATAAATTATAAATGAAGATTGTAGCCTAAGAAAGAGTGTAAATATTGGGCAAAAAAAAAATCACCAAGCATTAAAGAGATAGGTTTAAAGAAACATTAAAAGGATAATTTTGTACAGCTAGGCTACAGTACAATCCTAAAAACACTTAGTGAGAGTTTTATTTACAGGTAATGTCGTTCTCTACCTAGTGTGCAGATACCTACAGCACAATCCTCTCCATATCTACTCAAAAGTAAGTTTCACAGAGTGCAATAGGGCTCACTCTCAGGTAAGTGTATTTACAAACATCAGCCTTACAGTCCTGGTCTTGATCATTTTAACTTACACTCCTTCCTGTAAGTGGTTTCATTATTAATCCCAATAATTATTCAGGAAAAAATGAGATTCCAACATAAGGGAAATTACAATGAGCTCTTCCAAGCATTTTCAGTAACCTGCAGTGACTTGGAAAACATATTGGAGTATATTTCAAAGAGCAACATGTTTGTGTACAGTGGTGTTTCTACAGGGAGGGCAAAGCTCTAAGTTTTGCAAGAAGCCTTACCCTGTCATGTAAATCCCTCCTCTCCCTTGCTGCTGTAGCCAGTAAGCAACGCCAAGATGTTGCTGTTCCCTGTGAGGATTGGCTAAAACGGTGCAGGAGAGGAGTGATTTCCACTGCAAGTTAAGGCTTCTTGCAAAACTTAGAGTTTTGCCCTCCCTGTAGAAACACCTCTGTAAATATCAGTATTCATTCTGATTAATGGGTTAAGGCTTCTTGCAAAACTTAGAGTTTTGCCCTCCCTGTAGAAACACCTCTGTAAATATCAGTATTCATTCTGATTAAAAGGCAGAAGATTCTGTGTCTGTTTTCAGGTGAAATAGAAGACAATTAAAATTAAACTGTCCTCCAGATCACTGTCTGGTTGTTAGCAGTTATCTATGCAATTAGAGTAATTATTAGCTTTCTTAATGGTGCATTCACACAGCTATAGAGACCTCACAGAAAGCTAGATCTGTTTTGCTGCTGGCTCTTAAAGGTCTAAAGTCACTTAACATTTTATATCACAATTTTGTTTGGTGCCAGGAAGTCATGTTTCTTTTACCTTTAATATATACAATGCAACTTACTGCAAGTTCTAAACTGACTACTTGCATACCTTCCTGACATTAATAATACAGTTTCAATGGGACTTGCTTCTTAGTTAGTGTGCTTAGGATTGCAGTCCAAAAGACTTCTGCATAAGTAGTCTGCTTCTATGTGTGTATCCTTTAGAAATAAATCCAAGTCTAGTGGGATTTATTCCCAAGTAAATGCATCAAAATCAAGAACAGATTTTGCCACCAATTTAATCAGGTTTAGTTTGTGCCTCTAATATTTAACACACTGATAAGAAAATAAGATCTAAAAGCATAATTAATTCCAGATTATAATCAAGACTGTGTCAAAAGCGATGGAATTGTTTAAAACAGCCTGAACAGCTCTTGATCCAGACAGTATATTTAACATATTTATTTCAAGGAGTACATTCTTTGTTTCTGATATTTGTCACTACTTGACTACAGTATTTCCTGTATTGAGAGCTGTAATGTTAATCAGTTAGTGAGGTGTTTGATTTAAATCAAAGCAGAATTAAATTTTTACAAATAATAAAATGCACTTTATTACATTTATTTGACTTTTGATGTTTTTGCTTTTAGGGACTTCTTCGGTGTTAAATTAGTAGTTGTTAGTTCCAGATATTGATTTCGTCCATATCTTCTTTTCCTATTTTATTCTGATTACTACCTTGAAGTAGAACTGTATATTGTTCAATATTTTTTTGCATTTTTATGTCGATATTAACCATGTTTTAGATCCTCAGATATGTAAACATGCTTCTTTCGGACAGAATACAACCCAATTCTTAAGAGTGTAACAAAACATCTTAAGCTTTGTAAATTCCCATACTGCACCTAGCCATGAAACAATTACACACTTTGGCCAACACCAACTAATGTCACCAACACAGTTCCACGCAAGCACCTTCTACTGATTTTATCAAGCAGCGTTAACAGGCATGGCCACAATCCAGCACAGAGTGAGATGCATTTGAAGCCTCTGAAACCAAAAGATACAACTCTGATTGAGGCCCATTTACAACTGGATTTGTTTATCCAGCATTTTCCAATCTGTTATCATAAGTATACAGAGAAGTGCCAGTAGCAAGCGTTTCACAATACAATAGCAACCACCACCAGAAAATACACAGAGCTAAAAAGTTCAAAGCACCAAAGTGTATTTATTACCTTCTAAGATGCTTTTAGCCAGCAAACTGGGTGTCCGAACATGCCTCTGGTATACTGTCTTCCGTTCAAAGTTAGCTTGTTTCCCTGTAAGCCCTTTTTTATCCTAGCAAAGAAAATCAAACATTTAAACAAAAGTCAGAAGAAGCTTCACAGGTCATTTATGACCCAAACAAATTATATCTATTTTTAGATAGATATAATTATATTTATAAACAAATTATATCTGCTATTTTTAAAAATGGCAATATGCAAAGAATAAGGCAGCACATTTTTTAGCCCATAATTTTATTTTATTTTTCAAGAAAAGGCTTTTACAAAAAGAAGAATTTGTCCTGGTCTTAAGGTACAGTCTCATCAAACCTAGCCTTCCTGGGAACTCCCTCTTAGTCAATGTGTTTGGCACCCATATGTCAAGCTGTAATCTTGAACACACTAGAAAGGACTTAATTTCAAAATAATGGACTGGATAGTTCCAGCAAAAAACAGGGCGTTCAAGCATATATTATATTGAACATGTGTTTAACTTTCCAATTCCTTGATCATAGTTAAAAATGTTTCTGTATTTTAGGATATGCCATATATATGAACTACATGCAAGGATATAATTGATATCAAACAGAAGAAAAGCAGGATTGCTGAAACCCGAATCTATCCGAATCGATTTTGCAACACACGAAAGCATGTCATGAGCAAAGGTGTAGTTTGCTAGTCCTGTCTTTCAGGAAAACCTCCAGAACCTCTGGAAAGCATCCTATCTGTCCTTGAAGCATTCTAAGCCCCCACCCACACACACACACACACCTCCCAGTCCCAATACTTGCAGCCAAACCATCACTGCTATCTGAATCCAGGCACATTACAGGGAAACAGCCCCAGGTTACATTGAAATGTTCCAGCAGCTGCCAAGACCCCCCTCCTAAGAGCGCATCACACTAGTGATGTTACCCTGAGATCCAGGTGCCCTAAGCCTCATTTACTAGGAAGTAAGTTCAATTGCTTTCGTGGGGGTGAAGCACGGTGAAAAGATGCATGAAGAGCAATGGGACTGTCCCCCTGAGTAAATGCTGCTAGGATCTCCCATAAACGCTGCTAGGCAGACCGAACCGTGCTTAGGATGGCACCCTCGGCTCTGAAATGGGTTCCTCGTCAAGGCAGAGCAGGCGCCTTGGCGGCACTTCTTTCGAATGCCAATAATAATCGAGGGGAGGGGCTAAGAGGGACAGAGGGGCCACGCGCTCACCTCCGTGGCCTGCTGCCTGCGGAGCGCCACCTGGGCGGCCATGACGCGCTGCCTCTCCACCACCAGCAGGCAGTTGGCGCACTGGCAGTCCCGCCAGCGGCAGAAGCGCTTGTGGCCTTTCAGGCAGGACACCACGCCGTGGTTGCGGCAGCGCGCGCACTTGGGGGTGCGGCTCAGCTTGCGCGTCTGCGGCTCCCCGCCAGCGCCCGCTCTCTCCGCCGCCGGGCCCAGGGGCTGAGGAGCGGGAGGCGGCGGCTGCAGGTGCTGCGTCTTGGGACCCCCGCCGTCGCTGCCCTCCTCCACGTCGTCGTCGTCGTCGTCTCCGTCTTCCTCCCCATCGTCCTCCTCCACTTCGTCGTCGTCGTCGTCCTCGGCCGCTTCCTTTCTGGGGCTGGGCGGCGGCGGCCGTCGCTGCTCCGCCTCGTCCTGCTCCTCCAGGCTCTCCACGTCGATTTCCCAGAGGTCTCCACCGCGGGCAACCTGCTGCCCTTCAGCCATGGCTCGCGCCCCGCGGCTCCCGCCTTCTCCTCCAGCGCGCTCACTACAAGGCACAGAGAAAGAGAGAAAGAGGCAGCGCGCGCCGCCGGAATTAGGCTCACAGTCCAGGAGAGTCGCTCGCCTCACGCGTGATGTCAGCTGTCTGAAGAGAAGGCCGCGCTCGGGCTCCATCAGTCGCCAGAGGCTGCAGCCCTGCAAAACCGCTCCCTGCCTTCGCCGGAGTTTGCGCACCACATGCTGCGCGCGCGCCCAAGGCCTTGCTTCCTCCCCCGCCCCGCCTGCAAACTCTCTCACAAGAGTGCAGGATATCAGCGCTCGCTCTTACGGGCTGAATCTCTTTCCTCGTAGAAATCGGCCCTATTTTGCGGCGAGCGACCACGCGCGCCACGCCTTTTCCAGCCCCCTGCCAAACACTCCCCTTGTGTCACTACACAAAAAGTGGGGAGGGGAAGAGGTCACCTGCTGCAAACAGACGAGGCGTCTCTTGAATCCCGCCGCAAAGCAGGTGCCAGTGACCAATCCCCGCTTCCTCTCGCTGTCTGCCTGAAGCCAAAGACACGACACTAACGCGCCTCTGCCTGCAGTGCAGAGGCTCGATTTAAACGCCGTCCGGCAAAAGGGCCCCCTTAACGCCACACAGAAGCTCACAAGAAGTCGCGACGGCGACCTTCCAAAGATTCACTGGCTGTGTCACCCGCACATTCCCGGCTTCTCGCTCCCGCCAAACAGGCCTGCCGTACGCACGCCGCGGAAGCGAGGGAGGCGGGTTCAGAGGGGTCGGAGTGAGCTGCATCTCTTCGGACTGCAGCCGGAGGAGGAACCGCCCTTTTGAAGGCGCTCGTGGATTGTTGTTTTAAGATTCCCTCCAAAGGAAAAACTCACAGGCTGGACTAGAATCTGTCTCCCCGTGTGCCTATTGTGTTTTAATTATTTCCCACAGGGGACCGCTTTTCCTTTTGAACCCAGGAGAGCGGTCAAAGTGGCAGTCTGAGAAGTACTGCCAAGGAAGGTTCGACCCAGGTTCTGCTGCACGTGTGAAGGGGTCGCTGGTGCTTGGAAACGCTCCAGAATTAGCAGGCACACGGAACAGGAGACCTTGCCAGTCTCTCAGCTGCCAGAACAAACACCCAACTTCTTTTTGGAACCTCCATAAATGCGCATAAGTACTATACGGTTTTACACCGCGTCTGCAGACTTCCGCGGGGCTCAGGCCAGCAGCGTGTCACCGGGGACAGTGTCCATTCTGGAGGAGAGCAGCCCGCGTGCACTGCGCCGGCGCGTTTTATTTGGCTGGCCTTTTAAGACCAAGGATGTTGGATAGACACGACGCTCGAGTGGAGCTTCTGGAAGCCGGCAGGGCTGCACCTGCTAGGAGTCCCAGCACGGCGGGGTCGCCTGATTTGACTTTGCGCGCTGTAGGCAAGGCAGTGCGGACGGCTGCTCCACCCTGTTAAGAATCACGGCCTGCAAAGACACTTTTTTGAAATGGCGCTTGATCATTTTCTTTCTTGGCAATTCCATTAGATAGAGGTCGGAGCGAAGGGAGGCTGGAGGAGGCCGTCCAGCCTTCCTCTCTGAACACGTTAAGAACGGATTCCCTTTGCCTGGGCTCCGTATTCGGACCCAGGCCAGGTCACCCTCACCGCGGCTGCTTTTTTCAGTCTCCCGGCTGGATTCGAATCGCCGCCCCATTCCTGAGAACTCGCTTTGGAAAAGGGGGGAATAAGGAGGAGCGACCTTGTGGTCGCTCAGCCCGAACCCCGACTGGCAGGGCAAGCCGCGAACGAGCAGCGATCCCTCCTTGCAACTACTCCGATCAAGCTTTAAGGAACGTCTCCAAGCGCGCACGGAGGCTGCTCGGAGCTGCTGCTCCAACCCGAAGCGCACCGTGTTGACTCAAGAAATCCAGAGAAGCGCGCTCAGGCCCGCAGCTGTGCCTGGACAGAAACTCCAAGGAACTAAACGGACCCAAGGAAGGCCGTTCTCTTTCGCGTCCCTCAATCAACACCCCTTCTAAAGCTAAGAATTTGCGCCTAGGTTTTGGGTTTTTACGGTCCACCTCGACCACTTGAATCCCTTCGGGTTCGCGGTGGGTGTTTAGTTTTAAATGCCCAGGTTACGACTAGATCGTCCCCATTCCTGCGACTGCTGCTGCAGGAACCTGCCGCCCCTCTCCGTTCCAGCATAAAAGATCGACTCTAATATTGGCCTCATCTGCCGTGAAGGGCAGATGGAGCACCGGGGCATGGACGGAAGGCATCGGCGTCGACTGCGACAGGCTTCCTCTTGGGGTTCTTATGAAGAGCACACGCAGGGCCCCTGCGCAACTAAGAGCGCAATCCTAACCAACTTTCCAGCGCCGGCGTAAGAGCAATGCATCTTCGAAGTAAGGGAACAAACATTCCCTTACTTAGAGGAGGCCTCCGTGACTGACCCCCCCCCCCACTGCAGGATGCAGCACATGCCCCATGGGCACAGCTATGTCAGTGCTGGAAAATTGGTTAGGATTGTGCCCTAAGGCGTGTCTTCTTTCCAAGAAAAATCAAACTGTGTGTAAGAGTGCGTGGGCTGTCTGTACCCTGCCGCTCTCTCGGATGAACAACAAGCAACACAACATCCCCCTTCCCAAACGCTGCCTCTGGATGCCCCCGGGAAGAACCTCTTAGTGCAAGCGGAGCAAGCACCCATTTGGAGAGAAAAGGGCGGTGTGCCTAGCCGTGATCTGGTCAATGTTCACACCAGGCCCACCTGGGGAGCATCTCAGCAGGAAACGCGCCCTGAAACCCCGCGTGACACTCCCGCTGCACGCGCACTTCCCAAACAAGCGCGTTCCTCTTGCAGCTGCCCGTCCCCCCTCTGCACACTCACCACAGCGATGGGGCCTCGACTGGTGGCAAAGGCGATCAGCGACGGCATTCAACCCCTCCGATCCCCGGTCCCCGGAAGGCGCACGGAGGAAAGACGCGGCACAGACCCGATCAGACCGTCGCCACCACGCCGCGCTTCGCTGCAGAGGAGTCTCTGAGCTAGGATCGGGAAGTGGGCGATGTCTGTGCCGGGAGAGACTAGACGGCAAGTCGCTGGCTTCGGAGATGGGAAGGGGGAGTTCGGGGACGCGCTGGCCGACAGCCCCAAGTGGCAGGCAGAGGTTACCAAGCGCCTGTTTGCTAGCTGCCTCCAGTCCTGCCGCGTTTCCCTATATTATGAGTGTCAGGTCGAGGACGTCTGGCCAACCCCTGGGCGAGTTGTCAGAACTTGGGCTTTCTGATTGGCTACCGGGAACCCCGAAGTCCCCGCCCCCTCGGCCGTTTTTGCCAGCTTGCGTGCAGCTGTTTTCTCCGCTTTGTAGGGTCACCTTTTATTTACCAGCATCAGCAGCAAATGAGTTATGTGTGAAAGGCAATGTTTGCCACTCTGGTCTGAAAATCCATAAAAAGAGAGTTACAAGAGGTTACGAAAGAGGCCTGACTTGTAAACCTGGGTACAGTGAGGAGCGATCTTCTAAGTTGGGTTAGAAAAAAAAGAAAGAACGCGTTATTTTTCAGTAACTATGAAGCCCACAGGAGACAAGAATCAAACCTGCCATAAAACTGTCCCGACATCATGAAGATAAAAAGAAATCTAAGGAAATCGAAACCAGTTTCTAATCTGTGTAGCTAACGTGGATTTCCCCCGGAAAGCTCACAACCATTTTGCTATTCTAAACGGAGTGCCAACACAAAGATTTACGTGCTACACCTATTTGCCATATTTCTATACGTAGTTTTAATTTTGAAATAATCTATGTGGTGAAAAATAGAGCAAAGTAGATCTGGTCTCTTTCATCTAGTTTGATCCGTTCTTTCTAGTCTTGTTTAAAACAAGGCACTGAATTGTTTGGGTTTCCGTTGTATCAATTCACTTCCACGTACGAAAAGGGCATTTAAAAAAAAAAAAGACGCTCTTTGTTTATTCGAATTATCCAGGAAGGCATTTTCCTAGTCGTTATGAAAACGAAGAATGAATGAAACATTTAGTGAAATGTTAAACGTTACACGGAATGTTTCGATGAAATCCTTGCCAGAAATCACCTGATCAAATTATACAGTATATACAAAAAATGTTAAAACGAAATAGAGTAATGTTTCCTATCAGCAAACGAAGGCCTCTTTTCAGAGACAGCTTTGTACACATAACACACACGTAACCTGTTTATACCACTTTATCTGTATCTTCGTTGGAGTCTTATATATACATATAAACACACACCAGGAACATTATGTCTAATCACAATCGCTTGATCGCGTCTGTTTCGCTTGCGGAACAAATACTCTCCAATCATTATTTTATGGTGCCGTTTATCCCTGTGTGTGGCTATGTATGTGCCTTTAGATCTTTTTAAAACTTATTTTGTCGACACTATCAACAGAAAAGCAAGGTCTGTGGGTGTGCTTTTCTACTGAAAGGTAAACTGCGCCTATATTCTTTTGTCACCATCTACTCTAGATATGGTGATGCAAAGCCGACGAAAACCGGTCTTTGAAAAACCTGAAGAGTAACAGAAAACCAGAGTTTTCCGTGGTGACTGCCTTTGCCCTTCTTGAGGACGGCGTCTTTCATCAACTTGTTGTATTTCCTGGGGGTCTGATCTTGGTGTCCAGAGAACAGGTCCACGTAAACACTTGAAACCAAAGATGGTCCCCGAGACAAGGACGGAACATAACAAGCAACAAGTGCTTATTTGTGGACGTAGAAATCGTACACATTTAGCCACCGTGTTTAAATTGCCTTGAGCTTGTTCTCTGGCATTCGTCGTATTCAAAACCGTGTGAGAGAAGTTTTTGAGAGCTTTCACGGTCACGTACGAAAAAGGTCACAAACGCAGAGGTTGCTGAAAGCATGCCCGATCCTACACCTGCTTGCTCAGAAATACACCCAGGGCCAAATCCTATCCAACTTTCCAGCACAAGTGCCGCAGTGCCAACTGGGCACGTGATGCACCCTGCGGTAGGGGGGGCAGTCAGGGAGGCCTCCTCCAGGTAAGGGAACGTTTGTTCCTTTTCCTCGGCACTGCATTGAGCCTGCACCACCACTGGAAAGTGGGATAGGATTGGGATCCCGTAACTTCTTGCTACGCTAACTCTGCCGCCATGAAAGTAAAGCAAAGCAAACAATTAACACTGAAAGATACCATTATAGAATCATCAATTTCGCCTTTAATTTCCTGGCTTTAAAGAACTTTTCTTAAACCCATTTTAAGATTTAAAAAATCTCTTAAACCCATCTTTTTGGGAGGACCATTTCAAGGAGAGACAGCAGGGAATTTCGAGTAAAGATGGCCAACTATGTTGAGAGTTAACAGTGAAAATAAGGGATCTGTAGGACGTTCACGCACCCACACACAAAGGCAGAGCTGCTGGGCACACGTGGATTGATGCTGATGAATGTATTGCGTGGAACTTTAAAGTGAAGGGCACAATGCCACGTGCAATGCCTCGATTATCCCACCGTCACCATGACGTCGGGAATGATGTCACAATCCCCAGGATGGGGGTGACTCTAGTTCTTTCTCTTCCAAGTTAATGCTTTCTCTAGATAGAAAAGGCGTTCCTAGATCATGTGCATTTTTCGGCAAAACGGAAGATTTTTTTAGTTTTTTGCCTCTATAACATGCTTGCTTCGAAGGACCGGCCATTGTTTTCATTGGGGCTTCACTCTCAAGGCAACAGGCAGGCTTAGGCTGGAGGTCTAAACCTGGGCGCCCTTGAAACGTTCAGGGTCAAGCGCGAGTCTGTCTTAATTCTCAGTGCAGTTAAGACACCTGTGCGAAAGTGCGACGACGGGTCGTGTGGGGGGGGGGGGACAAGGGGCGGGAGGGAAATGTGATTTGTTCAAGCTTTTCTCCCCCCCCCACCCGCCGTACGCCATCAATCGTTTTGTAAACAATTTAAGGAACAAAAAGGGGGAGAAACAGGGGGCAGCAGGGAAAAAAAATGCTGTGTCACCCAAAACGAGTTTGCAAGGCAAGGTGAGCGAAAACGAAAATGAGGTTGTCCCATAAACACAAAACAAAGGCCATAAAAAGCGCGGTCCCCGACTGGGATTGACTTTAAATAGTGGTTATCTGGAGTGACAACAGTGCCCGTCAGCAGGCGCTTGTGTACTATAAACGCCTCGCCCGGCGAGATCCATCCGAGCCACCCAGCAGCCAACCCCCGGCTCGGCCCCGTGCGCTCCCTCGCCGGCTGCAGCCTGAACAGGCGCCCGGCAACCCGCAGGCGGAAGAATTCCGCTCCCCGCTCAGCCGAGCGCGCACAAATGCCCCTCGGTGCCAAGCGGGGGAGGGAGGCGGCGCCTCGGCCCCTGCCGGGCTGGAGGGCGGCGCGAGTTTCCTGCCCGCACAGAGATCTGGTCGGAGGGCTTGGGGCTGACCTCGGCCCGAGACCCCGCGTCTCCTACAGTAGTGCGGGCGTCGCGAGAAGTCGCTCTCAGCTGCTTCCGTGACGGTGGAGGAGGACTGAGCTGTGAGGGGAGGGCGCAGTGATCGGGGTCCCCTCCGAATCGGGCGGCACAGCGGCGGCACCAGAATGAAAATGGGGAGAGAGAGCAGATTTGGCAAATGGCACTTCGGGAACGGGTGCGCCGAATGGTACCCCACGCGGTGTCTTTCTGAAAGCGATCGCGCTAGTGCTGCCATCCCACTCGTTCTACTTCTTTTGAAGCGCTTGACTCTCCAGGAAGCTTGTTTTAATTTCCAGTTTATGATTCAGCGACGGGGGGCGGGAGGGACGAGGCTCTTGTCTGGGGGCGCACGCCGTCTAGGAAGATCCCCGGAAAGCGATTCGGATTCCCACCTGAACAAGCTGCTGAACAATACATCCTTTCCGGGGAATAAGAGCCAGTGCATAGGCCGGAGCTTACTTCCGAGTAAACACGCAATGCACTGCAGTGCCCTGTCTCCGAAGGGCACATACGCTACCTCAGGACGCAATCCTATACACACTTACCTAGAAGTAGGTGCCATTGAATTTAATTGTATGGAGCTTACTTCTGAGCAGATATGCATAGGATTGCGCTGCCTGCAAATGTATCAAGTGCGGGGGCGGGGGAACTGGGGTGAGGAGGGTTGGCTCGGAAAGTCCAATTTTCGAAAACACCGAAAATCCTGGCTCCCCACCCATCCCGAAAGAAAGGAGCGTTTCCTTTCTTGTGTGAAAGGAAACCTGGAGCGCTCTTCGTCTTTTCACTCTCAGCAGCCCTTAAACTGACTCGTTGTTCCTTGCAAGAAGGGCACCAGTCGCTCAAAATCTCTTCCATGTCAAAAGTGCAGTCCTAAATGTAATGATAAGCCCCACTGAACGCAACGGGGCTTACTTCTGAGTCAACGTGGCTACAGCTGCAAATTGCCCCGCTCCGAGCTGCTGGACTCCACCTTAATTCTGGCCCAGCCCTTTGAGCAACGGGGGTTGTCGTAATACCCCCTTCCAGGTGTACGTTTACTCGGAAGGAAGTTCCACTGAATTCAATCGGCCTTCCTCCCCCAGGCAGTGTTCCCTGGATAGCAGCCTGGGCCGAAGAGGGAGTGAAGTTAGAGGGCGCTGCGCGACAGCTGTGGCGCTATTACTCAGGAACAAGGGGCGTAAGGATTACTCTGTACTGCAAATATTCACATTTTATATCTACTTACTTAGAAGCAAGTACGCTGTATTGATTTGCAGCTGATCAACAAATCCCTTACTCTGACTAATCAGTTTCCACCCCGGATGGAATCTGAACCGCCAGACTATTGAAAAACAGAAAAATTCCGGCTGGAACGCACAGATTCGCGCAGAGATTTCCATGTGGTGCGGTGGAGTTTACGGCTGCAGCGCTGCTTTCTAAAGTCGAATATTAAAAGTCCGATCCCAAACCTCATTCTTTCCATTTATGACGGGGGTAGAGGGGGGAAACTGATCTATTTTAATTGTTTTGGTGCATTTGAAACAGACAGGAGATGTTCGCCGCAATCCGAAGGTCAGTAGAATGAAGGAGTAAAGCTTTCCTGGTGAAATAGAATTGCTTTCCGGAACGTTATTCCCTTCAAGCAGAACGGGGGCGGAGGGGCGGGGAGGGGGTAAAATCCCTGGATGTGTGTATTAAAATTCTGTTTTTCTATGAGGGAGGAGATTCATCTGTCAGGAAGCATTACAGCATGTGAAAATGTTGTGGTACAATCCAAGGACAGCCGTACCACTTTGTGTGTGGGGTATGACAGGCAGGTTATTCATGTGTTCCAACAGGACCACAAACTCATTCCTCTTACATAATGCCCATTCCCATCCTCAACACGGACAAAAGGGCATTTATTTTTTATTTTATTATTATTATATTTTGCCTACCCCAGACTGGCAAGGGAAGGACCGGTGTTCAGTAGATTTCATGATTTAAAAACTGGTCACTTGTGTTTAATAAAGTTAAATCCCAATGTGGTGTCTTCCTTGGCCATGGGGCAAAGGTAATAGGCTACCTCAGAATGCCAGATGCAGGGGTGTGTGCTTGGAGATACAAGTATCTGGTTGCCGTGCATGCTCCTGAGGCATCTGGTGGGCCACTGTGAGATACAGGAAGCTGGACTAGATGGGCCCTTGGCCTGATTCAGCAAGGCTGTTCATATGTTTAGTTCTAACAATTGCACCCCTACTCTATACACCAGTGGTTCCCAAACTATGAGTTGTGGCTCCTGGGGAGCCATGGAATCCTTGCAAAAACACAATGTATAGAATTGTAGCTGTAATGGGAGCTGCAGCCAATGACCCAGTCGGCCAAGGAGAAGGTGCCAGTTTAAAAGGTTTGGGAACCACTACAGTACATCGTTTTTCAGAAGTCTTACCATTGACTTTAACTCTGCAAACAGAATCAATACCATCCTCCTTTGAAGTCAGCCCCATTTCTCAAAGAGAATCACATCCATGTACAATCAGGAAGCCCAAGAATGAAATCCTAAGCATATCTTATTTGAAGAGAGAAAGATTGAAAGACAGAAGACTGGAATCTGCTTGTATAGGAGAGGAGCAAAGCACAGCTGGATGCCTTCTAGCTGTACTCCTTACCCTCAAGGTTCACTCTGCAGCCTCACAGCAGTACAACACTGTGATTCTAGGACAGCTCAGATACTGTGGAATCAGATCAGTGATAAACAGCCTGCAGGATTTTTACCTGTAGCTCTCTGGACTGTGGCAGAAGCCCCACATTCAAATCAACCTATAAATATAAGCAGTGGGGTGTTTTGCGCCTGTGCACATGTTTTGTTTTGTTTTCTGCAAAGGCTCAGTGGAACCTCAGGAAGGACTTTCCACTTGCAAATGCCTTCCAGGCTTCTACACGTTGGCTACATTTATATATGGCTCTGCCTGTGGAACAGAGGGCCAAAAGGTGTATCAAATATCCCAAATCCAAGACAGCTGCAAAAAAGAGCTTTATTTAAAGAAAAAACCCAAGTTTTGCTTTGTGTTTTATAAAGTAACTTTTGAAACAGAAATTAGAAATACTTTGAATAAAAGAAGGTGACTTTCTTTGGATATTTTTTTTTTTAAGAAAAACATTTATATTAGGGCTTAATCCTAACCTGGAGTTTAGCTGGCACATGTACCTTGTGAAGCACATTTGCACGACTCTCAGGGAGGACGGCACAGATATGCACCATCCTCCTTAACTACGAGAGTGGTCCAAATATGCTTTACGGTGCATTTGCAACACTCCTGGGCAACACTTCTAGGGACTGGTGCCAGCCTAACTCCGGGTTAGGATTGCACCCTATTTAAAACACACGTCTCATTTTCTCTACCTCAGAATGGTTAAAGTAGCCAACAATTATATACTTAAAGAACAATTGTAAAGTTAAGACCTACTACAACTCATGAGCAAGAGCACTTGTTGCTTGTTCACTCATTCTTTCGGTGGGGTTCACACAACCATTGCATCACCTATCCTATGTTCTCTTGAATTTTCCCCTGTTCTGAGATAATCACAGGCAGCATGTCGCTTCTCTGCATAAGTCACTGCTTGGCCTTGCCTCCTTCCAGCTAGTCCCTATTGGGTGGAAGATGCACCAGTATCACTACAGCATTATTAATGAGCCTCAGAAGAGGCAGCTTTTCCCATGTCTTTTTGACTACTTGTCCAAGAATTTCCTTCTTCCAGCACTCCCCGAACATGGAACATATGCTGTGGGATCCTCTGAGGATAGGCAATTTGTATTTGTATTCTGCAACTGATAGCACAACTCTATAGTTCTCCCCACACACACACACACCGCTAATGCAGCAATGCCAAAATGGCAACTGCTGTATCCTGTGGTGGGGCAGATGTGGAGGTCTCCTCTGGATAGCATTTGTTCCCTTACCTGGTAGGGGGATAAATCTCCACAGCATGGAGGGGTCTACTTGGACCTGCGCTAGCAAAATTGTTTGCCCCAGGATTGGGTCCAGGAAGGGGGCTAGGATTCGGCGGTCACCTGCTGTCACTGAAACCACCCCTCCCCATAGCCAATCTGCCCATCTTCTGCCCCCATTGCCTCCCCAATCCACCATGCCCCCACCCTATCACTGTCTTATTCTGCCCCCTCCCACTCCATCCTGCCCCCCACCAACTTACCTGCCTCAGTGGTCCTAATGCTTTCCACCAGCACTCCACCAGAGCATGCTTCCATGCGCAGAGTGTTTTTTGAAACTGCCACAAGTCAGTTAACACTGGTCGAATGCTCATTTTGCCAGCATTATAGTCCAATAGGATTTGGCTGTGGAAACAATTTGGGATTGTCAAAGTAAAGGGTGCCCTTGATTGTAATTCGGGGGGGGGAGGGAATGATGTTTCAGCTCTCCAAAGTTTGGGTCCATTGGCCTAGAACAACTATTTCCAACCAGGGTGCCGTCACACTCCGGTGTGCCTTGAATGGTCTGCAGGTGTGCCAGGGGAGTTTGGGGGTCATTTGTTAATAGGGCCGTTGGAGGGTGTGAGTGCCCCCCTCCACCCGTGGCACAGTGTGCCTTGTCAGTTGCCACAAAGCTGACGGTGTACCTTGACCATTTTCGTGCCTTGTCAGTGTGCCGTGAAATGAAATAGTTGGGAATGGCTGGCCTAGAAGATGCTCTGCCTCCTCCCCCACCCCGCAAACAGATCAAACAAGACCCGCTCTCCAGGGCCTGTTTGTCCTCTCTGACCCTGCATCGCCTGGGAGTGTTTTGGAGCGGGAAAGGGAGCTCTTCCGAGGCTGTCTGATATTAGTCACCCTCCCAAGGAGCGCTCTGGCTACCGTTTGACTTCTAAGCATGACTAAAAAGCCTCAAAGTGCCCCGGAATTTAACTTTTCCCCCCTTGGAGATCCCCCTCCTCCTCCTCTTAAAAGGGTCAGGGGAACTGTTAGTTTAGGAAACAGAAGTCCCCCGGCCTAGTAAACCGACACCAAATTACACCGAGCTCTTGGGCCTGTCCCCAGAGTCAATTATCAAACACTCTCTTGCTGGGTCCCCTGTTTAGGTTCCCGGCAGGAGGGAGCAGCAGAGAACCTGGTGCGAGCGGAAAGCCTGTTGGGCTAATTTGCTTCTCCTCCTTCCAGGTCATTGGTGGTTAAGTTTTCACAGCTCCCTCCATCTCATTGGCAGAAGAATTGCGGAGGGAGAAAGTCATGGATGGCCCCTGAGAAGGGGAAAGCTGAGCAAGGACTACCTGCAGGACAGAGAGAGAGGTGCCTTGATGCAGGTGAGTGGCAACCTGCCTTCCCTCCGTGGCAACATGCACAGAATATTTCCCATCCAACCACTGGCCAGCCCTGTGGGAAAGGCAAAGCTGCTTTGGCAAAGTTGGTGCATTTCTGCCTTCAGGCCTTCACTGAGACCAGTCCCATTTCAGCACACTGGGCACCAGCAGCCTCATCCAGGGCTCACCATCCCGTTAGACCTGGTTCAGTCATACAGCCTTGATGCTACACCAGCCCGCAACCTTGGACTTCCCCACCTTCGTTCTTAACCGTAACATTATAGACTTAAGGCAGTGGCTGAAAAACACCTGGTGGATCACCCTGCCTCACTTAGGGCCCAATCCTATTCAAGTTTCTGGCGCGGATGCAGCTGCAGTGTAGACCCAAGGTAAGCAAACAAGCCTTCCCTTATCTTGAGGAGGCCTCCCTGGCTCCCCCTCACCCAGAGCCATACTTGGCTCGCAGCATACTGGAGGCAGGGTGACGTTACCCTGCTGTGCTGCTGCTCACCCTCTGCCTGGAACTCCTCGCCATTTAGGAGCAATTCAAATGCAAGGGAAGGCAGGGGCAAAAAGCACCCTGGTTTTTCCTCGCTGCTGCATCCCACCGCAGCCAGCACCTGCCACGCTCATCGCTCCCCACTGCATCCTCCCTATGCCTCTGTCCCCATCGCAGAATGCAGCACACACCCCATTGGGATGGCTGCATCAGGGCAGGAAAATCCAGGAAGCAGTGGCACATGCTGAGGTCATATCCCTCTTTTCCTGGCCTGAGACCCTTCCTGACTCTTCTTGGACTTACACCAGCTAAATAGCTGGCATGAGTCTCAGGAGACCCATTGGAGGCCAGGTGGCCTACGAGAAGGTAAGTAGTGGTGTTCCTACAGAGGGGACAAAACATGTTTTTCCCCTCTTTTCCCCTCTTTCCCCTTAAGTTTTTCTGGCTCCTGAATGCCCCCTCCCCTTCGCCTTCAGAGCCATTTGCTGCTGCGAAAGCAAAGTGGGGGAGATGCCTCTGCTTTGCTCCCATAGCAGCGAATGGCTCTGAAGGGGAGGGGGAGGAGTCGCTTTACCCAGCATTCAGGCAAATGAAAACTAGCATTTCCCCTCTCTAAGAATGGCACTGGGGGTTACAAAAGATTTTTTGCCTCTCCTGGGCCATCTTGTTCCCAGCAATCCCACCATAGTATGCTGCATGCATTCGGTCAGCAGTGCTGCATGCTACGGGCATGGGGGGGGGAGTCAGATTAGGCTGTTAGCTGGCCAGATCTGCTCCTCAGATACAGTGTGAGGACAGCAGCAGGCCAAGGGAGCATTTTAGCCACTGGAATTTTAAGGGCACTGTTAGTCTGGTGCGAAAAGAAGAGCAAGAACTCTCCTGGTCGTTCCCACCACACTGACCTCCCATGCTGGTAGCCAGGGCCGGCCTTAAGAACATAAGAACATAACATAAGAAGAGCCCTGCTGGATCAGGCCAAAGGCCCATCTAGTCCAGCTTCCTGTATCTCACAGCGGCCCACCAGGTGCCCCAGAGAGGCATGAGACAACAAGATGCTTGCATCCTGTTGCCACTCCCTTGCACCCGGTACCAGTAGCCCACCACCAATGTAAGGAGGTTGCACAATCCATCATTGCCTATAGCCCACGATGGACCTTTCCTCCAGAAATCTGTCCAATCCCCTCTTAAAGGCATCCAGACCAGATGCCATCACCACCTCCTGTGGCAAAAAGTTCCACAGATTAACTACCCGCTGGGTAAAAAAGTACTTCCTTTTATCTGTTTTAACTCTCCCAGTTTTAGCGGATGCCCCCTGGTTCTGGTGTTTTGAGAGAGGGAAAAGAACATCCCTTTATCGACTCTATCCCTTCCATGCATAATTTTGTATGTCTCAATCATGTCCACCCTCAGGCGCCTTTTTTCTAGCCTTGAGCCACTGTGACCAATGTCATCACATTGGGGCCTGCACTTGGGGGGGGGGCACACCAGCGCACAGCCTGCTGCAGCAGCCAGGATCTCTATGAACTGTAAGTCAGTGGAACAAGCAGAGCAGCTTTACCCTGGGCCCTCCCACCTGCCCCTGCCTCCAAACTGCCCAAAATCATCATCCTCATGTCAACCACCAACTATTTCCAGGTACCACAAGCAGCATCACAAGCCCTTTTCTTGGTGAGTGCTGGGAGTGCACAGGGAGGATGGGAGGTTCCTTGGGAATGTCCAGCATTGGGCCCCGCCGTTCCTGGAGCTGGCTGGCCCTTCTGGTGACTGCTGCCCTGCCCTTCAGTAGAAGAAGCACAAGGGATTCGAGACATAGAAGCGGCAAGTGGTTACCCCTTTCTGTTTGTAGCGATGTCCTTTGTTGGTAAAGGGATGGGCTGAGAGACCCTTCAAAGATAAAAGAGTAGCATCCCTCTTAAAAGGTCCGGTGGGAAAACCGCTTTGAAATTGGTGACCCTGGAGTGTCCTTGCCGAGACCTGTGAAGAGCGGTGGAGTGGTGACCTGCTCCGCATTGATTTAACATGTGGCGTGCTTGGCGGAGCTGCAGGTGCAGGAGCTGCAAGGCTGCTGTCCCCTTCTCCAGTTTGCCTTCCTGACCCCCTCCTTTCCCTGGAAAATTTATTAGCAAGGTTAACTAAACGGCAACCCCGGGTGCAATTGCCAGAGGAAGAATGCTTTGATCCCGTCCTCTCTTCTCGCCGTGGGAAGCAGATGACATTGCCAAACACTGGAGTTCCCCCACCTACCCCCCATCACCGCTTGTTTTGGCAGAGATGTTATCCATTAAACTGAAACAAACTTGTCCCAGTTCCTCACAGCCAAGATGTCTTTCTGAAGCTCTCTCTCTCTCTCTCTCTCTCTCTCTCTCTCTCTCTCTCTCTCTCTGGATTTCTTTGGGAATGTCACTTCGACAAGGACTTTCCCTGTGTAATGTAGCCAAATAACAAGGAACCACCAGGGGTTCTCCAGTCCATCAAAACTGTAAAGATGGCAGCTGTCTCGTATTTTAGGATCAGCAGAGTAAAAGCAAGAGGCAGTCTAGTAACCGAAATACCATCTCATTCATTAAGTACAGTCAAGGTCAACATGAGAGGTCAACATGATCTGCTAAATCAGATGGTGATCTCTTTCGACCAGCATTCTGTTGCCAAAAGCAGCCGGCTTGATAGCTCTGGCCTCTTGCAAGCTTCCCATGTTCTTTGTCCTTTAGAACCAGTGGCGTTCCCAGGGAGGGCAACGTGTTAAGTTTTTCATGAACCTGAACAGACATGTAAAGCGGCCCCTGCCTCCTCCCCTTTAGAGCCATTCAGGGCTACGAGAGCAAAGAGGAGGAGACACCTCTGCTTTTCTCTCACAGCCCCAAAGGCTCTGGAGGCGAGTGGGAGGGGCCGCTTTATACCTACATTCAGGCACCTGAAAAACTTTACTCTTTGCCTCTCCCCAGGAATGTCACTGCTTAGAATCTGGTAATCAGAGGGATACTGTCTCTCTATATAGAGGTTCTCTTAATTTCCCATTGAGTAAGTGAATCTGTCATTCATTAATGAGCATTGATAAAGCTTTCCTCCATGGATTTCTTATCCTATCTAGTGTAAAGCCAATAGTATACCAAGGGTGGGACAGTCTGCCCCAGGTGCATCTCATAAGGGGGTGCCAGCATGCCTGTCTCTTCAAATGCCAGTTAGACCTGGCCTCCCCTGCGGGGAATCTCAAGTCAGATCTCAAGGATAGATCTCAAATCTATCCATGGTTTTGCATCATGGATAGCCAAGGGTACAGTGGTGAGAGCAGTCTGCCCCTGCTACCAGTGGCACTAGGTACACCACTATCTTAAGTAACCTAAACCAGCACCCAGCACCACATCTTGTAATCAGGATGAATTCTGTAAATTAATATATGTTGGATTAACTATAGCTGCAATGCAGAAATGGCCAACTAGCAATCCATAGGCAGATCAGGGTCATGAGATTATTGCATCTCCTCCCACCCCCAGTGTTTCCCCAATAACATTTTTGTTTCCTGTTTTTCCTTTATGTCCTTACCCATGTTCGGAAAGAAGATATTTCATCTTCCTACAACAATGTCTTTGTCTTCAAGACCTGGTAGCTCACCCAAAACTCTGCCTCCATCTCACATAGCCTAAAGGCAACTAAAAGGGAATAGTTTCAGCCTTCCAAAGCATTGGTCCTTCCATGTGCAATTTGTGAAGGAAATGCCTCCTCATTCCCTCATTTTTAGCCAGAACACTCTTCCCTTCTGACAGCAGTAAGTGGGCAATCTCAGAAGGTAATATCTTAGTTTGGGAGCATCTGAGGCTGTCACCGTCTTGAGGCCAAGGGGCCCTTGCTCCGCTCAGTGCTGAATAGGAGATTGCCTGCCAACCCCAAGGTCTGCACCATGGGGAAAAAAGATGGGATATAAATGTAATAAATACGGGCCAGGGCGTCCTCTGCTTCCCCTTCATAATGTGGATGTTGACTGTTCTCCCAAGCTGAAGAAGTGCTGCCCAGCAAGGTACACACAGTTTGAAATATGTCTCAGGAAAGCAGCCACTTGCTATGTTTCTAACAGTCAAGGGAAACAAAGCCTGCAAAAGCATCTATGAGCAGAATGGCCTTTAATTTACTGTACAGTGTCAAGTAAAATTAGGTGCCTTATAAATAAACCTGATGATGAATGACTATGCCTGCGATAGGAAGGGTATGATTTGTGGAACCAAAGAAGAGCGCCTGCTCAACTTTGCACATGCAGGAATGGGAAAAAGGCTGCCACCCACATGTTTGCTCTGCACATTGAAACTCAGAACTAATCTCTACTTTAGTGCAGATAAATATTCCAAATAACCAGGAACTGGTTGACAGTCCATCCCCTGGTGGCAGATCTCCTCACCAGAGGCATACCAGGGCGAAACCGCGCCCATGGCACGCAATGTCATGATGTCATGACATTGCGGGGTGTGGCTTCATGCCCTGCCTCCTTGTTTTGCCCGAACAGCGGTCAAGGGAAGCCGCGCGCCTCTCAGGCAGCTTCCCTGCCCTGGCTGCCAGTCGAGCACTTTAAAGTGCTCACGCAGCGGCCTGGAGGAGGGGAGATGCTGGCGCACCTCCCAGGGGCGCAAATTTGCGGGTGGGGGCACCATGCCAACGGCGCCCCCACCTTATGGCACCCAGGGCTCGTGCCCCCCCTCGCCATACCTTAGAAACGCCTCTGCTCCTCACTAATAGCACGTCTGTCTTATGTGCTCTCATCCAATCTTCTACTGAATCCAGAGGGTGGTTCAGAATAGCCACAGGCTGCCCAGTGCTAAATAGAGTGGAAATACAGTACAGCTGGGTATCAGCCGTGTATTGGTAAGAATTACCTCTCCCAGCAGTTTCATATTCATCTAAATAATAGCCCTGATTGTCTCAAGTTAATGTAAAGAATGCCTGTCAGGAGAAGCCTGATTGGTTCCTGCCTCCTCTATGAACTCCAGATTATGCTTTCTGAGGCCTGTGCCTGGTTTTGCCCCCTCTGCACATAGCCATATGCTAATAGTGTATCCTGATCTTAAGTGTTTCCAATTCTACTGCATTTGCACATTAAAATATACAACACAATGACATAAGACCAAGTTACGTGTTATGTAGGATGTGGTGGCACTGCGGGTTAAACCGCTGCTACTGGGCTTTCTGACCAGAAGGTTGGGAGTTCGAGACCATGCGACTGAGTGAGCTCCCATTGATTGTCCCAGCTCCAGTACTGCCAACCTAGCAGTTCGAAAGCACCTAAAAATGCAAGTAGATAAATAGGTACTACTTTGGTGGGAAGGTAATGGCGTTCCATGCGCTACGGCATATAGTCATGCTGGCCACATGACCACAGAAGCTTGTCCTCGGACAAACGCCAGCTCTTTGGATTAGAAACGGAGATGAGCACTGCCCCCTACAGTCGGTCACGACTAAACCATTCGGTCAGGGGAAACCTTTACCTTTACATATATAATAATGTAACTTCAGGACAACAGGGGACTGAGCCATGCAGTATGAAAATAGCTATTGTAACTCATTCCATAATCAAAAGTGAACATATGCACTGTGATCCACAGACAAGACCTGAGAAACAGTGAGAAATGGTGGCACAACTATGATCAGAGTTAACTCCTGTCCTAGAATACTGAATAGAACCATATACTATGCATGACCTGGTAGGGTTTGGACATGGGAAGACTCACTTTATAGTCCTGCTCAGACTGGTCAGTATCTTGCACTTAGTTCCCCATCTGTAAAATGGGAGTACAACAAGTAGTACATGGTTTTGTATTGCTATGAGATTGAGGGTGCAATCCTACACTGCCCTGGAGGAGGCAGGCCAGTGGATCTGCACTGCATCCACCACAGCATTTGGGGAGGCTGGAGCCTCCCCAATGTGCTCCTCAGATCTGCACCTGCAAAATAGCTGGCGCAGATCCGGGGAGACAGCGCAGCCCAAATCGGGTCAGTGTAGCCGGGGGTTGAGGCCTTGGATGCAACCTAATGGCCGCGTCCAAGGCCCACCCCCTTCCTAGGCCGGCACCCCTGCCAGCATGCCCCTCCCAGCTCCACCCACTCCCGCCCAGTTCCGCCCTCCCGCCCAGCCAAAGCTGCCCTTTAGCCAGCCAGGTTCAGCTGGCGCACAGGCAACTCACCGGCCACACTCCCAGACCGGCGCTATAGGCAGCGTTGGCGCTGTGCAATCCGTTGGAAGGTAAGTACTTTACTAATCAGGAAAAAATAGATATAAAACAATCATGCAGCTGGGGTGAGCACTGTGGTATCTTTAAATCTGTACAGCTATTTCTGTGGTGTTTTGATCAGGGAGCCCGAGAAAATTGTTGGTGACATAGTACAGGGCTTTTCAAATTAAACTAGGATACCAACTGGAATACAGAACGCTAAGCTATACGACCCCGTGGCACAGCTCTTACTATACCGTCCCACTGCATACCCCCACTGGGAAAGTATAAAGTGTGCATCCTCTGGATTATATACTGACACTTCCCTGAAAGGGAAAGTAGCATGTGCAAAAGGGGTCTAGCTTAGCCCTCTATCTGACATACTATTTCTGTATGTTTGGAGATTTTTTTTTTAATATAGAGAAACATTCAGAAATATCATCTCACCATCCACAGTCATACTGCTTCAAGGAGTGCAGCACACAATTCTCCTGGTCGTGTAGCCTTGTTCCAACAGTTACTGTTGTTGCCATTCCATTGTTTCCTCAACAAAAGTGATTTCTTATTTCCTCCCATTTACTGTCAGCTGATTCTTTGCCAGCCTCTCACTTAAGGCCACTCACCTCTCACTGTGAGTATCAAAACTCCAGTATCCGCTCAGTGAACCGAGCAATATGTCAAGTCAACAATAAATGTAGTTCCCCATAATCACCACAACTGTTTTAAGTAGCTTGGCAAATCTCTGGTGCAATAAATTTTTGCAAAGCCACTTTTAGCATATGGCTTTTAAAAGGAACTGTGTTGCGGAACTGCTGAGTTTACTCAACATGTGACCACCTTAGAACTCAGGATGAATGAGAAAAAGATTGCAAAATCCTTACATAGAACATTTATGGAGCAATCCACTGAGTTCTTCTGTACTAGTCTCGAAGAAATGAATGGGAGCTATTTAAGAGCACAACATTCATTCATTCATCATTCATTCATTCATTCACTCACTCATTCGTTCATTCAGAACACTTGTTTCCTGCATTTCCTTGTGCTAGAGGTAACTTACAACAGTTCTAATCACAAAACTAACCAAACCCACCTACCCACCCACCTCTGTAGATACAGTTATGCATCACTTAACAATGGGAACATGTTCCCCGAAATGCAATGTTAAGCCATTTCATGCTTATGAAATTGTCCTCAGTGGCTGGCCAGCACCCTAGAATGCCTTGTGGCACCACATCTGCTGCCTCCCATGACCCACCAAAAATCAGGCCATGACCCACTAGTGGGTTGCAACCCACAGTTTGGGAACCACAGCTTCACTATGGGACCATTGTCATATATGCAGACAGTCGGTGACCAACACGTTGTTATGTGGCACATACCTGTAGCTGCTTTCTGATACTGTTATATTTTCCACTGTTGGGTTTATAGCAGCTTCAAGGAGAGCAATTCTGATCAGGAAATTGGCACGAGAGAAATGGGTAGCCTCCTGTCACCCCGGACAGGACCGGGAAGACCCCTGGAGATGCCCCTATCTCGGGAGGGGGCGAGGCGAGGAGGCCCCACCAGGCTGGGGATGCCAGAAAACCCCAGTTCCAGGGAGAAGCATGGCCTATCCAGGCCTCTGGCAGGGAGAAGGAGCCAGTTCCAGGGCCTACTCTAGTGCAAAGGGAGACTAAGGGATACCAGCCCCAGGAAGCCTCCAGCAGGTAGGGGCAGAACAGGGAGGAGAAGACTGGGCCTTAAAAAAAGGCCTAGCTTGGCCAGAGAGGGCAGTCTCCGGCTGGCTGGCTGGGGAGAAGGACGTGCAGGGAGGCTCGCAACCTCCTTACCTTCCTGGGCTGCCTAGCCTACCCCTTGAGCCACGAGGAGGCCGGCCACAGCAGCGCCAGGGGAAGATACGGGACGTGGGCTAAGACCCCTGGGCACAGCCAGGAGTTGGCGGGCCATTGACCAGACACCTGGGCCTACCAGGTACCCTTCCCTGACCCGGACAGGAGGGAGACAGCGGGCAATCGACCACCCCAAGGACCGGGGAGCCCGCTCTGACAGCTTACTACCCACGGCCATTGTATGACCAGAGGACATGCAGGCGAAGACGTCGCTCTCTGTAGACTGTAAATGAGCCCTGTGAGGCAACAGGGCTCGATGAGTGTGTAGGCTTTAACAAAATTAAACAGCCTTGGCAAGCAGACCTCCGGTGTCCAGTGCATCCTTGTCCAGTGCTGTAAGTACCAACAGGCCCCTCTACCACCTTCGCCTCCGCCTCCCTGCCATGACAGAAGTGACACCTCCCTTCTACAGTGCTTCTGGTCTGACCAAAATCATGTCTGCTTTAAAATTAAAACTTAAAATGTTGGAAGATCCACTCACCTGATCAGTTTAGGCTTCAGAAACCTGTCAGCAGCAAAAATGTTTAAAAAAATTAACTAACCAATCAGGGCACAAGTCACCCCCCCCCCATCCCTTCATGAGCACCACTGCGTAGATGGGAGGGGATGAGCACAGGGTTCAGAGGAGACGGCTTTGCAACAGGAGGTCTGTGAACGCGTCCCATTGAAACAAACAGCCAACTCCCTCCTCCCTGACTGAAGTAAAGATTACTCATCTAACATTTGATTCATTTCATATGTACAGCTGCTCCAGAGAGCGGAGGGAGGGAATTATGACCTGGATCTGCAACTATTAAAAACCAGCCTGTCCCAACTGCTAAATACTATACAAAATGGAAGAGCCAGATGTGCACTGATCAACCTCTTCTGGAAAGACATTCCATAACTGCAGGGCGACGTCTCTTCTTCAGCATTAGAACAAAAGATCCACCTAGTCCAACTTCCAGTATCTCACAGTGGCCAACCAGGTGCCTCAGGGAGCACACGAGACAACAAGATGCCTGCATCTTGTTATCACTCCCTTGCACCTGGCATTCTGAGGTAGCCCACCATTAACGCAAGGAGCTTGCACATCCCATCATGGCCTATAGCCCACGATGGACTTTTCCTCCAGAAATCTGTCCAATCCCCTTTTTAAGGCATCTAGGCCAGGTGTCATCACCACCTCATGTGGCAAGGAGTTCCACAGATTAAGAGCACAATCCTATACCTGTATTGCGCCGGCACTGTGCTCTTGCGCAGGGTCCAGTGCTGTTGCAACGTGCCATCAAGCACATCAGTGTTGGCGGTATGGCACTGGATCGGCACTGCTCACGCGCCGCCACAACCATCAGCAGCGCCAGCCTTGTGCCAGTCAAGAGTCAGCAGTACTTGGTCGGTGCAGGGCATCCATGAGGGCATGCCAGGGGCATCCTAGCAGCATGCCAGGGGCATAGCTGGGCGGCGCAGTGGGCAGTGCTGAGGCCGCGATGTAGGATGGCCGTAGTGCCAAATCCTAAAGCCCAGCCCCGGCCATGGCGGCCCCGATTCAGGCTGCTCCTGCGCATGTTCCTCTGCGCCTGCAAAGCAGCAGGCACAGATCCGAGCAGGCCCATAAGGGTAACCGGGACTTACGTGGGTGCAAGGGGAAAACCTCCTCTCGTCCTGCACGTTGCTGCTGCTGCCTCCTAATGAGCTGTAGGTTACAGTTCTGCTATGTCAGCCTTACTACGTCAGCTTTCTTAGGATTGGGCTATAATTATCCGCTGGGCAGAAAAGTATTTTCTCAAGCTGTTCTGACTTTGTGACACCAACTGATAAGCCCACATTAAGTGGCGAGTTGGAGGGCTGGTAGACTGACAATGGGTGCCCTGCACCCAGCTCCTGCCCCCTCTGCGCCCCACCAACCTAACACTTCAGTAGGTTCTCCAGTCCTCTTCCTGCTCACCAGAAGCATTTGAAAGGGAAGGATCAGGGAGCGGCAGCAGTGCTGCAGGAAGAAAGACCACAAAAAGCTGCTGCTGCCGCTGCCGCTGCCACCGCCACCTTCTCACACGCCTGGTTGTTTAAGAAAGCAAGCAGGTGAGCAAGGAGGGGTGAGGCATGGCAAGCTGGACTCCACCCCTTGCACTTGGCTGCCACCTTCTTCCTCCACACCCTCCTGTTTCATTTCAACAGGTTGAATGGAGCATGCCATTTATTTGAAACAGGGTGGCATGGAAGAAGGAGGTGGTGCTGGAGCTTGAAATAAGGGGTGAGGCGGGCTACAGATCACTTCTCCTTGCCTTGCCCATCATGATGGATGAGGAGGCGGCAGCAGTGGAAGCTTTTTCCTTTTCTTTTGTCCATTCCTCCAGTGGCACTGGAGTGCCAGATGTGTGCAGTGTGGGCACATGAGAGAACAGCCCCAGGCTTCAAACATATTCTGTGATGAAGTGGGGAGGACAAGGGGTGCAAATGCCCAGGTGCTGGGCTGAAGGGGTGGCGACACCACAGACACTTCTAGCCATAGAAGCTGCTTCTCTGAGTAACTTGGCGCAGCTAGGAAGGGCTGCCCATCTCTCCAAGGGGGGACAGGCAGCCCTTCATAGCCACATGAAGGGGCTGGGGAGGGTGGCGGCACCTGCATGTGGGGTGCACCCCTGGAGGTGTGCCCCTGGGCACCGATTCCCCCAGGATCATCCCTGCTGGGGAGACGGAGGGCCCTTTCTTGAGAATGGAGAGAGTTGTGCAAACAAAATTGGAATGCCTGTAATGGACGAACCAGAGCAGGTTCTTTGACTCTTTCTGCCGTCTCTGCCGGGAATACTCTGTGAGCTGGATTGCGTAGAAGATGATGACAGGTGGTCAGTCAGTGATCCTGCTTTGCAGCAGGGGACTTGGGTGAGGCGGCCTTTTACTTCCTTTGCAGTTTTACAATGGCTTGGATGACCACATTTTATGTGTCCTATTAGAGCTGGTGGCTAATCTCAAGCAACTGAGCCATTGGAGGTGGCTTTTTTTCCAAATAGCTCTGGCCCCCTGCTTGCATAGTCCACCCTATGCAACAATTAAAAGTAGTAAACATATTTCAGAGTCTTCTTTGGTCCTCTCTGCAAAGGGATCTTCATGAAGATCCTTTTGTAACTTCAATGGTGACGTTGTTAGAGAAGTAGGGTAATCCGAGCCAAGTAAAATGTTTGGGTTCTGGTCCTTTATTGTGTCCCTGCTATGTTAATTAGCAGTGGGAGCTTGATGGATTGCCAACACGTGCATTTAGGGGCAATTTCAAGCAGTCCCAATCTGTGCATGCTCCAGAAGCCGAGAGGGAAGTGTTTAGTTCAAAATGTATCACTTAAGGATGAAACATTCACTTGCACTCCTGTGATGTCCTGCAGAAAAAGGCTGCCGCTGGTCCAAAGGATATGCAGGAGATTTGCAGGAAATGTGATGTGGTTTAAAAAAAAGAAGCAAAATTCTGCAGTTGGGTTCCCATAAGGAAATGGTACAAAGTCATTGGGCTGGGTTTGCACTGAATTATCAGCCTCTGGCAAATGATCCTACTAGGAAGGGAAATTTGTTCTATTTGCCATTTACTGTGTTCCATTTGTTCCTGTATTTTAAAGAAAAGGATAGCAGAGTTTCCAACTGTTTTACCAGCCTTACTCCTGCATCTTTAAAAGTGAAGATGTGGGAATTAAGGAAGTGACATTTTCCCTATCCCTTTAACCTAGGAGAAGTTTCACCTACAATGTTTTTGCATATCAGGTTGCCATTAGCCTAACAAAGGGGAAAAAAGGGAATGAAGCAAAATTGACAGTCCATTTCTTGCCTAGTTTATGCCTCCTGCCTAGATTTGCTCCACACCCTTCTTCTTCCTGCTGGAAGTTTTGGTGCAGCATTGCCTGCAGGATTCGGGTGGGGAGGAGAGCAGCATGTAGTCCAGTCATCTGAGACCATCTACCTGGCCTCTCTGTGGTTTTTGCTGGGGTGTGGCCCCTTACTCTATTACCTTCCTGCCGTTTCTCCACATGCTCTTTCTTACCCGCCAGGCTTCAAGGGGAATGAATATACCTTGCTGGAGCTATTAGCTCACAGTCCCCTCCCCCTCCTTGCACACAAAGGGAACTGCTTTTAGGGTTCTCTGTTCCCCAAGTTTTGTAAAGCCGCTGATCCTAATCAGAAGGTTCAGTAACTTATTATGAACTGCAAGTAAAGTTTTTTTTTCTTTTTGAAACCTAAACCGAGCCTCTACTCCTTTTGTGTGCATTTTATTGATAGCAGCTAGCCGTGGGTGATGGGAGATTACCTTTTACCATAGGAGAGTCTTCTGCTGATTACTCTGCAAAAACCCCTTTCCCATCCAACACTTCATGTCCCAGCAGTATCACTGCAGTCTCCTACCATTTGCTACCTTAAGTACGAATAGCGTTTTTCTGGCAAGGCTCCTGGACCTTTAATCACTGCCTGGCTGGCAGAAGTGCAACAAGAACCGCATTGCCCATCACCGCATCTCCACACTGAGATGCTGTGGCTGTTAAAGCACAGGCACCCTGTCAGAAAAAAAGGTGACAGTCCAAGTTACTTAGCCTTGCCTGACGTGTTGACAGATAATACTGCTTTGATTTTGCAAAAATTAACAGTTCTGAAGATTCAGCCAAGAACAGTGCTCTCTAATTCTTGGCACTTTGGCTACCTTTCTCATTTAATAACCTTGATTAAACCTGCAGTGGTTCCCAAACCAGTAGGTCGCGAGCAAATTTTAGGTGGGTCGCGAGGCACCTACAGCAGCCATATTGAAATTATGGGACGAGAGGATGCTGGAAAGGGCGAGGGCTGTGTGGTGGTTTTGCTTGTGTCGCAATTGTAAATAGGCTTTTTCCCTTTCCGATTCACTTTGCTATTGGAAAATGGCTGAGAAATAACCCACCTTATTGCTCCATTCCCAGAAGAGCAGCAGGCTCTGTCAGCACTGTGCTCTGACAGCACGGCTCAGCTGCAGTGTCACAATGATGGCACTTCCAGGCATGACATCATTTCTGGTGTGTCCTGGACAGATTCATTCTAAGAAGTGGGTCCCGGTGCTAAAAAGTTTAAGAACCACTGCCTTAGAGCCTAAGAAAAAGAATGTGTTTATTAATATCCTTCCACGCAATCCTTCCTCGTTTTCTCTGCATTTTGCAAATACTGCTGGAGGCTTTTGCAAATCCAAAAAAAAAAAAGACCCAAAGGGAAAGAAACATAAAAAAAATATATATGCTTAACATCTCTGTTAGTCGTGAGAAAGGAAAGAAAAAATGCAAAGTACTATCCAAAGTCACCCAAAGATTCTGCCTGTGATGAGTAGAGTCTCGAAAGCCTAGAAGTAACTATTGATGTGGCCATCGTACCAGTGGTATATGGCAAAGAACTCAGGCTGACTCTCACGGCCATCATTCAAAGAGACAGGCTACCTGTGATCATTCAAAAGAAATGGCTTTTAAAGGCGTATCCACTGACAGAACCTGCAGTATATTACTTGCCATGTGGCACATCTACCTCCCTCGACTGTTGCGCCGAGTCAACATCTGAGCTGTCATAAATAACACGTAGGCAAAACCAGATGTGCTCCGCGGCACAGTTCATGGGGGACACATTTGTTATTGCTACAGAGATGATGGATCCGCAAGTGACTGTGATAAATGGCAACCCAGTGTATCTCTTCAAGCTATGATGGAGTCCCAGATGAAAAAGGGTTCACAATGAAGAGGTACAATGGAAGTTGCCCTTCTCCATCCCGGCAAATTGTTTTTTTCCTCCCAGTGTCAGATAAACATGGTACTTATTTTCATAGAGCAACAGTGACATCAAGTGTTCAGTGTTCCATTCCCTTTAAGAACTATCCAGGACTTAGATTTGCACAAAGAATTGTCTGAACAAAACACAAAAGTGGCATTCATTTACTTACACCTAGCGTGACGTTCAGCAAATTTTCTTCTGCTGATCCAATAAGATGTCTGGATTGAACACTGAGTCCTGGTATCTGACAGCAGCAAAATAGGAATGTGCTGCACACTTCACAGATTCCAAATGAGGGATCATATTTTTTAAAGGTCCTGTGTTTAAGAACTCTCCTCGAATAGAAAACTAGCTTCACAGAAAAAGTTTTGGGCTAGAGTCTTGCTCCCTTACGCATTAGTTTTCTACTTGCAAGAAGTTTTGTTATATTCAGAGGCATACAAAAGAGAAACATTGCCTTCCTGTGGGCAGAAGCTGCATGACCCTTTCTACTGTTTCAGGACTCATAATTCATTTCATTCTCACTTAATTGTGCAGTGTATGTAGAACAGGTCTAGCTAAGGTATTTTTAATCACGTGTAAGACACTCTTAGGAGTTGCCAGTTATATATGATTTTATACCACATACCAGCTTCACATATAGTAATAGTATTACCATGATTTCTATGAACATTTAAAGTCAATGACATACCTTCTTTCAATAATCTTCATAACAAGCCTATAAGATAGTTCAGTGGCATTTTATTACTGCCATACCGCAAATGAGGGTTTAAGCTGAGAAATAATCAGGGATGACTATAAGCAAACTGGACCTATTGCTTCTCATTCGGCCCCTCACCAAAGGGGGCCTCATGCTTGGGACAGCTACTCTAAATTTTGTCAAATGCAGAGAACAATACATTGTAGCTGATATTTTGAATTTTTTTCTAATCAAAAAATAAAATGAATATCTTTACTAGATTATTTCATACTCACTAAAACAAGTGGTTTTGTGATTATTTAGTTTTCAAACCTTAACTTTTCAAAAGTAATTCTTTTCTACCTTTACTTTTCAAAGGTAATCTACACATTTTGTCTGTTTACTTGTAGGCTTACTGCTCTGCAATTTTATATTAAAGTGTCCTTAAATCCTAGCTGGGACTTGAGCCGGCACAAGTCTCTTGTACTGGCCCAGGCGTGTTGCAAATGGGCCGTAAGGGACATTTGTGCCTGCTCTGGAAGCAGGGAGGCTGGCACAAGGACATGCACTGGCCCCCCCACATTACATGCTGGCCCAGGTCAGGCCGCCATAGGGAGGCTGGTGGGGTGGGTGGGGGAAGTGCAGGCATGGCCAATCAGGGTGGGAAAGGCACGGGAGGCAGGTCCATGGGCAGACCAGACCAGGGAGGGGGCAGGACGGGCCTCCCACTCTAGGTCGGACCCTAACCCTGGCCTCGTCAGCCTTACATGGGCCGCTCAAGAATAGCACCAGCAATTTTGCTGGCACAGCTCTGAGCAGCCCCGTTGGGGTGACTGCGGCATTACCCGTAGTAAGGGGACATATGTCTCCTGACTCCTTGTATTACTCCTTGTAGCACAGCCACCTCCTAATCAGAGCTGGATACGGCACCGACCCAGCTGGCCTGCCTATTCCAGCCAAAGCTGTCAGTCCATTCACAGCCCAATCCTAACCCGCTCTGGAACAGGGAGGCCAGCCATCCGGCCCCATATTCAGCATTTGGTTGGGGATGCATGCAGCCCAGTTCAGAGTATGGGGAGCTATTTTCCCTTTACATCGAGCTGCACCACAGCCGTCCCAATAGGGTCACTCGGAGCTGTGCCGGCAAAATCACTGACACAACTCCGAGCAGCCTGTGTAAGGCCAGCCATGCGGGGGACAGGGGTTGGGATCTGGCCTATGTCAGCCAGCCCAGTAGCCCCCAGCCCCTCCCTGGGCTAGTCCACCCACAATCTGCTCACAGTCCACCCTTCCAATGCCCCATGCTGCCTTCCCCTGCCCTCCCCAATCCCCTGTGCTAGCCTCCCTAGGCCAGTGCTTTCTTACTGGCCAAAGCCCTTGGGCCAGCACGGGAAGGACAGCACATATCCATGCACTGTCCTCCCTGACTCAAAAGGAGGCAGAAACCCACTTTACGTTGTGTTTACGATACTCCTGGGCTGGGACAAGGGACTGTGCCGGCCCAAAGAGCACATCGGATTGCGCCCTATGCAACTGCTGCTTAGCCAGACTTTCCAACCTGGGAACGGGGTGTCATTGCTGCAGGGCCTTCAAAGACGCACTCATTGTCAAGCAGGGAGGGCAGGAGAAGGAGGAGCTGCCTTGTGAGCTTCTTTGCCCAAAAGCTCGTCTTTCTCCTCCCCTCCCCACTGACAAATGGGCTTTCTCCAAGCCCGTCCCTGTAATGTCGCAGGGGCCTCTCAAATCTGAATGTGACTTTCAAACATCTCAGTCCAACATTCTTGTTGCTGCAGCGCACAGACTGTCTCCACAGACTGTTGGATGCAAACCATGTAACGATGAGAGAATAACAATCTGCCTCCACCACTAAGTGAACATTGAAACTTCCACAGGCTCTCTCTGTACAGATCCCTGCCTCTTAACGTTGCCGGATCAGAGGGAGAAATTGGAACCATAGTAGCCTCTCTCTCATTTATTTATTTCACAAATGTATGAGCCACCTTTTAACAATAGGATTCTCACCCCGTGCTGGAATAGGAAGGCCAGCCAGCCTGCCCCATATTCAGTATGGGGCTAGGACGGCTGGCAATGCAACTCAGAGGGAGAGGAATATATTCCCCTTACCCTGAGTAACACCCCAGTAGTCCCAATAGGGCTACTCAGAGATGTGCCAGCAAAATCACTGGCACAAGTCCAAGGGTCACGTAGGGCTGACTGTACTGGGGATGGGGGTTAGGATCCACCTCCTCTCTAGGCTTGTCTATCCAAGAGTGAATTCATAAATACTTCTTTAAATTAACAAATGAAGCCAGCTACCTATCTGCATAATTGTACCGCAGTAAATAGATGTAATTTTTAAGAAGACAAAGTGGAAAAAACTTACAATTTTTGGCTTGGTAGAACGACTTCATTAAAGGAAACTATTTTTCCAAGTCTTCTCTTGAGCACTGTCCTAGCCTATTAAATATCTGGCTCAGTTTGTAAAGTGAGTTTATTGCTGGCAGGAAAAGCTCTAGTGTATTATAATATTATACAAAGAGATATAATTTCTGAAGAAAAAATGGTCCAAATATTAAAATACATTATTTTGCATTTCACCCGTTCCCTTTAAAATACTAGATTCAAAGTTTGAAGAATTGCCATGGGTTTCCAGGGTCAATTTATTTGGGGGGGGGCAGAGGTGGGTTTGACGACAATGTTTAATTCCACAGTATGAAAAGTTTCACCTGCCAATTTCTGCCTTCCAAGGCTCTATTCAAGGCACAGGAGCAAGCCAGGCTGTTGTCTTCCTGGCCAATTAGCAACCTTAGGAGCCAGAAGAAATAAATATGCCAGTAAGCTTGCTTATTCCATCCTTGAATTACACTTGTACTTCTGCTTGATCATCCCACAATTCACTGGGCAAGAAGGGCTAAATGCAAACCTCAGATTAACCAAGCAAAGAATTTGAATGTGAAAATGAAAGCCTTGTTTCACGTTTCCCCTTTACCAAAAGAAGACTGACAGGCTTAGTTCAAGTAACAGAACAGCAAGACAAAGGAATTCAGTGGGATGCCTTCCAAACACATGCAAATAAATCCTGTATCCTAAACCTCAGATCTACCGAGGCATGAAAGTTTAAGGAAACATTGGGAGCCGAATATGCATGCTGGTATGTATGAGAAAGCAGGAAACAGGAAGATCATTTGGGCTGCATTCTCTACTTTTCTTCCACTAGATGGTGTTTGAAATCCTGCCACTGAAGAGTTATTATTCTAATATAAAGAGACTGGAATGGGTATGAATAGCAGAACTGAGGCAGAAAGGGTGGGTGCAGGTTAGCAAACTTTAAAGGCTACAATCCTATTCCTATCTACATTTACCAAGGAGTAAGCCCCATCAACAATAATGGGACATACGTATGAGTAGACATGAATGGGCTTGGGCTTCATGTATCCTTGAAAATAGGTTTAGTGTCACTAGTAGGAGGCAGTTTAGACACAACAACACCCCTATTTGATTATAGGAACAGCCACATATTCCCCCAAATGAGGAAGAGCCAAGCCCATGCATGCAAATGGGTGGGGATGGTGAGGGTGACATTTTCTCATTTGGCACACCAAATTTGAATGCCAAATCCTGAGGTAGCTTCTTCTGTGGGATGTCTGCTTGTCACACAGCTGTTAATGCCTTGCCAGGGAAAAAAAAAAAAGTGGCAGCCCTTGACATCAGTGGTCTTCAACCTTTTTCATGTCATGACCCCAACAAATAAATATATAAAGTATGAGATTGGGGTCCCACCATCAATCCCGCTCCCCATCTGGGACCCTATTTACCCACCTCCCCCTACTTCACTGCCCAGTCCTCAACCCCATAATGCCTCTCAGCACCGTAACGAAATATTCCTATTAGAGAGAGCAGAAAGAGTTACGATGAAGCCTGGCTCTAATGAAAGCCACTTTGGCACAATGGCTAAACCTGAGCAGACCTGGGACACAATCTCCTGGTATCTGAAGGATACACCGTATGCCTCCCCCCTCCACCTGGTGGTGCTCTCGTCCAGTGGTCTTCAGCCTTTTTCATTCCCAAAAGTAGCCGTGACCCCAAAACTGAGGCTTTGTGACCCCACTGAGTCCCAATCTCCAAGGTTAAGGAACACTGCTCTATATAAAATATGCATCAGAAGTCTTATATTCTAGAACTGCAGCTGACGTGAACAGGACCAGCACGCCTCTCTTTCAGGATGTTACCCAGAAGAAAAAGCAAATCTGAGAGGTCCCCTAGAGTAGCATATTCCAAGAAATGGTCACTGCCTGATATCCAATACCTTTTTACAATTTCTCCTTGTCTAATTCAATAACTTGGGCATAATCCACCCTTTCAAGTCCTGTTAATTTCAATGAGACCTTGAAGTACTTAACTATGTCTGAATCATTTCCATTTTTAAAAACACAGTTCAGTTGCAACCCTTAAAAATTAATGTATCCGGATGTAGCTTGTTGCCACACCCCTTGCATCTAGCATTCAGAGATTGGCTACCTCTAAAGCCTAGAGGTTGCCTATGATCATGCTGGCTTGTAACCTGGGAGGGACTTTTCGAAGGACTTATCCTATCCTCCCACTACCTCCTCTGCTACAGCCATGCCAAAAATAGGCTTGCTGTATCTCACAGGACAGATTGGGAGACTTCAACAATGAAAGGGGATTTAAATTTACACCTCCATAAGCCCCCTATTCTGTAATGGATCTCCTCCTTGGACCTGTACTAGCACTTTTGTAGCACTTCTCAACATATATTCTATATATGTTAGAACAGTGTTATTCTAACTACGGGCCATGCTTGGTGGGTCGTGACCTGATGTCAGGTGGGTCGCGGAAAGCTGGGAGCAGTCATCTTGGAAACTGTAGACCTTACTCTTGTTATATTCCTTTTGTGAGTGTTAAGAGTTTGAATTTTCAAGTGAGGGTTTTTTAAAATTTTGTTTTTAGTTCAGTGCTTTTACATCCTATTTTGTCCCAATCTTGCTTTCTGTCAGGGATGTTTCATGATTGTGCAGTTGCTGCAGACAAGAATGCCAATTTGCATTTCTGGAGTGTCATTTTATTATGTTACAATAACAGCACTTCCTGCTTGATTATGTCACTTCCTGCCACAATGTCACTTCCAGGTTAATGTCATCACTTCCAGTGGGTGGCAACATGAGTGCCATCCTACAACTTGGGTCCCAGTCTAAAAAGTTTGAATACCACTGTGTTAGAATATATATATTTTAAGCAGGGTATTTACAGAACATTATGTCTTAGGCCCTGTGCATTTGCACATAGAAAGAAGAGCATTCAGTTAGTCCCCAAGATTTTTGAAGCAATCTCTTCCTCAGCAGCAGATCCTTACTGCTCCATGACAGCTCTTGTGCAATATCTGCCGAAACCCATGATGCGATTCCATGAACACTAGGTGGAGCCATTGGCTCAAGATTATTCATAGGAACTACAGAAGCACCCAGAATTATTTTTCTCCCCCCAAAGGGAGCACAAAGTCACTTCCTGGTCTGTTTAGCCTGATGCTGAGAACTTTTCAAAGAGCCGCTTTTGTCTGCATCAGTCTAACCTGGAATTTATTTTAGATCTGTATAATATAAAGCATGTTGCATTCATTCATTCCACTGCAATTCCAGGTATCTAGAAACGTGCAGCCAGTTTTTACCCAGTATTCTCAAACATTCTGATTGCACACTTTATTTGGAATTGAGCCTGAACATGTCAGTGTCCAAAGAAAATCTCCAAACAGACATTATCATCTGTATAATTGACATGTGATTGGTCTGGGGGCTAAGAGCACCCCACTAAGCCCCATACTGCACTGATGTGCCTCCAAAGCCTCAGGCCACATTGCAACATTTGCCTGCAGTGACAAATGCTGTACCCCTTCGAGAGATGTTTCCCTTGATCCGAAATGCTGGACACCCATCTCTAGATAGGTTGTAAACAAAGCCATGTCAATATTGGCACATTTAAATTTTATTTTCCTGTTTTTTAATGAACAAACATGCCCTGTGAAGCAAGACTTATAGAAGCCACAATTTCTGAAAAAGGCACTTCTCAGAAGGAATTTAAAGCTATTTGTCCTGGGTAACCTGTACTTAATTTCTTAGGCAGAAAAAGCTATTGGGAATAAAGTCTGCCTGGAAATTGTGTGCTTTCTGGCTGCTCTGGCCAGTAATTGAGCCAAGCCCTGGCTGAAAGGAAGGCATATTTAAGGAGTACTAGCAGATCAGCTGGACCCACTGATATAGAAAAGCTGTATTTCTGATATAGAACAAGCTGGTATTTAATCCTGATAAGACAGAGGTTCTCCTGGCTCAGAAATCCACAACTCGGGTATTGGACTATTGTCCTGCTCTGAATGGGGTTGCACTCCCTCTGAAGGAGCAGGTCCGTAGCCTGGGGGTTCTCCCAGATCCACAGCTGCTCCTGGTGGTGGCTGTGGCTAGGGGAGCCTTTGCTTGGCTTCGGCTGATTCGCCAGCTGTGACCATATTTGGGTCGCTCAGACCTGGCAACGGTAACCCATATCCTAGGGACATCTAGATTGTACTGCAACATGCTCTATGTAGGGCTGCCTCTGAAGATAGTCCAGAAACTGCACTTAGTGCAGAACGTGGCTGCTCATGTGGTTGCTGGAGCTTGTCACTTCAACTCAGTCGGGCCATAATTTCAGTGACTACACTGGCTGCTGATTTGTTTCCGGGCTGAATTCAAAGTGCTAGTCTTGACTTTTAAAACCCTTTAAACAGCTTGGGTCCAGGGTATTTGAGGGACCATACAATCCTACCTGTCCACTCAGGTCATCAGAAGGGGCCCTTCTGCCTTTGCTTCCACTAGTAAAGGTGAGGGGGGTGGCGATTAGGAATAGGGCCTTCTTGGTGGTGGCTCCTCATTTATGGAATGCCCTCCCTTTGGGGCTAAGAACTGCTCCTTCTCTTGAGGGAGGGACCCTTTCGCCAAGGTCTTTGGACCTACTTATTTTGGAAGGCATTTGAGTGAGACAGTGGGCTGGCATCAGTGGCGGCATTCAGCCGGTACGCTGGGCGGGAGGAACGCGTGAGCGGTAGCGGGGGCGGGGAAGATGGCAAAATGGAGCGGAAAGCTACAGGCAAGCTGCTGCTCACCCGTTCCTCCCACCCAGCGTACTGGCTGAATGCTGCCGCTGGCTGGCATCCTTTAATTGTTTGATGATCTTGGTGGTTCTGTTTCTTAATTTTTTTTTAGTATATGATTTTAATATTGTTTTAGGGAACTCATGTAAGCCACCTTGAATCCTGTTCAGTGGGGAAGAAGATGGGATATAAATTTTCTAAATAAATAAATATTTTTGGCTGGTCTCTCTGCAGTTCTTTCATTTTGGGAGCAGGGTGGCTGCTTTAGGCCAATTTGATCAATGGGGCCAAATGGGGCCCCACTCCTAAGGGGGGCCTGCACTAGGCCAGCAGATCATTGCACCTGCTTGAGAACACAATCCTAACCTGGAGGTAGGCCAGCAAAGTTTGACTGGCACAAGGGACACCGTAAAATATGTTTCCACCACTCTAGGAGTTAGAGAGGCATGCACAGACATGCGCTGACTCTGAGAGTGGCTCCAAACCGCCACTCTCGGTGGCTCTTGTGCCAGCCAAATTCTGCTGGCCTAATTGTGCTGGCCTAACTCCAGGTTAGGATTGTGCTCTGAGTCTGAGAGATCACTTACCATGCCAAGCCAGCAGAAGAGACACTCCTGGACCAAGCAAGCTCTTACAAAGCACGCATACCCTGCCTGGCCCCAGAGTGAGAGCTGGCCTTATATTAGGGCAATTTGACCAATTGGGCCCTATGCCTGTGCTGGGCAGTGAGTGGAGCACCCACAGCCAGCACCTCGCCCTGTAGCTGACACTCTGGCATGGAATTTTCCATGCTGAGGCATCACAAGAACACTATGCTGCTGGATGGCCCACCCATCTGCCACTGCATCCCATTGGCTCAAAATCCCCCCCCCAAGAAACGGTTGGCAGTGACATCATCATGTCACTGCACTGCAACCTCCTTCCAGGGGCTGTGCTTTGCAAGGGGTGCCATCAGCCCTGGGCTCACCACTGCCACTCATTCCGATGAGTAGAAGGCTCTGAAGGTGTGGGGGTCCAGCAAGAGTGTTCTGCACTGAGCCCTGCAGCTCCTAAGGCCAGGCCTGTTGGGCTGTGGCATGAAATCTCCACATGGCCTCAAGCCACCAGTTCTCCCCACTGTCAGCTTGAGTTCCGACAACATGTGATTTCAGAATGGGAGGCTGCATGAAAGGGGTCTGCAGGCCACTAGCATCCATATACCAATGATCGCCACCAGCCATATCCACATTCAGCAGATGGCAGAAAAATGTCAATCTACTCTATAAGAAGGAGCACCGAACAGTCACGACTCCCATCGGAGTCAGAAGCAAGTCATAAGACTTTCAGGGCCAAGCCATAAGCAAGTCAGTTTGGGAATATAGCTTCCAGTCCCCACAGCTATTATGAAAACAATTGACATTCATTTCTAATTGCATCAACAGTGACTCTTAACCCAATGCTGTTGCATTGCTCACGATCCTTCAAGAAGACGTCAGGTCTGAAGACGTTCAGCTGCAATGCAATGGAGCGCCGCCAAGAAGAAATTAACAAATAAGTAACTTGCCATGATAATGTTCACGGAACTGACCGCCTTATATTTCAGTGGCCGAGAGTCCTGGGAGAATGTTAACATGTCACATCGAACAAGTTCACTCCAAATGAAGGATGTTCACGGGAGTTATGTGTCCACTAGAATTGAAGTTTGGGGTAGCATGCATTCAGAAATAATTTTATTTCCCCGTAATGACAATCTCCAGCACCCTATAAGAAATGAAATGGAGGAATTGATCATATTTTTCAAACACAGGATAGCTTCAATATTAAAATTAACATATAAATTTAGCATCCATCTTATTTCTCCACTCACGTCCGCCGAGCAAAGGCACATAAAGGATGAATCACCTGAACAGTATAACCGGGTGGGGGAATCAACCTCATTTTTCAGGCATGTCAAGGCAAATGTGAACTGAGTCTGTTTACCATGAATCCAACAGATGTTCTGGAGGTGCCCCTGAAGAACTCTCATGAGGACTTGCTCAGAGGCTTGGCCAGATACAAAATCTCCCACTTGTGGACAACTCAGGTCCGCAACTAATTTGTTAACAAGGGGTTGTTCTGAATTACGTGAAGGTTGTGTCCACTGACTCACACCTCTGAGAGCCATGATATGGCTTGCCCAACACTATCATGCCCAATTGGGAACTATAGCAGGATTCTCCCCATTCTGTGCATCTCAGCCACCCACTACAAACCCACAGCAAAGGTGTGGACAACCACAGGGCTTGGCCAGCTCCCCCCCCCCTATAGTTCTCAGACATAAGGCAAGTGGAAGTTGGCAGGCCAAGGGCATGCAAGGGGAGGAATCTGATCTGACAAACCTCTCTCTAACGGTGTGTGCTCTTCACACTGGAGTCAAGAGAGCTTCAAGGGTCCTTGATGCACGGGACAGTTTGCATGGGAGAAAGCAAACAAGATGTGAAATAAGAGGGATCCTCAGTGTCGGGATCTGAGCTGAGGACCAGATGATAAGCATCTTGTGAGAGGGTTGAGGGCCGCTCAAGATTGGCAGCACCCATCTCTTGTATACATGAAAAAGCATGTGATACTCACCTCCACAATCCTGACACCTAGAATGTGCTCTATGGACTCCTATTACTGGTCTGGTACTTTGACATATCTCTCTATTGTAACATCTCAGAATATCGTTTTTCTCATTTCACTTTGTCTTTCCAGTTCCTCTCAGAGCTGAGCCATCATGACCATGATGCCAAGACACAGTCACAGAATGCCGCGACACTGTGCTGTCAGCCTTCAGTACCCCCAGGCAGGTGCCAGCCACTGTGCTTCCCTGGTGAACCCCACACTGCCACATCCTGGACCCCGATCTGTTTTCATCACACACATAACTATATCAGGGCGCCAAAATGTCAGCAGATCATTTGGCTTGCCAGGCTAAAATACCAAGCGTCTGTACCTATGGGTAGAGTGAGTGAGCACACCAATGGCAATTATTTCAGAAGGTAACATTTGCTGTGGCAAACTTTAGAAAATGATGCACACAAAAGCCTGGAGGATGAAGCAAGAGCATTTACTCTTAACTTTATGCAACTCTTACAGAACATGAAACAGCTGCTCTCTGGATTTCTTGTCATCAGGCATTCCCGGAAATGGCTTTTCAGTCACCATACAAGTCATGAAACATTTTGGCACCTCTCTCATGCTACTATCATGCAATGCTTCAATGGAACATGCTTTGAACATGCATCATTGGTGCAATGGGGAGGGTAGTAGTGCAATGGCAATGGGGAAGGTGGCATCCTTTTGCTGCCACAAACATTGGCATCTTTCCATCTATGGTACATGGAAGTATTGAAGGCATTAGAAGAGGTGGGGGATATTCCAATGTACCGTACATTTTTTTGCTTGAATACCAGTGTTAAGGACAACAGGAAATGGAGGCATTGGTTTGGATTGTGTCCTACGATGCAAACAAAATATTTATCTGGGGGTAGCAGGTAGCAAGGAGAAGCCATAAGTCCCAGCCTCTCCTACACAATTGGGTTTTGCAAAAACTGGAAGTCCCTGTTTAAAGGCTCGGGAGGTGCCCCCACCACTGCATGGAACCTGGGGCAATTGCCCCCTGTCCCCCCTTAGCAACACCACTGCTTAAACAACATTACAATCAAGGTAAATCAATCATGAGACAGGACAAAATTCAGGCATGGCAAAATCTAACTGTATTCCCTCCAAAATATGCCGCCCTTTTGACTTCAACCTCATGTGGTCTTGTTCCAGCAGAAGAAAGACCTCCAAGGGGTGCGGCATGGGTACACTGTCTACTATTTTCTTAGTGCAATTGTCCAGGGATAGTGCCGCACTGGACTATACAGTATTACAATATAAGCAATCTCTAGGAAACACGTGCACCTGGTTCCACCTTCACTTCCCCACAGTCACCAGATGCTCAGGCATAAGGGACAGCCTGACGCTCGCGTGCTAAAGAATTTAAGGATGCTTCCAAGCCCAGCACTACAAAAAAAATATTGGAGGTAACCATAATTCAGCTTGTTTGTAATTAACCTGTCTATATTTTTCAGAAATTGTAACTGTAATTGCAAAGAATTCCACCCTGGTTTCAGAGAAAGTGAAATACAAGCATTTGTATTGCTTGTATTTGTACAATTTGTAATTGTACAAATTACAATAATTTGTATTGGTGGGTCATGACCCACAATCCAGAGCAAAAAAGGGCCATTTCCTCTTAAGGGGAATAGCCAAGGAATGGGTGACCCGATGGCACCGTAACTACCATGGCGCTGCAGGGACCCAGGGACAGGTAAAGGTACCTGAACAGTTGTGAAACCTCCCAATAGATCAAAGACTCAAAGTGAGTTTCGATTGCAAATCAGAGCTCACTTCTGCAGAGGGGAGGCTCACAGAGGGGGCTGCAAGCCTCCAGGACCCTTCGTACACACCCCAGGTATCTCTGGGTCCCCACGGCACTGTGATCGCTACAGCTCCATTGGGGCACACACACCCTCCCAGTCCCCGCCCCGCAAACACTCCCCAGTGGTCCTCGAACTCCTGGAGAGTTTTGAGAACTTCTTTGCTTGAGCATACGGTCAACTATGCTATGAATTATCATTCAGACAACATGTGCTCAGAGGCATAGTTAAGGCATCTGCTATCCAGGGTCAAAGAAGATTTTGTAGCACCCCTATGATGAAATCTAATTAAGTAAAGAAATTAAAAGTTTTATAGTTAATTGGCCATAACTTTTGATACGGATATTCCAACATGGTTTGATTCATTGCAGTCTGAATTAAATTACATTTCCAATGATATAAAACATGATGGTATCGTTTGTAATTGTTAAGGTTTCCACAATTTTGGCCACTAGTGTCAAGCTCAGCTTGTTGCCCCCGCCCAAAAAAACCTTGTTGCCCGGTGCAATTGCACCGCCTGTGCCCTCTTTGGCTATGCCACTGCATGTTCTTTCACAGTGCCCACTCCTTGCTGTCAAATCAGAGATAGGATTAAATTTAGAGATAGGGCTTTTTGATAAGGATAACATTGCACTTAATGGGACATGTATATCCCAAGGTAAACGACAGCTTTATTATGGTAATTTATTATGGTAATAAATAAATTATGCTGTTTCATCAGGTTGTGTTGATTGCTTTAGCGTTGTTGGTTACAGCGTTCTGAAATGTTTTATTACTGTAAGCCACATGTTTTAAGACAAAATGTACATTTAAAAAAAAAAAACACTAATTCAGTTATGTATGCCCCATTGTAGGATATCAACATTCAGGTTGCAAGCCCGTTGGTGAAGAAAATAAACCACTGAGATTAATGGGACTTTCCCATATGCAACTGAGGACACAACCCTAATCAACTATCCAGCACTGTCGTAGCAGTGCCAATGGGGCATATGCTGCATTCTGCAGTTGGGGACAGTCACGGAGGCCTCCTCAAGGTAAGAGAATGTTTGCTCCCTTACCTGGAAGCTGCACTGCCCTTACCTTGGTGCTGGAAAGTTGGTTAGGATTGCCTGGCAGGCTTAAGGCTTATAGGCCTAGTCCGCTATTTTGCAGTGTCAAGGCTTGGCATGTCTGGGGTCCAGAAACCTCAAAAACCTGCTGCTGTAGTCCTTACAACAATGCTCTGTAGGTCAGAAGAATAGGTCCAAAAATATTGCTTTGTAATTGCCAATCCTATCCAACTGCCCAGTGCTGATGCAACTATGCCAATGGGGCATGCGCTACATTCTGCAGTCACAGTGGCCTCCTGAAGGGAATAGATCATGCGTTCTCTTACTTTGAGGCAGCATTGTGGCTGCATTGAGGCAGGAAAATTGGATAGGATTTGGCCCTTTGCAGCAAACTCTGGAATGGATCCCAAGGCCTTGCACACAGGCAAGCTTCTGGGGTGGAAAAGCCTACTTTATCAGATGCAAGAGCCACCAGCCAAGATCTGCCAGTTTTTTGCACTGCTGAAAATCACTAGATTCACTAACCCTCTCCCATGAGTTCAACACCACAATGGGAGAGAGAGGCATTGCCTTGGAGTCTCCTAACCCCATCTATTTCCTTGGATTTGATCTAATTTGGCTGCTTGCTATGAACCGTTAAGAACGTGAGAATTGCCCGGCTCAATCAGCCTCAAGGTTTCTCAGCAGTGGCCAGCCAGGTCTCTCATGGAAGTCCCTTTCCATGCACAGGAGCACTCTTTTTTCCCCACATTGCACAAATGGGAATCCAGTTTCCAGCTCTCAGCCCTTGAGAACCTGCATGGCTTTACAACAGCAGCTGCAAACTCTTACAATAATTAAAGATAATTGAGCTACTCAAAGCATTCAGTGACATTTCTAGGGATGGGGAATGCTAAGTATTGCAGGAGACTGAGCTCCTATGTAACACAGTCCCTCTCCCAGAGCCATTTGCGGCTCAAAGAGCAAAGTCTGCAAGCTGCTTCTCTGAGCAGTGAATGCCTCTGAAGATGTAGGAGAGGGACCATGGTACAAGCTCCTGCAACTCTTAGCATTTTCCCCCTCCTGTAGGAACACCACTGAAATCACACAGCTACAATTGTGTGCAAATATTCCCAAAACTGAATTCTCAGTCTGCCACACTCAGCTAAACTTCAGCACTCCTGCACCAAATCTCTCAAATAGTCATCCCCCCATCAACTATGGCCCCACAGCTATGTTTCAATAAAGTGGGCTGAAACCTCATGTCAGGGCAGCTGTACTGGCTCCAGTCTGTCACTAAAATCAGTCCCTTTTACACTAGCTGAGGGTCTGCCCTCTGTTGGCAAGGGCAGTTTTTCTCCAAAACTGAAATGATATGAAAAAAATCAAGGTTGTCATTTGAATTTATTTATTTTTCCCTAGAGTCCGTAGCATGCTACATTAACCTGACAATGTTTAATCATGTGTTCATATTTTTTTTTTCACAAGACATTTTCATGCAATTCACAGCTGCAATTGACTTTACATTGACATTATACAGGTTTCCATCTAGCCATGTGAAAAGGATCGCTTTTAAGGCGTCTCCCAAAAGTGTCCCAGCTCCAACAACATGGGAACAGTTGCCTCTTAGTCCATATTTTGTGGCTCTTGGTTTTAACACCAGAACGATTGTGGTCATCATAAAGTCAGCAAGCTTCCTATGTAGTCCTTTTGCCACTGCAGAGTTCGCTGGTCAGCTTCTAATATCCTGAGGAGTCCTCTCTTTGAATGCTGCATTCAAGTACAATATCTGAACATTCCCAATTGTCTAAAAGGCAAGACTCATTTGATCCAGTTTAAATCTTCTGCAGTCCTACATTTATCACAACTATGCTTAAAATTGAATTTTTTTTCCTTTTTCCGTAATAAACATTCAGCACTAAAGCCATGAAGTGGTCGCTATTTGGCATTTTCCAGTGAAGTGCAAGAAATAAAATAAGTTATGTCTTTATTGCTAAGGATAGTAACAAGCAAAGTCACTTTTTACATATAGTTTACAAGGGCTATAATGCCTTCCTCTTGATGCCCGGCAGTTCCACCACACTGCAAAATATTGTACGGCAAATTGTCATTCTAGGAAGATGTGTTTAATATTCTAGAGTCTGAGGAGTCAGACCTTTCGTCATAGTCATCTTCTGTATAAATAGGTTGTTTGGACACAATTGGACAGCCATCGTCAGAGATTGGGATTCTAGGATCTTCTGAAGGGCGAGGAGGAAGGACGGGAGAGCTTCGGAAGACACTGGTAGAATTCGTGGAGAAAGGGCTGACGTACTGAGACCTCAGCTGGTACTGCTGCTGCAGGGTCATGGTGTTCCACAACGTAACGTCGTTGGGTAAAAATGGACTAGACTGGTTTCTTGCCAAAGTGTTCCTCAACATCAGTGGATACCGGGGTGGCTGTGGAAATGGGTGCTGGAGGGGGACAGCCAATGGGTTTGGCACCACATTGCCAGTATCAGTAGAAAACCTCAGGGTGTCGGGGACTCGAAAAGCAGACCCTACAGACCACTTTGAGGAAGAAATGGGATAGGAGCTCAGCGTGTGTTCGAAAAGGTGGCCATTGGAGGGCAAAACCAGACCTTCCGATTCTGCAGAAGTTCTGTCTCCCCCAGCTATGGAGGACCTGCTGGACAGAAGGACCTCCACGGCACTCACCAGGTCCCCGCCGCAGCCTTTCAAGATCAACTCGAGCACCGTTGGCTTTTGGTTGGGGAAGATTTTTTTTAACACTTCGAGGGGTGGCCGATTGGCTTTCAAGCCAAAAGGCAGAGAAACAGTCCCTGATGGACCTTCTATCAGGAGGTGGTTTTGCTCCGGTTGGTACTTGGGACTCTCGGGCCTGCTGTCGGTGCTCCCGCTGTTTTTCTGGACGGCATACCCCCCTTCGTCCACCGAAACAATTTCAGGGCTCTCGGGAGCAAAACTGTTCTTGGCCTTGGTCACATCCGGGGAACTCCTTTGGTCTGTGTCTTTGTCGCTGTAGGTCTCTGCACTGTCTGCCCCACTGACATCACCCAATCGCTCCTCAGTCATGTCTGCAAAAGAGAAGACAAGAGGGTGAAACTCCAGCACAGGACAACTGACAACACAATCCTCAGCGTGCTTACTCAGAAGTACGTTCTACAGTATCCAGTGGGACTTCCACCCAGGAAAGTATGCATAGCACTGAGAGCCTAGTATGCTTGCCATGTAAAGTGACAGTGAGTATACTTGATATACCAGCAAGTACAAGAAATGGCTGGCCAGCTCTTCCACACCTAACGTCTCTCCTTACATGAATTTCCCTAAAGGGGGGGATTCCAGATTTTGATTCCTAGAGGGGGGCAAAATACTGAATTTTGCAAAGTTTTGCAGAAGCCTGTGCTCCTCTGTAAAGCGTCCCCTCCCCTTTGCCTTCAGAGCTACTTGAAGATCCTAGAGCAAAATCTCTGAGCCAGCTGTCTGAGCTGTGAATTGCTATGAAGGCAAGTGGGAGGAGCCACTTTACACAGGAGCTCAGCAGCTTCCTCCAAAACGTATTGTCGTTGTGTCCATCCCCCCCAGAACACCACTGTTTTGACTGGTCCATCCAACCCAGTCAAGTCATAGTGCCCAGTACAATCATAATGCTATTTTCTTTAGCGCTGATTTGTTACAGTGCTCTTTGTCCCACTCGCAAGTGTCGTTGGCACCAATAGTGCTATCATCACTGGATTACCACTCCCATTAAGGGAGAACTCTGCTGCCCAAGGGGGTCCCAACCCCCAGATTGGGAACCACTGCTCGACTGAGTGGTAGAACTCATGGAAATCAAATGAACTGATTTAATTACCTAAAATAATTTATTCAGCATCATAACATAAAACTGCAAAGGAGAACAAAGTCCCATCCCCTGATAACTGGAAATCCAAATATGCCCCAACCACAACTGCAGTTCTGAAATTGTTCCAAAGTAACCCACACATGTTCAAGTCTATTCTTGTAATGAAGTCTAGAAACATTTTTTAAATCTAGGTTATTAGTTCTGTGCCTATTACTGTTCCTATCACTAAATTTTGTTCTTTGTCAACACTTGTGTAATATTTTGGGGTGTACATGGCCTTGGGTACAACTCCTTGAGTGCTAAAGCAAAGATTTAACTGTATAAAACAGCTATATCAACTAGCCCTAGATCCCCACTAATTGGAAATGAAGATAAGGAAACCAGATTCTCCATCCATCCATTATCTTCCCCTGCACTGTAGCAACAGTCTTTCATAGAATCATTTTGGAATCAGAGTTTGGAAGTTCTCAGCTATGTCATCTGAAGCCTAAAGAAGCCACCCTGTAATTCCCAAATAATCACTGACAAATGCATGCATTTTAAAAATCTGTCCTTTTATTCAAAAGCACCAAGACGAAGAGCCCAATCCTACGCATGTCTACTCAGACGTAAGTCCCATTATCATCAATAGGGCTTACTCCCAGGTAAGTGTGGATAGGATTGCAGTTCTAATATGGTTGCACTGATGTCATAAGACTTTCAACAGATTAGATTTCAGTGACTTCATTAGGTCTAAACCAACTGAGACCCAAGACTTACTGGAGATATCAAGAGAGATATCCATAGGAGTGAATCTTCCTTTATCATTGCTCACCAATGCAGACATTTGCATGGCAAAACCATAGGTAACCCAAGTCAATGTTGATATAGGAAATTCTCTCCTGGGTGCCCTCTCAGACATCCCTTCATTTTAGACAAAATGCTTGTGTCTTGATTATTAGGATGCTCTCAACAGTACTTCTTAATAACCAAACCAAGTTTCACAGCAAAGAAACACCAGATACCGGCCCAAACACTACCCTGTGCTACAGCAACACAGAAGCACAAGTCGACTTATTTTGTACTACACCTCAGGGCCAAATCCTATCCAATTTTCCAGTGAAGATGCAGATATGCCAAAAGGGCATGCAATGCATCTAATCCTGCAGTGGGGGACTGTCATAGAGACCTCCTCAGAGTCAAGGAATGTTTGTTCTCATACCTTGGAGCTGCATTGCAGCTGCGTCAGTGCTGGAAATTGGGCTAGGATTGGGCCCTCAAGCTATTAAAACAGAAACTGATGTACATTCTGGTATTCTGTTCACACACTTCACTGAAACATTTGTTAATGTCTATAGAGCAACAACACTGAACTTCATTGAAGGGAAATTAGGCTTAGAGCATTTTCAGTGTGGTTTTAATGAATGTTAAAAATCATGTAGATGCTCCCTATTCTTATATTCAATTTTATTATATGCTACTGAGTTGGGAGTTGCTGGAGAGATTAGAACTGTCTACAATCCCTATGTAGCATTTATATTTAAAGAGCAAACAAACTTTTGTAATTAGTGTCTATATTTTAAAAATTAGATACCTGATGATCATCCACTTGAACAAAATGTACATGGTTGGTAAAAGAATGATCTGCTGCTCCAATTAAGTAACTTATGAGCATCAGAAGAGAAAATGCATCTTTTGTATTTGCAATTTTTACCATGAAAATTCAAAATTATTTGCAGCGGAGAAGTATAAATTTAAAGAAATGTTTTCAGCGTAGTTCTTTTTGTTTACTGATCCCCTGCCCTTAAGGAAAATTTGAGATGCCTGCAATGGTCTCTACTACACTGCACACTAATGAGTCAACCAAAGGGATTTTGATTTTGGCTGAATAAAAATCTGAATTTATCTCAATGACAACAAACATCCATTTGCACCACCTGTGGCTTTTCTGACAAACAGCCACTTGCAGACTGTTTGTCATCCACTATACAAGACACCACATTCTGCCCATCACTTGAGTCTTATTTTATCATGCACATGCATACACATCTATAAACTGTATATACTATATACACACATCTATAAAGCATCCTGTGATTCACAGCCGTTGCTATAGGTCAGGATAATGCAATGCTTTGATGAGGGTCCTCTACCCAATTCCTTGGGGAGCTGAAAACAGTCGAGGAGACCTGCGTTGAGACCTGCCTCTTTCTGAGGCCGCAGCAGCCTAGGCTGAGGCCCTGCTCCAGCACATTTGATGGATGGAGAGCTACTCCTTCCCTCCCCACAAGCTGTTCCGCAGAAAGTGCTGACTGGATGGCAGGGAAGGATTTCTCATCAATGCTCTTTGATTGTATTTTGCAAACAAAATGCCTGTTGCCTGGTAACATTTCACTTGAGCCTGACCTTCCCCAAAAGTTATTGCTATCAGATTCGATTTACACTGTCCTCCCGTGATTACTGTAATCTTTTAAACCGGGAACTTCATAGATCAGTGGGGGGGAAAAGTGCGCAAGTCAATAGTGCTTCTATCCATCAGATTTATAAGCTTCCTACAGTCAGAAGAAGAGTTGGTTTCTGGTTCACAAGGGAGGGTTTTCAGGCAATTTCAGAAATCTCTGTGCCTCTGGTCTGAAACTGCAGCACCTTTCCCCCAAATTGATGCAGAGGCCAATGTAGCCCTCCAGAGTTTTAGGGTCTGGAATGGGAGAAACACACAGCAGGTTAAGATGGTGAATTCTATTAGATGGTTTGGGTTCTACCAGTGGAGATCAGGGAAGCCTTACTGGTGGCTGAAGCAGAAGATATGGAAGACAATGGAAGAAAGGTAACATGATTTTCAGGGAATTTGCAGAAAACAAGCAAACAGCACAATCCTATGCGTGTCTACTCACAAGTAAGTCCCATTTTGTTCAATGGGCCTTACTCCCAGGAAATTGCACAGAGGATTGCAATCTCAGCCAGTAGGATTTACAAGAAATGGAGTTGATCTAATCACTGTTAAGCATTTTTAAGTCTCTGTTATTTCAGGAGGAGAATTAAGTACCTGCTAAAATTTCCCCCATTGAAATAATATTCTATTAGCCAGTCTGATTCAGGCAATAGTCCCAATGAAGCCAACTAAGAAAGAAAAGTTGCTCTGGGTTTCTTTAATCTGTGGAGTATAATGATGATTACTCAGAGTAAGTTAAATTTTCCCTGATGTAAAATGCTAGACATCCAGAGCAAGCCAGTTAAAGCACAATGTTTTGATTGAAGCAGCTGTTTACATGACATCTCACTAATTACTACTAATTATACTTCTCCAGGGACACTGTTCTCAATACGTCTGGATCTACAGAATTTATCAGGGAACGGGCTGCAGCTCAGGGTCCTCAGTTAAATCTCTGACATCTCCAAGAGGGAGACAGAAAAAAAATATCCCTTCTGAGACCCTGAAGAGCAACTGCTAATCTAGGATGTCCTTAAACCCAAAGTTTAAATTCCAGCATTGGGGGGGGGGAGAGGAATCAATCAATCAATCACTAGTATTTATATACCGCTTTTCAACACAAAGTTCACAAAGCGGTTTACAGGCAAATAGTTACATTAAAGCTAAATGGCTCCCTGTCCCAAAAGGGCTCACAATCTAAAAGGATGGAGAACACCACCAGCAACAGCCACGAGAAAGACACTGTGCTGGGGTGAGGAGGGACAATTGCTCTCCCCCTGCTAAATATAAGAGGACACCACTTGGAAAAAGTGCCTCTTGCCCAGTTAGCAGGGGTAATGACAAGTAATGACAAGGGGAAATGACAAGTTTTTCAGGTGGCTGAACATCCATGTAAAGGAGCCTCACCCCCTCACCTTCATAGCCATTCAGGCCGCTTTGCTTTCACAGTCATTGGCTATGAATGTGGCCCTTTCTAGGAATGTCACTGATTCCATCCCCCACCGCTATGGGATGAAATCTTAAAGCTACATTTCCCTTTTAAGGTAGTGGAGTCCCTACACCTGCTATGGAAGAGGAAATATGTGATTAATGAATTGCTCTTGCCATTAAAACGGTCACAAAAATTATTAGTAACTGCCCCCTCCCAAAAGGAAGTAAGTAAGTCTACGAACTCAGGGCCTCAGTGGAGGTTCTGGATGCTGTGAAGAGTTTAACTGCTGACCAGGTGTCATGGGAGAGAAAAGGTTCCCAAGTAAAGAGTGCATGTGCCTTGTGCTTGGGGTGTGTAGATTTTCTACAATAAAATTCTACAATTTTAGGCACACAGAGGCAGAGGTTTCCATTGTTTGGCAATATTTGCCTTTGGAGGGAGCTGTTTAAGCAAAAAGCTGCCTGCCACCAGTTGCTAACATCAACTTCTCATCCACCTCTAATAGCAAAGGCATGGTGGTACCTTGAGGGGAAAAAAACAATTTTTATATAGAGTGGTTTTCTTTTATAGATAGCATTTTTTCCAAGGACTCTTGTCCATTTGTGTTTAGAACAGGAGCATTAATATGAAATATACACTTGGTTTTTAGAAATCTAACACAGGGACAAATTTCGCCTCCTCATTTCTCCCCACCGCCATTATAAATGGTTTGTTTTTTTAATGCCACCTTTGGTTTGGTTCTAAATGATACCTCATTAACCAAGCTTTGGTGCTCTAGTTATTGTCTAAGAAAGGAAAATGCCACAAAATTCATTTAAGAGCTGTCTGTTTTCCACCTTTATGGAGGTTTACGCAGACGTAAGTTCAATGGGACTCACTCTCATTGTCCATAGGGTTGCAGCCTTGCAAGGGTTGTAACCTTGGGCTGCGATCCTATATGCACTTAAAAGGTAAAGGTTTCCCCACGACCGACTGTAGAGGGCGGTACTCATCTCCGTTTCAAAGCCTGTAGAGCCACGTCGAGGACAAACTTCTGTGGTCATGTGGCCAGCATGTGCTGGTCATGTGGCAGCATTCAGGTGCTTTCAAACTGCTAGGTTGGCAGGAGCTGGGACAAGCAACGGGAGCGCACTCCATCACGCAGTCTTGAACTCCCAACCTTCCGGTCGACCAGCAACAGCGGATTAACCAAGTCCCCTGATATGCACTTACCTGGAAGTAAACCCCATTGAACACAATGGGTTTTACTTCTGAGTAGATATGCATAGACTTGTGCTGTCAGTACACCAGGTATTTACTGACTGGTTATTATGTTGTTGCCTCTCAAGCCCCTAGAAGAGGGGGTATAGAACTAACTCCAACAGGATTAATTCAGTAGACAACAATGCTGGCTACAATCAAAATGCGTCTGGGGGGCACACAGGAGGAAGAGGAGTCAATTTCACACCTACTGGCTGGAAGCAGAGGCGGATCTAAGGGGGGGGCAAATCTGTAAGTTTTGCAAGAAGCCTTACCTTGCAGTAGAAAACACTCTTCTCCTGCACTGTTCTAGCCAATCCTCACAGGGAACAGCAACATCTTGGCCTTGCTTACTGGCTACAGCAGCAAGGGAGAGGAGGGATTTACATGACAGGGTAAGTCTTCTTGCAAAACTTACAGATCCCCCCCTTAGATCTGCCTCTGGGTGGGAGTAGACTTCCAGCAGGTATAATCATGGAAGGGTTTGCTTGCTCAACAGTAATGTATGTAGCATTTAAGGCTATCCAGAATTTGCTGCACTGAAATTGATTCACAACTATTTTTTTTTAATTGCTAACAATCTTGAAGTCGTTTTTTAATATTGACATCACATGTAATAAGTGGATATTCGGGATCGATTCACACATTCTGACTCCCCAAGAAATCAAATCCTTCCAAACTGGCTCAGAGGCTGATATTGTTTGCTTGGATTATTATTATTCCCTCGGTCTTGAACCTGTGGAGGGAGAGAGGTCTAAAAGTCCAGTCTTCACCAAAGTCTTCCTGTGAACAAATCTTCAGGTCCATTGATTGCAGTGGATTTATTTTCCAGTCATGATTGCAGCCTTTCTTGAGTGCGGTGGATTCTCTACGCATATTTAATTCGTAAATCCATCTCCCATCCTTACTCAGCAACTGAAAAGTGCGCACGCCCGCACAACCTTGGCCACGAGTGCACCAGACCTTTCCTGCAAATCCAGTTGCGCTGACCCTTTGGGACTATTGCATCCTGGCTCCAAGACGAAGTCGAAATTCCCGCCAGGAACATGCAAAAGAGGGGGAAACGAAGTGGGGGGGGCTGTTTACAAGGGACCAACTCAAATGCTGGAGAAAAAACGCTCTCCGAGAAGTTCCCCACCAGGTAGATTACCATGAACGCCACTGCCGAGGAAACAGATTTCTGCCGTGCCCGGCTCCCCCACCCACACATGCAAAGCCCCGGCCCACTTAACTTAGGAAATAGCCCACCCACACCCCGGTTGATCCAAGAGACTTCCGCAGAAGGTCTCGGAACGAGGCAAACAGGGTGCACGGAGGGTCAGCGGCTTCCATCCGGGGCAGCGCAAAAGGCGCTGACTTCCGAGTAGACGGAGGACTAGCTTCACTTCAGACAGGGGCGCCTCAGGTAGAGCAGCGTGTGCCTGCCCGCCTGCCTTCCCACGCTCAAGAAGGCGACCTCGCGTTCTCCGGAGCGTTTCCCGGGGTCTTCGCGGCAACAGGTCTCCAAAGAAGCGCAATCCACACGAACGGGGCCTCGCGGACTACAGCCTCGCTCGCTGGCTGATCTGGGCACGAGATGGATTCCAGCAAGCTCAGCACCGCCACAGCAAAACCTCCCGTCCCCCACGCCACATGTCGTGACCACGCGAACCTCTCCCCGCACGTCCCCGGTGCGCGGGCGTCCCTCTTCCCGCTGAGACTCCCCCAGGCCAGGCGAGGAGGACTTGATGGAAACTTCAGGCCCGGGACGAGGTTTCTCCCCCCCCCCCCGGTAATTGCAGCCTTGACGGGTGATCAGATGTCTTCTTGCCAACGTTCGCTCGGCCTGCGAGGACGGTCCCCTCCGGTCTGTGTTCATCAAACTGCCGCGCCTTCGTGTTCCAAGGAGCAGCGGGCAGCCTTCCTTCCCCGAGCGGGGCGAGGAGAATTTCAAGCCACCTGGGAATGGGAACCGACAGCAAAGCGACGCCTTCGGGACTCTCCCCTGCAGTTACCGAAAGGTGGGGGGGGGGAGAGGAACAACGTCACCCTGCAACGACCTTTGCAGGACAGCGAAGCCTGCGCGCATCGGCCCACAGACTCGCCTCACCTGATCTCCCCACCAACACCAATTCGGATTTAGGACGAATTATCCCGCCGCCGCCCCTCCCCCCCATAAGTCCCCAACCTACCCAGATAATCAAGGGGGTCGCTAATTAAAATTCGTTCTCGCCCAAGAGCCGGTGGCTTATTTTCAAATGATGTCCTTCCATTTGACTGGATTGTGAGCCTGGAAACCCGTTTCATTTCTTACAAAAGTGGGGAGGGTTGTGTGCGCGTTTGTTTTTGACCCGATCCGATCGTGCAGCCCGACCCTACGCTCTCCTCCGCGTCCCATCGAGTTTAATGGAGTTTTCCCCCAAGTAAGCGAGCGTACAAGACAGAGTGGAGAGCGCTGTTTTCCCTGAGAAATGAAGATTTCCTCTTAACAATGAAAGGCTCAAAACGGGGTTGCGGCGCTGATGCTGTTGCTGGAATAAGGGAAGGGGAAAGAGAAAGAAGATTAAAAAATTGCATCCACCCAAACAAGTCACCTATTTTATTTGAGGGTGCCCTGCCCTTATATCCACACATGCAGAGCCGAAGAGAAGGTATAACAACGGAAGCGACACCAAGAACTTTCGAGGAAATAGAATCGACTCTAACCCCCCCCCTTTTTTTTCCAAGGCTCCGGGTCCAACGCATTGCGCGCTCTCTGCTTTAGCTCTCCTAGATCTTAACGGGATTCTCTGGAACCGGTTACAGTCATTGGTGGTCACGATCCCACGAAGATCAACACTTCCCAGATGCCAGTGAGTGAACAGGCAAAGGGCCGTTAAGCCAAACAGCAAAACGTAACTGCGGGGGGAGAGAAGGCGTTTAACCGTCCTGATCAAATTGGCAGGGGCACGTTTGTACTTCACTTACTCCAGGGCCCTTAAGATGCTCCTGCAGATGGGAATGCAAATAAACTCCATAAAATGGCACTGTTGATTTTTCTATCCTGCTCTTATTGGCTAGCGAGCGTCTTGGGTTTTCCTTTTCCAACCCCATTTCCGCTGCCACCGATTCGGGTACGGATCTCCAACCAGCTTGAACAAGACTGTAGAGCCTGGCTGTCGAGTAACTTCACGGTTTCACTTTTTTTTTTTTTTTTTTTTTTTGGGGGGGGGTGCTGTTAGCTGGCTGCTGTCCTAGTCATCCGCTTTCTATAATTCAGAGGTTTATGGACCCAGTTCTTGCTTTGGTTTCCTCGCCCACCACATACAGGCAATAATAGAAACATCTCGTTTTTAAAGCCGTCCATATGCCTGCCATAAGCTAGGAAAATTCTTTCACTCGATCACACACCAGGGTCCGAATCACATTTACTTGGCGTTCCAGTAACTGCAACGGAATTCGCTGCCTCTGAGCAGCCAGACGCACCCCCAACTCTGCATAAAATCGGGCTGCGCCGCTGCAGCGCTACACCCACTTATTTCGAAGTAAGTCCTACTGAACTCAGTAGTCTTATTTCTGAGGAAAAATACCTACTTGCATCTCCCCTTGTGACCTCTTTCAGGAAGTCTGTTTAGTTGGCTTTTTTCTATCCACTCAGAAGTTCCACTGTAATCAGTGGGACTTACTCTCTGGTAAATGTGGATAGAATTGCAGGCTACCTGGAAGTAAGCCCCATTTATTATAATGGCATTTACTTCTGAGTAGGCATGAATAGGATTGTGCTCCAAATATTACAGATATTACTGAGAAACGAAGATGGGGCGCAAACAACTCTTTATCCCGGAATACTCACTCTCCCAACACCTTAATCTCGCTCGCCAGTGGTCTTTTTGTTTAGGGCTACCAGATTCAAACTGGGCCAGAGTGCCTATACCTTTAACCATTGTACAGAACAGGGAATTTGGGCAGATGCAGCACATCATGGAAGGGTTTCAAAAGCTGCCCCTGCCAAAATTCCCTCTTCTATAGAATGGTTAAAGGTATAGGCACTCTGGCCCAGTTTGTATCTGGTAGCCCTATTTATGTTCATAAACAGGAACTCTGGGCGGACTGACTTTGAATAGGGCAGAGAAATTCAAAGGGTGTTAAAGGCGCAACTAATCCGCATTCAATGATTGCGAATTTCTAGCCTGAAGGCTGAGAGAGCAGCGGCAGGTTTCAGGACCCCTTCAGTGCAACTAAACTTGTTCCAATAGGAAGTTTTGCTACGATTGTCTATGCTAAAGATTAAAGAGTTTGGGGATGGGGGGGGGTTGTTTGTTAAGAAATAAAGTCCTTCCCATTTCTGCGCAGGCATCAGAGGGTGGCCTCACGTGGTTGTTGGTGTGTTGGCCGCTAAATTAAACACACGCACCAGTGGACACTGACATTATTGCTGGCCATGATGTTTACCAAATATAACGACAACGCATAACCTGATGTGCCGAAAAGACTCCCGTGCAGGGCATCCGGGACGCAAAGCCGAGACTTCAATCCGAGTCATGTGCGTACATGATCTGCCCTTTCGGCTGCCTCACGCAGGCCTCACCTCACTTATCCGATCTCGCATTTCTCTCTCTGTAAGATATGACTTCAAACGGCATAAACAAACAAAACCAACCCCAACCCCCACTCTCTCACTCACACTCACATGCACACACTATGATGGTGTGTTGCGCTTTCTACAGCTGGTCCTTGCCTCCGTTTTCCATTTCTCAATCGGCTCTGATGTCCTGGATGTTTAAAAACGACCTCCAGTTACAGTCTTCGACATTTTTCGCAAGCCCCCCCAACCCCCCCTTTTTTTTTTGCTAATTTGACATTTTAGCCAATTCGCTTGGCTTTAAATAAGGCAAAGTGCACCTCCTTTCCCCTCCCCACACCCCATAACCTACGACAGAGGTTACCTGTTGCGGAGGGGGGGGGCGGAGAAAGGTGAAGTAACCGCAGGGAGGTCCTAAAGGCTTCCTGAACCTGGGGAAGAAATTCCGCCGATCGCAGAGTCAGCACACCCCGGCTGCACGGCTTTCCCCGCAGAAGACCAACAACGTTACTGGTACTTCCAGCAGGACACCCGCCCACGTGGACATGATGCACGTCCACTTCGGGACTTTCTGGAGAGACTCCTGGATCCCTCCCTAGAGACTGATCGCACGACCTCACCGAAATCAAGAGAGGGGGCAGGATCAGGTCCAGCCTCTGCGTATTTACTCTGAGGAAGTCAAAGCGAGCGCTTACTCCCAGGTAAGCGAATAAATCTGACTGCAGACTTCGCTCCCTTGGACTTAACCTGAACTGGACGGTGGCTAGGACCTCCACCACTCAACGCAACGCATTTGTTAATACTGGTGTTCGGGGTCCTAATTTATAGACAAAAGGAAAAGGTGACTCGGGTGGAGCGAGTGGCTGAATCCTTCGGGAAGAGAGAGGATTCTAAAACGCCGCCCAAGGAAGGTCCCGTCCGGAGCCCCGACGAGGCGAGTGCGGGGCGTGGATCCGTGGGCAGGAGAAATGCGAGAGCAGGTCTGACCGCGGCCCCAGCCCCAGAGGCGTTTCTACAGGGATGGCAAAGCTCTAAGTTTTGCAAGAAGCCTTACCCTGTCGTGTAAATCCCTCCTCTCCCTTGCTGTGTAGCCAGTAAGCAACGCCAGGATTGGCTAAAACGGTGCCGGAGAGGAGTAATCTCTGCTGCAAGGTAAGGCTTCTTGCAAAACTTAGAGCTTTGCCATCCCTGTAGAAACGCCACTGCCCAGCCCTCTGCATCCCCTCCCCTCGGTAACGGTCAGCGAATGGTGCGGGTCAGGTGTGCCGATCTCTCGACGCGACCTGACAAGGCTACCCTGCTGGGCGAGAGGCGCTTGGTTCAGCCTTCGCGGAGATGGACGCGCTGGACAAGGTCCCGGAACGGTTCCCAAGTCAAGTTCGCCGTCTCTTCGAAAGGAAGCCTTTGCCATCGGGGAACGGAGCCCAACAAACGCAAGCAGACAGAAGCCGGAGGAGGAGGGGTGACTGGTCCGGCCTTCCGAGCGCCCGCGGCCGGAGCAAGAGCCCTCGCCCATTTCAAAGGGAGACCTCGAGCTTTCCCCCTGCAATCCCGCAAAGAGGACGAAACACCGAGACTTCCCCACCTTCCCACGATCGGAGCTCTTGTCTGGGTCCTTATGCCCCCCTTATGCCTTAAGAGAGTCTGGCTCCCAATTTATAAAACGCAAAACTGTATAAAACATATTAAGAAGAGGACGGAAACGCTTCTTCCCCCAGACGCTTCTCTCTCGCGCCTTTCCCCTGGACACCACCACCTTTTTCCTTCCCTCTGCAAAGAAAGAGACTCCGGAGACGCCGCTCGCCAGTTGTCCCAACTTCCCTGACAAACCAGAGCACGTCAACCCGATTCGAGGGAGGCACGATGAGTCTCGGTTGAGCCCGCTAGTTGCTTTCAGTGCGGGCGGGCTCTGCCTCTCCACAGCGTCCCGTACACTTAGCGTCGGAGGGTTATTCGTAACCCTGATTGCTTCCCCGTCCCAACTCCCCACGGAACTCACTTGCCCAGTAAGTATGCTCCGGAGCTCAGGCAGAACCTCCCATGCCAAGAGGCAGCCAGGCTCAAGGCAACTCCCCCAGTCCACAAGCGCGAGAGCTGCCCCTTTCCCTCCGCACATGCTCAGGGGCACTTCCACCTCCCCACTGACGGGTCTTCTCCCGCAGGTCCCCGAGAAACCGGAACCCCCTTTCTCCTCGGAGCACTCCGAGCCGCGGCACCCGCCGCCCTCCCCGGCCCACCTACCTGCTTTGGGCAGCTGCGACGACAAGACGGCTGCGGGCTGCTCGGATGCCCAGCGCAGAGCGGCGGCTGCGGCCAGCTCCATCGGGGGCCGGTGCGGAGCGCCGCCGGGTCCCTCCGCGGGGGCGGCGGCGGCTCCTGCGGCGGGGTGCCCTCCCGGCGTGGCGGCGGCGGCGGGCGCGGGCGCTCCGGCGGGCAGGGCGCGCAGGGAGTCGGGGATGAGGCTCTCGAGGCTCTCGTTGGCCTGCTGGCGGCGCAGCGCCACCTGGGCGGCCATGACGCGCTGCCGCTCGATGATGAGGATGCACTTCTCGCAGGTGCAGTCCTTGAAGCGGCAGTAGCGCTTGTGGCCCTTCAGCCAGGACAGCACGCCGTGGTTGCGGCAGCGCGCGCACTTGGGCGTCCGCTGCAGGGGCGCCCGGGCCGGCTGCGCCACCGGGCCGCCCATGTACAGGTAGGGCGAGCCGTAGCCGTTCATGGCGCGCCGGGGCAGCCGCTAGGGCATGCCCTGTCCGCGCCCGACGACGAGCCGCCGCCGAGGGCTCCGCGCGCCTTCCCGCCCGAGCGCAAGTGCAACGCGGCCGGCGGCTGCCTCGTTTGCCTTCCCCCCCCCCACGTCCCCGCCTCTCTCCCGGAGACGCTCCGCCCCTTCGCAGGAGAAGGAGGAGGAGGAGGCGCTCTTCAACTCCCCCCCCCACCAGCACCTGCACCAGCACCTCCGCCCGCCCCCTCCCTCCTGGTAGCTTCCCTTGGGAGGCAGGCCGCCAGCAAAAGCGCCTTTCGCGTCTATGAGCTCTTCGCCCCCACCCCCGCCAGGCAGATGGACTCGGCCGTCGTTCCCGCTTTCACCGGGGAACTCCCAGATGGCCTGGAAAGCTCTGTTTGGGGGCCGTGAACGGGACTGGAGCATTTCAGGGTGGGAAAGGGGGTTTGTGGAAGTGGATGAGCAAAGCTCTCCAGAAGGCTGGTTTTCCTCCACGACGTCCATATAGAATCTCTCAACGGGACCAACCAATTGCAGGAGGCCGAACCTCTCCAGTTCGGTCATTGGATGGCGCGCCAGGCGCTCCCCCTTCGGGACACTTCCCAAGTGACACTTCCCAACCCCGGGCCTCGTTGCCTGCCCAGGAGTTTGCAGGCCGACCCTGAGCCCTGAGAAACACGCTCCAGTCCTGAGTTCAGCGGGACTTGCTCCCAGGCACTGGCGGCGGGCTGTAGCACCACCTGTGCCTACTCAAAGGCGGCTTGGCGCGTGAAAAGAAGCGATGCCCGCAAAAGCCTGAAAGCCGTTGGCTGAATGTCCCACTCCGCGAAAACTTTGCAGGTCAGCCATTGGTCTAGGCGCAGACAGAAGTGGCATCGGGGGGAGGGAGCGAGGGAGCGAGAGATCTGCTTGGCTTAACCCCTTCAGAGGTTTCCTAATGCGAGCAGATGCGACAGAGGCCTGACGCCAGTTCGGATCGCTCGCTGGTATTTTTGTTGTGCAGAAAACGAAATCCCAGAGGCTGCTCTTTCCAACCGGCACGTTCTTTGCCGACTCATCAGGCTCCTATGAGATTAAAATAGGAACGTGATAAATAAAGTGTGCCTTGGAGGAAATAACGCACCTCTGTGGAGGGAGACACGTTGACCCTCGGAAAGTGCTGCCGTGCCGACCTTCCTGTCCCAAATCCCAAATTCTGTCCCAAAGAGTTTTAAAAGACTTTTTTTTTTTAAAAAAAAATGCATAATAAAAGGCTGCGCATCACTGTTTCGAACGGTGCAGAAGGGAGGAAAGAAAGCGAACTTGAAATTAGGCAAGAGAGGAGCACAATAAGCACGTATACGTGATGTGATGTGCATATTAATCCCGTGTTTCACTTGGCTGCAGGTTTAAAAATAAATCTTTCAGCGGGGATTTATAAGTATACCCGATTTGGGCAGAGCTTCCAATTCTTAACAACTGCAGTATTGCTTAAACGCTGGGTTTGTGCAGGTGAAGAAAGCAGGCTGTTTTCTTGCCAAACTCAAGACGAAACGTTGCTGTCTCTCCTTTTGTGTTGTCGGCAATCCCCACCCCAACCCCCAACCCCACCCCAACCGCCTCTTCCGTGTCCATTTGATTTCACTCCGGCGTTGCGTGTCTATCAGGATCGGATATGTTGCTTTGCCCTTACCTCGACACCGGAGCGAACATAATTGTTGCTTCCATTCATTCAAGTTTCAAGGGAACCTGTCTTAGGCCAGACCGAGGCCCACGCGGGGTGTGCCAGGCTAGTCAAAGTATTGCCAGGCTAGTCAAAGAAAGGATTTGGCCTGCGGAGGAGGCGTCGTGTGGCCTGGAAGGAAGGGGGCTAGTGAGAGGACAAGAAGAAAAGCGACAAAAGCGCCGCGTCCCAGGAAAAACGGCTCCCTGTCTTTGTTGTGTGAACAATCCGAGAGACTGTTCGTAGCGCCGGATTGGGGAGGTCGGCAGTCTCGATCGTTCTTACTGCGGGGAAATGGAGGCAGGTGCTGCCACCCGCAGATCGCAGCGAATTCAAAGGGACTCCGCTGAGGAAGGCGGCCTGAACGACACAGCCCCGGCCTTCGGAAAACCAAATTAAAAGGGGGAGACGGGGAGGGGATCCTCGGCGGCCAGGCGAAGACCGATTTCTCGCGTGTGCAGCACGTCCAGGCCCTTGTCCGGGGAGAGAAGCGACGGGAGCGAGCGAGCGTGGACGGCCGCGTCGGGGGGTTTCACTGGACTGGGGGTTTAACAACGCAGCCCAGCATTCCCAGCTGGGAATCGCGCTCTGGGTGAAGGCGCGCCTGGGGTACTGGGCCGATCTCCTTCCTCCTTTCAAGGACACGCAAGTTGGCCCTTGCGGACGTCCTTCCTTCACAGGACTAGACCTCGAGGCCAAAGCGGGCAGGAGCGCCGCGCGGCTCCCGACGGGCTTTCAAAGGCATTCTTCAGAAATGAGCGGGCGCCGGGGGGGGCGCGCGCGGGGGGCTCCTTTCACTGGAGTCGAGCCTGCCCTGCACCCCCCACCCCCGCTGGCCGGGGGCTACAGCGCGCCGGTGCCTTGTTCTCCCCGCTGGCTGGGAATCGTTTTCCCGGCCCGCGTATTTGACAACATCTCCCTGCAGGCCAGGTTGGGTTTGTGTTCGCCCCTCGGCCCCCGCCTGGGAGCCTATTGTAACCCAACACCTGACCAGAGCCGGCCCCATTGCTCGGGGCAGAAAGGGGTTAGTCAAGCACATGATGGGATCCCAGCAGACGGCCTTTCAGAAGGAGGGCCCGCGGTAAACGTCGCCACATGAACTCCGTTTCCAGGGCTGTTAAGCTCTTAATTGGAAAAAAAAAGAGAGGGGGACGGAATCCGAGGGGGGAGGAGGTGTCAAGGTGACTCCGACGTGGCCGCGGTTCGCGCCCGAAGAATAGCTTGAAAGGCGAAGCATATGGTCCCAATCACGTCGAGGGGAGAGCCAAGCCGAGGGGTCCGCCGCCGCGAGGGGATCCTGGGAAAAAAAGGCAGGCGCCGCCGCCGCCGCGGGCCGTGGAAAGGCAGGCCGGCTGGGGCCCACGGTGTGTTCGCGCCAGTGTGCCACGGGGCTCTGGAAGCCTGAAGCCGCCCACCTCCCCGTTCTCACGACTATTCTTGGTATTCAGGCAACCGGGATTCGTTGTTTACTCCCCCCCCCCAAAAAAAAGAAAACCACAGAGGAATCAGGGCGCCTTTCTGGAAAGCTGCCCCCAAACTGATCGCAAACACGTAGCAAAAGGGAAAACGATGTAGGTGAAGCTTTTCATTCACGCGAGAGCCAGTTGGCGCCACGGCTTTGCCCTCACCGCCACGTACCGGGCTCTCTCCTCCCAGGCTTGAGTTCCGAGATGGACTCGGCCCCAACCTTTTTGGCCTGCGATGTGACTCGCTGTTTAAGTTCCACCCGGATCAAGGAGGCTTAAACAGCGACCTGTCACGTCATCGCAATCGTGATCCTCGGGTGGAAATCGCACCGTACTTCCTAGTGTGTAAGTCGCCTGTGAGTTGGGGTGTGTAAGTCGCCTGTGAGTTGCTTTGACTGCAAATATTCACAGTAGTTCGGTGTTGGTTTTTTCCTGGCATGTCACTGACGGCGGCTTCTGTGCGGTTCCCTTCCCAGACGGTCCCACGCAGACATTGACCAGACCTAGACCACCTGAGGTTAGGGTGGCTATGCCACAACCGCGCCCTGCGAGCCCTGCCACAGTTTGTTTCTATTTATTTATTTACATTGTTATACCCTTCCTCCCAGGGCGGTGTACACGATTCCTCGCTTCCTTCTGTCCGCACAACCACCTCACCTGTGAGGTAGACGATGCTGAGAGTGACTAGCCCAGGGCTACCCAGGAAGCTCTATGGCTGAATAAGGTTTTAAACCTGGATCATCCAGGGCTAAGTCCGACACCCGAACCCCTACTGTTCTCGCAGTCGCTAACTGCAATCGTATGCACGCCTACTCAGAAGTAAGACTCGTTGCGTTCAACTGGGCTTGTTCCCCGAGAAGCAACTCGGGGAAGGACTGAGTGGGTATAGGAGGTATAGGAAGGACGGCAGCCTAAAACGCATTGAAATCCTTCTCCCCTTGTAGAGTGTAAGAAATCCAGCCTTTTAATCGATTGAGTTTAAAACAGGCTGAACATCCTTCCTGGATTTCACTTGTCCGGGAATAAGCGCCGTTTTTCAGTGAACTTGGCTAGAAGATGTAAAACGAATACTACGCCTTTTGTAGTTCTGTGTGTACAGCTTGGAGGTTTCAATGCCTACCTGACGAACTCGCTCCATTTTTTGTTTTTCGGGTATCCCACTCCTTGAGCACACTTCGCTAGAAACAAGTGTCATTCATTTAAGTGGAAATTACTTCCATTTTGGGAGCGTGGGTGGGGGGTGTCGGATTGTCCTTTAAATCGTCATTGGTAATAACAGTACTGCTTTAAGACCCCGCGGAAGGATTTTATGTTAAAAACGACCAACTTTGAGGGTTTTTTTTTAAGTTTGTCGAGGATTACGTAATAATGGTAAACTACAGAATGTGGAGGGTGCTCGGAGACGTTCCTTTCAGCTGTGTCTGCCTGCAAAGTTCGAAAGAGATACGATTTAGAGCCCAAGCCAACGCAGGTCTACTCGGAAGTCAAGCCCATTACAGTCAATGGGGCTTACTCCCAGGAAAGCGTGGCTAGGATTGCAGCCTTAGTTCGCTTCCAAAACGCGATTAGCTCGTTTTGGCCCCCGGGCACCTTGTCCGTTGACTGGCGTTCGATGGTGTCCTTCGAATTATTTCGGGCCCCAAATTCGAATCACCCTTTCCCGGGAGAGCCTCGACCGGCTCGGACTGCACTTAAAATAAGCCTCCAATTGAACTATAAAGGCAGGTTTTCCCCCCTCTCTCTTGTATGTGTGGGTGAGAGCGAGAGCAAGCGACCAGAGTTTATATAATCTGGAGAACAAATGAACACGAGATGCAGCTGTGAAAAATCCCCGGAAAATGAATAGAATTAATAAAGGTCACTGATCACCAACCATTCATAAATATTTGGTGACACGTTTCTTGCTCCGCCCACTCAAAAGCACAGGAAAAAAAACTCGTTTCCAGCATGTAAAATACAGGGCGGGATGGGTTCATTTTCGCCAAGGCAGGGTTTTCCTTGATTAAGTATTTGTACTACTGCTTATTGCTATATAACCAAGTTTCATCTTTGGAATTGGAGCAAAAAAATTCCTTATTTTTTTCCGGAAAGAAGCCTCACTGAATTCAGTGAGACTTCATCCCTCCCCCAGATAAGGGTGCATACGATTGAAGGGATCTGTGCAAACCGATTCCATGGATCTTGACTGAGAAATGAGTCCCATAGGAGATTTACTCTGAAGTAAGTGCACACGCCGCCTTAAAAGTACAAAACGTCGTTGCTTGGGAAAAGGAAGGCCCATCCAGCCCAAAACCATAAATAATATAATAAAAACAATAATGATTATATTTTTACGCTCTTTTTAAAAAAAGGAAACAACGCACAATAGTTAAATAATGCGCTTAAAAGTGACCAATGGTGCAAAAATATGCACACCTACCTGGAAAGTAAACCCCACTGAATACTGTTAGATGTACTCTTGAGTGATACGCCAGCATAGGATTGGGCGCACAGCTTCAATCGTATATGCACCAACTTGGAAGTTTACTCAGAAGAACTTCCTTCCGCGTAAACGGGTTATGGAGTCGTACTGTACGGTAGGGTTACCAGGTACAAACTGGGACACAGAGTGCCTATGCCTTTAACCATTGTATAGAAGTAAAGAGGGAATTTGGGCAAGCACAGCTTTTGAAACCTCTCCATGACGATTTGCACCTGCCCAGATTTGCACCTGCCCAAATTCCCTCTTCTGTACAATGGTTACAAGCATAGGCACTCTGTCCCAGTTTGTACCTGGTAACCCTATGTAAGAGCCCAAGCCCAAGGCATGTTTACTCGGAAGGAAGTCCTCCTGTGGTCAACCGGACTCATTCCTGCCACACGTGCCAGGGAGACTCGTTTCGCTGGCTTCCCCCGAAACCGAAAGGCGTGCGTGGGTGGGGGGCGGTATGATGCAGACCACCCCTTCCCTCCGGCCTTCGTAGGCAACCTGCTACAGAGACGGACTTTGCTAGCTGCGAATCTCGCTATACCTTTCTAAACAGGCCCGGTGACTGATGAGGAGATGCTTCGGGCTTGATCGCTCATATGAAGCTATATATTTGCCCTGGAGGCGGGGGAGAAGAGATGGAAAATAGATGGAACTCTAGAGGCACGGGGGACCCCCCCCCCCAGAATCACCCCTCTTCACCTCCTCAGTCACTCCAAGACGTATTGGTGCTAAGAAATCAATGACAAGTTCAGGACGGATGAGTCCCGGTGTTCGCTGGCACATCCGAGCTCCGGGATGAACTTCGGAGAAGCAGGTCAGCAGCTTTTGTGAATAGCACAAAAGGGGCATTTCCTGGAACCCGAGACAGAAGGCGAAAGGGAAGTTTCAGTTTTCCGACCACTCAGGATTGAGCTGGGCTTTGATTCTTTCCCCCTCCTGCTTCTAGACAAGGCCGCGTCTCCGCTGTCCTTTAGAAAAACACCATCCTTACAACCCCCCCCCCCCCACCAAAGGACCTAATCGGAGAGCCCTCGGACCATGCACGCGTCCTGTTAAGCCGTGGAACTGGCACAATAAGGGAGGTGCGCCGACGCGTCACAACCGAACTTGCCCGAGAATGTTCTACTTGGCACCTTGGGTGAAATTGGCAAAACCAGTCTGGAGGGCAAGGTGAAATTGACAAAAGAACGGCAGGTGCTGAACTCCGAAGGCAGGACTGTAGCTAAACATTAGGGGCCTGATCCATCTCATCGCATAGCAGCACAGTCAGAAATGTGCAAAGGTACCCTTTGGGATTCTGTTGGTGCGTGTTCTGTGTTATTCACGCCCTGGCTAATGCCGATCAGCCTCAGGAGTAGATGAGTTGACATTTTAGTGCTAATGCACAAGCTGTGTAATGTATTGGGAGGGAGCCAATGGATGGGAACGGCAATTAATTGATCGAGAGATGACAGCAGCACTCACTGCTTACCTCTTAGCTGGGGGGGGGCAGGACCAGCACTCGGCACATGCTCAGCTTCATGTGTTCCTTCCAGACCAAGCATAAAAAATGGTAACAGCACAGTTAAGTCTTGTGCTAAAACATGGAGGAATCGCTTTTCATGACATAGGTGGAGAGAAGACTGAAAAAACACATTTGCCCCAGTTGACTTCCAAAACTTCTACATGTGAGTTCATGGCAACGTTTTTGCTAGCAGAATTTTTCCTCCATGTACACTTTTCCATAACACACTGTATAGCCATTATTAAAATGAAAATTACATTTTGAAAACAGGCATTAAAAAAATTACTCACTTAATTTCTGTTTCTTTAAATGTTCTGATCCTAAGCTCCACCCTAATCACCACTACGTAGAAGGAAGTTCAATGTTAAGTGGATGAGATGTATTTCGAAGGAACTTAGTCCAGGATCAGATCCCAGACTGTGATTCTCAGTTTGGATGTACACTGCAGCCAATCCTATTTATTTTTGCTCCTTATAATAAAATTACTATCTGAGTAAAATAATAAGGAAGTACATTTAGACTAGTACACTTTCAGGGCAATCCTATACGTATTTACTTAGAAGTAAGTCCCACTGTGTTCAATGGGTCTTGCCTCCAGGTAAGTGTCCCCGTAAGAAATATAGCCCTTGGGTGTGCATTTGTGTTAGCGTACACATGATGGTTAGGATGCCATGACACAACTTGCTCAGATTCTAACATGCTGAAACCTCCTTAAGATCAGTGAAACATGTCTATAAGGAAAGAAATATGGGTTCTTGTCCCAATAATGAAATTCAACGGATGCACTTCAAAACAGTAGTTTATGAAAAGACTGAGCTAGTGGTTCCCAAATTGTGGGTTGGAACTCACCAGTGGGTTGCGAGCCAATTTCAGGTGGGTTGTGAAGCAACTAGAACAGCCATATTGAAAATATGGGAAGATGGGATGCTGGAAAGAGGGAGAGCTGTGTGGGTGTTTTGTTTGTATCAAGGTTGTAATCAGTCTTTTTTCTTTCTGATTGCTTTTGGAAAATGGCTGAGAAATAACCCAATTCTTAGAAAAGCAGCAGGCTATGGCATTACAATTAAGGCACTTGCAGCTGTGACCTCACTTCTGGTGGGTCCCAGACAGACTGTCATTCTAAAAAGTGGGTCCCAGTTTGCTAAAAGGTTTGAGAACCACTGGATTAAGCAATTCTGACACACCAGGAAACAGATTAGGTCCTCCTCAAGATTACTGTCTTTAACTCCTTGGTATTATAAATCATCTGCTAAAAATGTTCTTGTCCCATGAAAGGTCTTCATGCCATGATTAATTATTAGAATAGGGGCACTGCTGTTGAGCTCAATACTGAAGTCATACCTGCCTCTGCTCCGTGAAATTCCTACATGGAAAGCCCATCTATATACATAAGGCCATCACAAGTTGCAGTCTACATGTAACACATTAATTTCTACAGGTGCTCATTTATGACAAGGGAAGGACTCTTTATGCCTAACATAAAATAAGGACATAGAAGTGCCTTCTGCAAATAAATTTTGCAATGCACGAAGCAGTTCTAGTTCTAGATGTTTGGGTCAAACTGTGACCATTCAACACTTTACACAGGTTCCAAAGTGCTTCTGAACTACAACACATATTCAAGGTGTGAAAAATGGAGTTGAGTCCTACTCCCACATTATATGTCATAAGTCTCAATACAATCAATGCTTCTCAAGAACAGACTTTACAAAGAACAGTGGGGGACATGATGATGCAACAATAGTGTAAGGGGAGACACGTTAAATTTTGCATCCTTTCTGGTTGGCAAGTGCTATCCCAGCAGTTTTACCCCACCCCCCTTTTGAGCTGTAATGATTAGTTTCTACGTCAATTGCTTTTGGTGAGGCGTAATTAATCCAGTCAAAAGATGCAGCACATATTGGTGCATGCAATAAAACAGAAGCAGCTATACAGGCATGCCCCTGTATCTGCAGGGGTTCCATTCTGGATCCCACCGTAGATACCTGAAACTGTGGATACCGGGGATGCCTTTTTAAAGATAGTGAAACATCAGTGGTTTTGCTGCAACAAAGTTAAAAAAAATTTGTTTAATGTTCCCCTATGTTTTTAATAGGAATCCCAGTATCCGTGGATAACTGAAACTGTGGATTCTGAATCAACTGGGGCACGCCTGTAGTTGCCAATTATTTTTTTTCAAGCACAACTCCTTTAACAGCTACAAAAACTGACTTAACATTCAATAAGTGATGTTCTTCCAAGCATAAAGAATATGATTCACTAAAGGAAAAGCTTCACCTGCCAAATTTCTTCTGATTGTGTAGTTATTAAAAGTATAGGAGCTCTGCCAGAAAAAATGTGGCAGCTCTAGCCTTGTAGCACCTATCCACTTGTCTGAGAATATATCAAAGAGGATGCAAAAGGGTGTTTTTCCCTCAGATGAATCTTTCTTGCAATGTTCCAGTGCCTTTGTTTTAAATCAGCAGCTTCTCAAGTGTGTGCTAGACTGGGAGCATAAAGTTGTGAAACACAACGGAAGTAGATATCCAATATAGTAACCGCCTCCAGGAATGTTCTTTTTCTTAAGCAGCTTTCAGCCTGATTCACAACAATGTGCACAGTATTCGCTTGTATAGTGATCTAGGACAAGAACTGAAAGCCATTTCTCATAGGTGTCAATGACTGAAGTACAGTTTATATCAGCTAAGATGTGTTTGCTCTTGTACATCAGGGTGCAAATAAAACACATTGTATTTGGATTTAAGTGGCACTGGCTCAAATGGTGGAGTTGGATCTTGGCCATTCGTATTTGTCTTTGCTCTATTTCTTTCTTATAGCTTGTTTTATCTTGCTGTGTGTTTTTACTAAATACCTGGACCCCTTTGTACAGTTCCCAGGGAAAAGCAGTATAGGGGTGCCCTGGTGTCCACTGATTCTGTATCCACCATTTCAGTTACCCATGGATACGATGGATTTTGGGACGCCTATTAAAAAGAAAGGGGAACATTAAACAAATCTCTTCTTTTTAACCTTGCTGCAGCAAAAGCACAGATGTTCCCCTATCTTTAAAAAGGTGTCTTCAGTATCCATGGTTTCAGGTATCCATGGGGGAAGGGGGGTGCGGAACGAAAACCCAGCAGATACTGGGGCATGCCTGTATATACACTTTAAAAATAAATTCATTCACACACCAGATACCGTTGTGCACCAACTTACTCATAGTTTTCCATTTGTACAATGGATTGCCTCGTTCCCAAGTAATTTTAAAGTGGAGCATATATGCATAATGTACTTTGCATATATATATATATATATATAATTGGATGTGTGTATATGTGTGTGTGTGTGTGTGTGTGTGTGTGTGTATGTTCCAGCATAACTCCGGAATGCCTGGAGCAATTTACACCAAACCTGGTAGACTTGGCCTTACACTCTGGAAAGAAATACTGCGGGGGGTAAGACACCCCTAGCAGCCCTGGGGGTGGGGAAGCAAAGGGGGTGACATGTAAAAATAATTGAAAACTACTGATATTAGTGTCCAGTCCATAGTTTTCGGGGTCGTTGAGATGAATAGTGACACTCCTGATGCTGTTTAAGTCCACATTCAGCCCCCATCAGCATGGGGCGTGAGAAGGGGTGAAAAAAAATGTCCAAAATGACCAACATTACTGTCGAATCCATAGT
>JAJKFI010000001.1:15378761-15380343 GCA_029204185.1 Lerista edwardsae
AGCCACTTGGTAACTAATAGGTGGCATCTGATTCAGTTGCAAAAGCTTCTGTGAAGAATAGGTTTCAATGCTCCCCTTGCACACCACTTAACACAAATTGACATATACACATATACATCAATTTTGGTTTTTAAGCCCAATCCAGCTACCACATTTTTCTCCTAGTCTCTATGCCCTATAACATCCTATAATTAAAAAAAATGTTTTGAAGAAATTCAGAAGATGAACCTTCTCTTATCACTGCATTGTCAGGCTGCGAACAACCACATCTAATGAAGTTCCCGCTTGTCTTGCAACTCTTACAAGACACAGAAGTTCTGCCAAAAAAAGCTAGCAACCATGCAGAAAAAAATTTGTTGCAACATGCGACTTGCATGCGACTCTCTTCAACAAGGCAAGGCTCATAGTGCTATGGTGCCCATAGCATTTTGTGCAAATGATAAATAATGTATGTAGAGATAATGTGATTATACCTATGAATGTAAATTCTAAGCTTAAAGCTTAGAAGAGCATTTAGAATGCAATCCTAACCTGGAGTTAGGCCAGCAAAGTTTGGCTGGCACAAGAGACACTGTGAAGCACATTTGGACCATTCTCGGAGTCAGGGAGGATGGCGCACGTCTGTGTGCTGGTCCAAACATACTTTACTGTGTCCTTTGTGCCAGCCAAACTTTGCTGGCCTAACTGTGCCGTCCTAACTCCAGGTTAGGATTGTGCCGTTATCATGTTTTCCTATTTTTATACATTCAAATAATTTTCAAAAGAATTTTTCAAGGCAGCTTACAGGAATACAGAAGAACATAAACTTATAGATACAACAGGCAAACCATCTTCCAGCAGACTTTGTACCCACCTCCATTTTCATGAGCATTCCTAACAATTCTTCAAGAATCCAAGAGCTTTTGTGAGCAATCCCAAGGAACACTTGCAATAGGACAGGCAGCAGTTCTAGATCCTGCCCCCTTATAAGCCACAAACTCTAGCAAATAAAATAACTTCACTGTTGTTGGGGTAGGAATTTGGCAATGGCAGGAGTTTGCCTTTGCAACACACCAGCCTGGGAAACACTGTCTCTGGCACCTTAAGGGGTAGGGAAGGGGAGAATGCAGCAATGCAATACTCAGGATTGCACTACTGCCAGACACAAGAGGTGGTAGTTTTCTACCAGTGCTGACTTCTGGGGGGGGGGGGAGCTCCACAAAGCCCCTCGCAGGTTTCCGCAAGCCTCTAAATGTGTAAGCATCATGATCGGAAACCACTTCTGTTTTTTTACCACAAAACCGTTAGTAAGTTCTGTTCACAATTTTTACACATTTGGAAGCTTGGGGAGACCAGCGGGCGGTCCCCAAGCCCCTTAGAGGCCAAGGACGCTGGCTTTACATAAGTAGAAAAACTCCCTTGTTCCTGGCAGTGATGCAATCCTGGGGATCACATTGCCATATTTGCCCTGCCCCTGCAACAACTTACCTCAGTTCTCAAACTCCCTGAGAGTTTGAGAACCAAGCAGGTATGAAGGCCTCTTGGCCAGCCAGCTCTGTGTGTGTGTGTGTGTGTGTGTGTGTGTGTGTGTGTGTGTGTGTGT
>JAJKFI010000001.1:15380353-15399973 GCA_029204185.1 Lerista edwardsae
GTGTGTGTGTGTGTGTGTGTGTGTGTGTGTGTGTGTGTGTGTGTGTGAGTGAGTCAGTGAGAGGGGGAGGGAAGGAGAGAGATGTTTGTAAAGCATTGTAAGAATTTATCTTGGCATGAATCTGCATTGATTGAAAAACGGATTGCAAGTTGTTTTTTTCCCGAGCAGACTGTGTATCACAATTTTTAACACACCCCTCCTTTTTAAAATTATGCCAGCTATACTGGTATAGCCTGGCTCAACTATACACAGCAGACAACACAATAAAACCACAAAGCAGCAGGACAGTAAATTTCAGAAGCTACAATAAAACAGATACCAATGCTCAATCAAAAAGTCAAGTAAATAAAAATAGTTCCGACAGAACCCTTACAACTAAGCTAACAAGACCCGATTTCACATCTGGGTGCCACCACAGAAAATGCCCTTTCCCTGGTGACCGAGCCCAGCCTCTGAGGATGGTGACAACCAGGGAGGAGCCCTGGGCAGCACGATCCTGACCAGCACTGAGGCTGACTCAAGAGCCTTGCGCTGGCTTCTAAGTGTTGCAAGTGTGCCACAAAACATGTTTGCGGCTACTTGGGAGCCGGCTAGGCCAGCGCATGCACTGGCCTAGCAGCCCCAGAGCCTGCCCTAGAGGGGTAAGTTTGTGCCAGCCTGGACAGGGTAGCAGGAGAGCAGAAAGGAGGTGGGTAGGGGGCGTTTTGGGGGCGGAGGAGGACAGACGGGGAGGCAGATGGCGCTCGCTCAGTAAGGGAGCTGGACCGGCAGCGGCAGCACAAGCTGGATCCTAACCAGCTCAACCAACGTTACACTAGCCACTCAGATTTGTGCCTGCAAGATTGTGGGTGCAAATCCAAGTAGCCCTATAGGCAGTGGTGTCATTCAAATGATTTAGGAACAGGAACTCACTTTTGATTGGCACTTGTCGGGAACCCGGAACCAGCCACGGAGCCCGTTAGGATCCGGAACGCCCGTTCTGGTCCGTTCCCCCTGAATGACATCACTGCCTTCGCCCCCCTAGGCATCCAGAGTCGCTCCCTTTAACCCTCTGAGTGCCAGCCAACCAAGAAGAAAAGCTCTTTGCAGAGGAATTGGGAGGGGGGAGGAGGGAGAGTGAAATGGGCGGAGTCAGCCCTAATTTTAACTAGTGGAACTGAGTTCCCCCGTGTTCCCCCTGCATGACATCACTGCCTATAGGGCTGGATAGTGTGCGAAACAAGGTAAGGGGACAAAAATCCCCTTTCTCCAAGTTGCACTCCAGCTTGCACTTGATACAGCACCCAAGCCCAGGCTGCCTGTTCCAGAACAAGCTAGGATTGCACCCTAAGAAGAAGTGTAACAACAGGGCAGATTCATTTGGGAACATGTGATCTTTTTGGGTCGCAAGCCATATTTTCAGTGGTCAAAACCAGCACTTAGCAATTTGCAAGTCAAAGCAAACAGCAAGTCAGTGACTATATTTTGACATCAGTACAACATTCCTTACCCAGTGGAACTTACAATGGCCCAAGTGCCGTCTTAAGAATTTAAAAATAAATAAATCACAGGTTTGCCATCACTGTACTAGAGACTTCAATCAATTCCAGGGGATTACGGTTGCCATTTTCTTTCTGAAATGGATCCTATGCCTTTACTGTATCAGCTGCACAACATCAATTGAGAAATCTTCTCCCTCATGATTAGCAGAGCTTCACCAGCTGAACTTCCACTTGCTGTGCAGCTGTTAAACACAGACAGCAGTACCAGAGGCAGATCTAAGGGAGGGCAAAGCTCTAAGTTTTGCAAGAAGCCATACCTTGCAGTGGAAATCACTCCTCTCCTGCACCGTTTTAGCCAATCCTCACAGGGAACAGAAACATCTTGGCGTTGCTTACTGGCTACAGCAGCAAGGGAGAGGAGGGATTTACATGACAGGGTAAGGCTCCTTGCAACACTTAGAGCTTTGCCTTCCCTGTAGATCCGCCTCTGAGCAGTACTGCCAGTGAAAAGGTGGTAACTCTAGTGGGAATTTGTGAGAGAAGCCTAGTTATCAGTGATAGCAAGATGGAGCCCAGAGGTCCATTTCACACATTTCTCTTCTCTAAGCTATGTGACTGCTTTCACAAAAGCAATTCCTCAGCAGCTCTCAAATCCACTCCTCCCCTTCTGGCAATCATTCCTTCCTGGAAGCTGAGCACAAACGATTTCTTTCACTCACTTCAGTTCTGATGAATTGCAGCAGGATGGACAAGGTGCACCAGAGAAGACCTGGCCTCTGTTCTGTGGAGAGGCGCAGGGCCAGTTTCTCACTTGTGCTGGGACTTTGGAGAAAGAAAGAAAACGAGGGCCCAGCCCTATCCAACTTTCCATGCCGATGCAGCTGCAAGGCAGCCCTGAGGTAAGGAACAAGCATTCCTTTACCTTGAGGAGGCCTCTGCTCCCCCCACCGCAGGATGCAGCACACGCCCTGTTGCCATGGTTGCATCAGTGCTGGAAAGATGGATAGGGTTGGGCCCCAACACTCTCTCCTTGCTTTCTTATTCCTCCAGTGCCAGAAAAATTAAGGAAGAGGGTGATGGAGTCTACGGGAACCATACAGGATGTCTGGCAACAAGCCCACCATACATTTGGGGGCCACTTCTATTTCCTCATGGGTGACCTATAGAACTTACGAAAACCTGAACGTGTCAACAGCCTATCCTGAAATGGAAAGGAGTCACATGATGCTGGCCAAAATATGTGAAAGTTACCTTGGCAGTATGGGAGCTAGTCACAGAAATGGCTTCTGTGACAAGCCAGATACATTCCTCTCCTGCAGGTACAAACAGTAGAATCAGTGCAGGGCAGAGGGGTGGGGGAAGAAAGAGCACATTCACTGGGGGAAGAATCCTAACCTGGAGTTAGGCCAGCACAGTTAGGCCAGCACAAGGGTCACCGTAAAACACGTTTGGACCACACTCGGAGTCAGGAAAGATGGCACACATCTGTGTGCTGGCCTTTCTGACTCCAAAAGTGGTCCAAACACACTTAATGGTGTCCCTTGTGCCAGCCAAACTTTGCTGGCCTAACTCTGCCAGCCTAACTCCAAGTTAGACAAGTGTAAAGTGATGCACATTGGGACAAAAAACCAAAACTTCACCTATAGGCTTATGGGTCCTGAGCTGTCTGTGACAGCTCAAGAGACAGATCTTGGGATGCTGCTGGTGGACAATTCAATGAAGGTATCGACCCAGTGTGCGGCAGCAATTAAGAAGGCCAATTCCATGCTTGGGGTAGTTAAAAAAAGGAGTTGAGAATAAAACAGCCAATATTATCATGCCATTGTATAAATCGATGGTAAGGCCACACCTGGAATATTATGTACAGTTCTGGTCGCCGCACCTCAAAAAGGACATAGTGGAGCTAGAAAAGGTAGAACAGAGTGACAAAAATGATTACGGGGCTGGGGCACTTCCCTTATGAAGAAAGACTGCAGCGTTTGGGGCTCTTCAACCTAGAAAAAAGGCGCCTGAGGGGGGACATGATTGAGACATACAACATTATGCACGGAAGGGATAGAGGCGATAGAGGGATGTTCTTTTCCCTCTCTCAAAACACCAGAACCAGGCGGCATCCATTAAAACTGAGGGTTGGGGGAGTTAAAACAGATAAAAGGAAGTACTTTTTTACCCAGCGGGTATTAATCTGTGGAACTCTTTGCCACAGGAGGTGGTGATGGCATCTGGTCTAGATGCCTTTAAGAGGGGATTGGACAGATTTCTGGAAGAAAAGTCCATTGTGGGCTATAGGCCATGATGGATTGTGCAACCTCCTTACATTAGTAGTAGGCTACTTCAGAGTACCGGGTACAAGGGAGTGGCAACAGGATGCAAGCATCTTGTTGTCTCGTGCCTCCCTGGGGCACCTGGTGGGCTGTTGTGAGATACAGGAAGCTGGACTAGATGGGCCTTTGGCCTGATCCAGCAGGGCTCTTCTTATGTTAGGATTGCACTCTGAGTAAGAACATACAGCAGAAATAAAACTGTAACAGAAGGAGCTCCTCAGACTCCAAAAAAAGAAAAAAAGAAAACAGAAGATCACAATGGAAGTGTGAAAGAATTTAAAAACTAATATGGAGTGAGAAATATTTGCAACATTTCCATCCCTACTAGATACAAAAACCAAGCAAAAGGGTCTCTGACCTGGTTCACCTTTGATGAGTCGCGATCCACCCACAGCACTCCCTTCCCGCCTAGCACAGATGTAATTAAGGGGAAGCTGCAGTGGTAATTTCTCTCCTCATTAACTTCCTGATTGGTTTGAGGCTCAGAATTCCACCGGGCTGCCATTTGTCACCAAATCCAAATGGCCAATCGTTAAGACTAATGTTTGTGTAACTAACTGCCAGCATCTGCCACGGCTTCTTGTACAACAATAATAGTGAAAGGGTAACATTAATGCTCCTGTGTTAATTCAGCATGTATTCATCAATAAGGGAATCTATGATGTAATTAGCAAAATGCATTGGTAGACAAGTGCTAGGAGTCATTTGTTGAAAACTAAATCACAGGAGAGACCGGCACAAGTCCTTAATGTATTTACCAGCAGGACTTACTCGGTTTTGAATGCTCATAATTTAGTGGGGAGCACAGCCAGGCAAGAGCTTTTAAACAGAGCAATTCACCTCCCCTTGACTTCATTGATTTAAAGTAGCTGGATTGCACTCGTTGTTTAAAAACTATGTCCAACACGGTACCATCACTTACGAACTAGGAACAGTATTAATTACTCGAACTCCACTAGCAACTTCACTATTAAGTGTTAAATGAAACCAGTGCTGACGTCACTATGGGCACGATCCTAACCTAGAGTTCAGCTGGCACAGTTAGGCCGGTAAAGTTTGGCCAGCACAAAGGACACCAGAAAGCGCGTTTGGACCACTCTCGGAATCAGGGGGGAAGGTGCGCGTTTGTGTGCTGGCCTCTCTGACTGTGAGAGTGATCCAAACGACGGTGTCCCTTGCAGTATGCAATATTGAACAGGTCTTGGGGTTTGCATAAAGAATGCGGACGGCCAGCTTCTCATGCTGGAAACGTGGGATGGTTTGGCCATGTCTTAAAAGTGTGCTTAACTGCAGCAACCAGACGCAACCAGGGCTCGTTTTGAAGTATTCTGCGGGTATCTTGCTAAGCATTCTCTTTAGGGGCGGACCTGAGAGATGAACCGCTAGGGTCACATCCAGCCGGCAGCTGCCCCGCCACCCAGAAGTGATGGTGGGGACATCATCATGTCACCGCAGTAACTTCTGCCTCCCCCCCCAAGAAACCCTGCTTGTTTTTGCTTTTGTTTGTTTTTTAAACATGAGTGAAGCTGGCCAGTTTGACTCCCATTTAAGGGGCTGGAGCCGGGTTCACTCACATTTAGGGGATGAGCAGCTGGAGCTAAACATAGCCATACCGAGTTGCCTGCCTGCTCACCCCACCAATGCAAGCAAAGCCAGGGTGGGCAGGAAGGGGAGCAGCATATTATCTGTCTATCTGCCCCCATACCCACACTGTGGGGCTGGAGAGGGCATTTGTGGGGAGAGAGTGAGCGGGGGTGGTGTCACCGCCGCCAGCACTCAGCAGGTTTGGAAGCTGCATGGGGTGGCGGGAAGTGCTGTGGGGATCCAGCTGACCAGCATCACTGCCCTGCTGCTCAGAGAGTCCGCAGCAGCCTCTCCTCCTGCCTCTGCCGCTGGACCACAGAAAGGCGCTGCGGTTCGCAGGGCTCTGCAGAGTGTCGAGAAAGCGAGAGGGATGTGCCTTGATTGTACCATCTGCTCTCGCCTGCCTTTTCTCCCTCCAGCTGAAAAGGAGCCCTAGCCATTTGGGGGGGGGCCCCCGAACCTGACTTGGGGGACTGAAGCAGTATCCCTTGCCCAGGGGCAGTGATACTGACAGCAGCAGCAGCAATGATGCACCTGAGCTGGTGTTTTGCTTCCCTAAACGTTGTGCGATCTCTGCTCTTCCCTGCAAAGCAGACTCACCTTGAACTGCAAGCTACCCCAGCCATAGGTGGGCAGCAGCAGGGGAGTGCATTCAGAATGCCGCTCCTTTCACTCTGCTGCCCAGGACTGTGTGACCCCCTGGACCCCCCCCCAACCAGGTACGCCACTGATTCTCTTGCTATGGAGTCACATTCTTAGCTCACATTATTTCTCTATGCATTGCTAAGTGTTTAATAACTACTTCCTGATTCTTTATTTACAACAATAAATGGTTTATTCTGTTCCCATAGTTTAAAAGTTACCTTACTGATAATTGTATTGTTTGTACTAGTTTTGAACTATGTACATGTTTCTTTAAAAAAGTTAATTTTTAATTGATTATCTGAGGCATAAAGGTAAAGGTTTCCCCAGGATCGAATGGTCTAGTCGTGACCGACTGTAGGGGGCAGTGCTCATCTCCGTTTCTAAGCCTGTAGAGCCGGCATTTGTCCGAGGACTAGTTTCCGTGGTCATGTGGCTGGCATGACCAAGGTGCACGTGCCAAGGTGCACGGAACGCCATTACCTTCCCACCGAAGTGGTCCCTATTTATCTACTTGCATTTTTATGTGCTTTTGAACTGCTAGGTTGGCAGGAGCTGGGACAAGCAACGGGAGCTCACTCCGTCACGCAGTCTTGAACTCCCAACCTTCCGGTCAGGAAGCCCAGCAGCAGTGGTTTAACCCACTGCACCACCACGTCCCTCATCTGAGGCATACAAAATCCCTAATAACTGATATTGGGTAAGTTGAACAGATTCAATAATGATTTTCAATTATTAAGGATCTGAGGCATACATCCCTAATAACTGAAAATCATTATAGAATCTGTTCAACTTAGCCAATCCTAACCAACTTTCCAGCACTGACATAGCTGTGCCAACAGGGCATGTGCTGCAATTGGGGGTCAGTCACTGAGGCCTCCTCAAGGTAAGGAAATATTTGTTCCCGTAGCTCAGAGCTGCATTGCCTTTACCTCCATGCTGGAACGTTGGTTAGGATTGCACCTTTACACATTTAAATCAAGATTTATTGTATATACACACACACTCCCTTATCAATCACATCATACCTGCATGACAAGCTGCACTTGCCCCAATTCCCCCCTTTATTAGACAGTATGGGGGCCTTGTGCATCTGGTCTCCCTAATACAGGACTGACTTGAATGATTCAGATACTACGTCCTTTAGGCCTCACACATCTGGAAATCAAGGCAGGCAATAATGTAAGAAGAACATTAGACAGCTGAAATGTGAACGGGGCTCAGAATACCTAAATACAGCTTTTCGCAACACACATTTTTGTTCTACTGTTTTTATTTCACTGTCCCCATACCAAAGCAGTCTTTATAGTTCTCAATTTATAGATAATTAGTTCTAGACTTGCCCCAAACCATCCAGTTAGTCTGTTACATGAATTAAAACATGAACTCAGGTTTGTGAAGTGTCTCACAATGAACAAACTTTACATTGTTGGCTCACCTCTACTACAGCATAATATTTGAGGGGTTTTTTTTTCTGGGCAATTACTATTTAGTTAATATCATGTGCAAAAATACAAAAGGAAAATACACAGCCTCCCAAACAAAGTCATCAATGGACTGATGCCATACAAAGAACTGACTAACTTGAGTGATCTCTTGTAAGTCAATGGCCTGGAAAACATAATATGCTTCTAGTGATGTGAGAAACCACTAGGATAGTCATGCTTGGAAGGCAAAATGTTCTTTGTGTTTACATTTAAAAACCATTAGACTCTTAATAAGAAGCAATTTTTTAAAGATTTAAGCTCTCAAGTAGTACAGCCCATTTATTAAAGCTCTTTCACCCTCTTATTCAGGGAAGGGAAGAAAATCCGTTCTCAAGGCGCTCTCACTGTGAGGATCTAAGGCTCATTTTCACGTTAAACTAATATAAAACAGACATACCCAAAGGAGAATGCATAAAAAGAGGCGGTGGTGGTGAAAGAGACTTTCCTTCACCATGAAGAGCTGAAATGTACCTCGAGTAGGGCAATGTATGGCTTCTGAATGCAGACACATAAATGGCGGACAAAACCCAGTGTAGCTCCAGAATGAAAGGTGTCATGGCCAAAGGGGCACATCTCTTTTTCCCTAAAGCACCAGATGTCTGAGAAAGCCCTCACTGATTAATAGGAGCAGTTTAAGGGCCCAATCCAGCACTGATGCAGCCATGTCAATGGGGACTGTTACGGACTTCTCTTCAAGGTAAGGGAATGTTTGTTCCCTTATTCAGAAGCTCCATTGCGGCTGCATCCGTGCTGGAAAGCTGGGCCCTAAAGCTGCAATCCTATGCACACCTACCTGGGAGAAAATCCCATTAAATTCAATGGGGATTGCTTCTGAGTAGACATGCATATGATTGAATAGTAGTGGCCCAACCCTATTCCAAGGAAACGCCAGGTACACCAGTACGGACAGCCCACTGTCATGGAAGCCCCTCAGACACCATTGACCCCAGCAGCTCCACATCACCTGAATTGGCATCGTTATGAGAAGTCCTATAGGGGGCAATGTGGCAGCCAGGATGCACAGTTAACCCTCTCCCCTCTTGACGATCCTCTCCACCAAGATAGACTACTGGATGCAATGGCAGCAGGCACATCAAATCAGGCCATTTGATGATTAAATTGACATTCTGCTAAAACAGTGGCTTTCAGCCTTTTTCATCTCATGGTGTACTGACAAGGTGCTAAAACGGTCAACACACGTTGTCAATGCTGTGACAATTGACAAGGCATACCATGCTACTGGCAGGGGCTTACATCCCCCAATAGCCCTATCAATAAATGACGCTCCCCAAACTCCTGCGGCACAACTGCAGACCATATGTGGCACAGTGGTTGAAAATCACTGTGCTAAAACATAGGACTATGTAATGTAATCCAACTTTCCAGACTCATGGAAAGCACTGGGCTTTGATAGAAAAAGAGACTGGGCTGCAGGTGGGCTGGGAAAGTGGGTTTTTGATTGTCTTGCCTTTGAAAACTGAACTCATTCTGCCAGAAAGTGCCTGAGAGCTAATCTTTGAAACAAATACCTGTCTTGTAAAAAAGGTAATAGCCTTAGATCCAACAATTCCCAACAAGTTCTATACACTTCTCAAAAAGCTGTCCCCCACCTCCACCCCCCCAAAATAAATAAATTTATAAATAAATTTCAAATTGCTTTGGAAACAGAGCGTTTTTCAAAGCAGGTTGTGAGAATGTCTGCGAAGTCTGCAATCCGCAGAAAAACAGTCAAAAAAATCCCACTACCCATGATAGGTTTACCTAAAGTAGCTCTTTGTATGGCCTTAGGGATGAGTAATAGAAAGGATATATTATTGCAAAAAAGTATTATTTTTTCTGTTTTTCCTGGGTTTTAACACAGAACACTAAATAATGAGAATTTCTACTTAAAAATGCTACATAAAACAAAATTTAGGTCAAAACGCCAAAAAACACTGCTTTTGCTTATTTTTGACAGAATGACACAAATTTAGATCAATTTCACAAAAATAGCACCACTTTTATTTTTGACACAGTTTTTTGGGAATCCACAAATAGTTTTCAATAAGGGATCAGGAGGAGCAGGAAGCTTGATTAAACATGCATGAACATGCATGTTCATAGTTCACAGTGCACACAGGGGCGACTTTAATGGAACGTGGAAATAGTAAGTGGCAGTTTCTTGACCTTCCAAGCAGCAGAGTGCAGCCTGGGAATTTTTGAGCAGGTTATTTCAGGCTGGGGTGTGTGTGTGCCAGTAATTGCTTGCCTTTGTAGGGCCCTTATTTATTGCACTATTTGTACAATTTGCAATAAAAATTTGGATAAAAATGCATAACACTGCAATTTGCTATTTTAAACAAGAAATTTTGGAAAAAAATATCACCAAAATCAACATCCCTAATTATTAGAAAGAAAAAGTTCAAAACCCAAACTGTACATCCCATTACATGCCAAATATTGGACGCTGCAATCCCATGCGCACTCTCCTGCAAGGAAGCCCCATTGAAAATAATGGGCCTTAATTCTGTGCAGACATGCCTAGGATTTCCCCTAGGAGAGTCGATTTCCCATCTGCAAAGTTGACTTCAAGCATGGCTGCATTATATGTTAACAGTGATGTTCTTAAGCATCTGTTGTGCTGGAGGTTCCACACTGCCTAGTTTTATCCACACTGATAACAGAAGCAGGCGTGGTGTGAAGTCCTTGGTGAAGAGGGGAAGGTTTATTGTTCATTCATTGCGAACTTTAATGTGAAAAGTCTGTCCTCCCAACCAATCTTATCTGCAGGTTCTTGTGGCTGTTAACAATAGTTATAAATACAGATACGATAAACAGAACTAGAAAACAATAAAAAAGGTAAGCCAAGCAATGAGAACAGAGTCGATAGGACATAAAATACTAGCAGCCCCCACTTTACACAGAAACTAACTGGGCAAGAGGCACTTTTTCAAGTGGTGTCCTCTTATATTTAGCAGGGGGAGAGTAACACTCCCTCTTCACCCCAGCACAGTGTCTTTTCTAGTGCCTGCTCCTGCTGGTGTTCTGCACTTTTTTTTTCTTCTTTTTTTTTTAAGACTGTGAGCCCTCTGGGGACAGAGAGTCATTTAACTTCATTTTTTTTTGGCTGTAGACCACTTTGTTAACTTTTTGCTGAAAAGCGGTATATTTTGTTGAAAAGCGGACCCAATCCTATTTGAGCCAGTGCCGGCAGTAAGCCCTTACCGTGGGCTGGTGTCATGAAAGGGTCATTCGGCACTTCCACTGCCACCGGCCCAATGCCAGGCCCTGGTGTCCAAGGAGCCCAAGCCGAGCCAGCAGGCGGTAAGTTTCACCGCCACCTTCTGGTGCATGTGGGTGGGGAAGGTGGAATTGGATGGGGGAGGGGGCAGGATGGTTGGGTGGGGCTGGCGAAGATCACAGATTGGGGTGTGAGGTGGGTCTCAGTTCTTGGCAAGCTGAAGAGCACTGCTTTAGAACACAGGACACCCACCAGATCAATGCAGATGAAATGAACAACTGCCATAGAACTACAGCATGATCAGAACATCCCCAGATGATATCCCTACAGTTCTCATGCTATCCATTACACCAGTGGTATTCAAACATTTTACACCAGGACCCACTTTTTAGAACTGCATTTGTGTCAGGCCCCACCGGAAGTGATGTCAGTAACCTGGAAGTGATGTTGTGGCAGGAAGTGACATCATCTAGCAGGACAAAATAGTATGTAAAAGCACTGAACTAAAAACCATTTAAAAAAACAACAACACCCAACCCTCACTTGAAAATTCAAACTGTTAACACTCACAAAAGGAATATAACAAGAGTAAGGCCTACAGTTTCCAAGATGGCTGCTCTGAGCTATCTGCGACCCACCTGACATCAGGTCCCGACCCACCAAGTGGGTCCCAACCCACAATTTGAATAACACTGCACTACACAAATGCTACAACACATTTGGAGCCCAATGGCTCAGTACCGCAATATTTCTATAACACTGTGGATCTGTTCCTGGAAAACAGAGTGCTGTGTGAAACAACACTATAGGACAGTGATGGCGAACCTATGACACGCATGTCAAAGTTGACACATCACAATGTTTGGTGCGACACACCGGCATTCACCAATACCTGACAAAAACTGAGTTTGTTTTACTCATTTTTCATTTTTGTAATTACTTGATGCTTCTTTATATAATACATATATAAATTATATACATGATTATATAAATTATATAAATATATATACATGATTAGACTGTATTTTTTGTTTAAATAAATTACTATAAAGAATAGTTTCTCTTTTGTTTGGGAGGGGGTTTGACTTACCAACAGAGTCAAGTAAGCATTTTCCTAAGTTTTGACACACTGAGCCCAAAAGGTTCACCATCACTACTATAGAAAGCAATTGGAACTACATCTAATGTAGAAGTGTTTACAGTACAGTATCCACCAGTGCATTTGGATGGAACTGTTTGCAACTGCTAACATCACACCTCCTATATGACAGTGGTGGAAGATGATGGAAGGAGCTACTCCCAGGAGGATGAGCCAGTGACCCCTCCTTGGAACTACAGGCTTCTTGTTGAAGAAGGCGTCTAGGGTGGACTGCCTTGCCCACTATTTCGCCTTCCAAAGCATTTCATGGTAGCAAGCAGTTGGCCCTATACCACCCAGAATACACTGCTCTCATTAGCACAGAGAAAACACAGTTACTACCGGATGAAAGCACACCAAGGTGGCTTCCTTTTCCACACCGAAGTTTTATTACCGTCTAAAAATGGCAACAGGGCAAAGAGTATTACCGCGAAACACCATGATAGGAAGCTGCGTTATAGGAAGTGTTATTGTACATTACCAATCAGCAGTTTCCAAAAGGGAAGCTATGTGAGGCCCCAATCCTATCTAACTTAGGAGTGCCGAAGCAGCCATGCCCAAAGGACATGACTTGCATCCTGCAGTGAGGCGACAATTATGGAGGCCTCCTCAAATCCTCAAGATTTATTCCCTCACCTGGGGGCTGCACTGCAGCTGCATCAGCACTGCAAAGTTAGATAGGATTCAGCCCTGAATTTGCTGCAGCCAAAACTATGAAGGTTCTTATTGCATCTTAAAGACTCACAGCCCAATCCTATCCCCCACCCGCAAGGGTGCAGCCCACACCAAAAATGGGCACATTATATATCCAGCTCACGGTGGTAGATTAGGAGCGCAATCCTAACCTGGAGTTAGACCAGCACAGTTAGGCCAGCAAAGTTTGGCTGGCACAAAGGACACTATTAATCACGTTTGGACCATTCTCTGAGTCTGAGAATAGCACATGACTATGTGCTGGCCTCTCTGACTCCAAGAGTGGTCCAAACATATTTTACGGTATCCCTTGTGCCGGCCAAATGTTGCTAGCCTAACTGTGCCGGCCTAACTCCAGGTTAGGATTACAACCTGAGTCAGTGCACCAGTGGCCAGAAGAGACCTACTGGCACTCAGCACAAGGGGTAGGAGGTAGGCAAGTTGGGGGAGGAACAGTGGAGACGGGAGTGGGGAGAAGAGCAGATCAAGGCTGGGAAGGGGTGGTATTGGTAGTAGTAGCACCACCATTATCCTACCCCCCCCCCCAGCAGTGGCTGGGTCACACTGAATGACATGTTGTTTTTTGTGATAGCCATACTATACAGGTAATTCTGATAATTCAGGGTCTGAGAATAGTATTGCTATAAACTGATGAGTTACACACATATTTCACCTGCATACAAATTTGCCTAAAAATATCACTGCCTTGCACAAAGCAACCGTAAAAATATAAGCAGAATTTTCTCTGCAGCATGAAGAATTAACTATTTGGCTTTATACCCGCGAGGCAAGTTGGTTTTTAAAGGTCTCCAGTGTATAGGTTTAACATGAAAAACCTTCTTTGTTTAAGTCATACCAGCATATTCCTGGTATATGAAGCAGACATGCACAAAAAATTGCTTACAAGCATTCGAAAATGGCAGCTTTGGCATTTGCATGCTGATCGACTTCAACAGGTCTACAGGGAAACGGAATATAATTTATTAGAGCTCATTTGGCTCAGCAACAATTGCTTTTCAAAAAAGAAAACAGAACAATGTAATTGAACATAAGTGCCCCCGTGAGTGGATAAGCCTTCAACAGCCCGAGGCAAGAGCTAGTACCGATGTAAGTACAACAAGGCATGACAAGAGAGCTGGGTGCTATAGCTAGCAATTATCCTGGTATTTAACCAAATCTATCGCTCATCAGCAAAGCGTTTAGTGCAGTAGTCAGAGCGAGACAGGCTGACACGGAGCACAGTTACTTAACTGTCCCCTCCAGCGATTATGCTTTTCCGCAGCTCAAGAGTCATGTCAAATTAAACAACAAGGCATTGACGTTTGGTCTTAGAAACATTATGGCGTGATTGACAACTCTAGGATGCTTTAAGCCAGGCACTATAATCAACTCGCAGAGGTTCCACTTATTTGCGAGGCAGGCTTCCCTCCTCCCCTGCCCCCCTCCCAGGGTATTTCCTCACGCGCTTTGTACAGTCATCTCCAGCTTGCTTTTATCCCTCGGGAGCTTTTTGGAAGCAAGTGATATTTTCACTGCTGGGTGACGAGAGGGGAAGAGGAGGAGCAAGAGAGATGGGTCCATTTCAAATAAAACAGGGATGGGAACTTGAGTCGCGAGACATGGACTCAGGTCCTGAAAACATATGTTTTTCGTGTGCAACTTGAGTCCCGGGCATCGCAATCTACCACGCGAGACTTGGGCCTGTGACTCAGAAGAGTCCTGACTTTTGAGTCCTGACTCTCTTGTGTGCTTCCTTACCTTTTTTCCTGTTGCTTCTGCATTGCCCCAAAAGACCTCATGAGAGATCCAGAAGCTGTCCTTCAGACCAGCAGATGTGGTGGGAGGAGGGTAAGTGGTTCCAAGAGGTGGGGCTTGAGGGAGGGGGTTGAGGGGAGAAGGAAGCCTTGGTTTTTTTGCTCAACGACATGACTCGTTTCTCGAAATGACTCGGGACTCAAGTAAAAATGATCCAACCATTTCTGTGAGTTGAAACGGAGAGTGCTATGACTCACAAGGTGACTCAAGTCGCTGACTCGTGACATGATTCGGGCTTAGAGGCTTCAGCACATCCCTGGTTTCAAATTGCAAGGTATCTCCTTTCTCCATCCAATCCTGTTTACACTTCTTTAAAAATCCCATTTGGCGTTGCCTGAACAACAAGGCTCTCAACAAACAGAATACTGCCCCAAATAAAAGAGAGATCTTCTGGGCTGGCCCCTTGATTTTCACTTGAGCAACTACAGAATAAATGCAGGGTCAGCACTGGTGCTGCAAGACTTGTAGGTCTCAGGTGTGGAAAAAAATACATATATAAACAAGTTGGTATCTATAGGTGCTCAGCCTTTGGGCTCTGAACTATATATACATACACATGTTCATACATAGAATTCTATAAGATGAAATGAATACGCTGCAATCGGAGATATGTGTTTGTGCCTGCAGCATACATAGAGGATATGTGGCAGGCGTGATTTCCAGGAGTTCCTGCTCTACAACTATCTCCTGCTTATCACAAATGGGCTTTCTCCTACTTATTTAAATTTTTTTGGCGATCATCTTCTGGTCACCCTTGACTTCTGGTGTAGGAGACCTCCTGCCCTTAAAATGGTGCACACAGGGGAATCACAGTGTGACCAAGCAATGGGAGACTCAGAGCTGTGAAGGCACACGGTCTCCACTCAGCCCCCCCAAAGGTAGGTAGACAGGGTCTGGGAATAAAGAAGGCCTTTGCAGATTGTATGTCAGGTTACTGCCACAGGTGATGAACACACCTCCACAGGCCAGACAATTTAAAAAAATCAAAATCAAATAGTATTTATATATAATACCACTTTCCAAAACAAAGTTCACAAAGCGGTTTACAGGCAAATAATAATAATAAAGTCACATGGCTCCCTGTCCCAAAAGGGCTCACAATCTTAAAAAAATGCAGAACTCCACCAGCAACAGCCACTAGAAAAGACACTGTGCTGGGGTGAGGAGGGACAATTGCTCTCCCCCTGCTAAATATAAGAGGGACACCACTTGAAAAAGTGCCTCTTGCCCAGTTAGCAGACAATGAACTGTGGACATATGAAGTCATTGCCTATATATAGATATATGAAATAAGATTTGGCATTGCCATCTGGATGCCAAGGTCCAGGTCCTGACCGGGGCCTACCAATTACCAGAGCCCAACGTTGCTTCTTTGTGACAGTGGCTGTTCTTCCTGCGTTTCACCAATGTCAGTTCCCTTCCCCCCCCCCCACTGGCTTCCTCTTTGACCCAATCCCCTTGAACTCAGAACTGTTAATACTACAATAACAGTATTCAAGCAATTGGACATGCTCTGCTCGTAAATGAGGTACCAATCTCCTGCACAGATTGGTTTCCTATAGTCTAAATGGAAGGTTGTCAGATAGGCATTTGAACATGTCCTGTATACATGAGGCTCCTTTTAGGTATTTGGGTGGATGCATGCGGATGAGAATGTGGAGTTTCCCCCTGCAAGCTACCTGCGTTCCACTGCATCTGACGCCCTGATGGTGCAATGGGGAGAGGAGGCCTGGGGGAGAAGGGGAGGAAGGGAGAAAACCCGCTGATTTGAGTTTGACAGATTCTAACAAAATGAGGCAATTATGAAGATGATTATTTAACGATGATTCAGGGCGCCATCCGAGGCACAGAGCGCTGACGGGGAGGCGCCGAGCAGCACCCTCGCATCGGTGCCCTCACTCCAAGATTGGCACTGCAGGCAGTGCCGGCCTCGGAGCGCTCGTGCTGGGCTCCCTCTGCGCCAGCCGAGCCCAGCTGGCGCAGAGGTGTGATGAGCCAGGAGGGAGGGAGGGAGTGGGCAGGGGAGGGCGTTTCTGGGCAGGTGGTGGGCGGGCTGGCAAGTGTGCCAGCCCAGGAGGGAGGCAGGGCCAGGATTTGGCCATAAGGCCATTCCCAAGGCCAGGCAGCCCCAATTCGGGCAGCGTGGCCTCCTCGTATCTGCGCCTGCTATTTAGGTCTGGGGAGCACACAGGGGAGGCTGACATGGCAAGGCTGACATTGCGCCAGCAGAGCTTTATTCCACGTGGACGTCTGCAGGTGCAAGATCTCCTGATGCCTGAGGCGGCAGGCCAAGACCCCACCCCCAATCCCGTGATGTGCCAGCCTCTGTTCCTCCAACTCTCCCATCTTCTAGCTCAGCACTCTCCTCCCCTCCCCTCCTGTAGCCTCTCCCTCTCTGCCCCCCCTTCCCTTTTCAATCCAGGGAAGGGGAGGAGACGTGCAGGCAAGTAGGCAGGCAGAGATGGTTACCTCCCCCCCCCCGCCGCCGCCGCCGAACAATCAGCCGTCTCAAGTGACTGTTTCGGTTGGCCACATGGATTGGCTGGCCCTGACCTGATGCCAATATAAACGTTGCGAGTGCCAGGAATTGTGTTTGTTATTTGAAGGGCCTTATCCTACATGTGTTTGTTCACAGTGAGATCACTTCTGCAGCCCACAGGGCTAGCGTTTCAGATGAATCAGAATTAAACATGATGAAGTCAAAAACTAATTCTAGATACGTGATAACATATTTTTTAAAAAGCGCAAGGCAATAGAAAAGGCAAGCACGGGCAGATACTAATGTTGTGATTTTGTGTATCATACGGAAAACATACACGCATAGAAACCCATATGCACATATATATGCTTATAGATTCATACGACCAAGGACAACTTTGTATATACCCCGGCCCGCATCTGTATATGAACAGAAAACATATTATATATTATCGAAATATATATAAAGCTAACTTTTTCAGTCTTGAGAAAACAAAAGCTATCCCCATATAACAGCCAAATTCCTACATAACTCAATTTCGACATCTCATCTGGTGTGAACTGCACTCATTCCTAGTGTAAACCCCACCGCGCTGTGCAATGATATACTGTAATGTCACATCGCAATCTGGATTTACTATAAAGGGCTTCTGACGAGTTTCAGAGCAGTAAACATTGCAGCGAGGTGTATTTCACACTGAGCTGGTTTTTATGAAGAACACTTCACCGCCCAGCCACGGCACCCAGATGATGAATGGTGAAAGATGCATGACAAGCTTCATCATTGTTTGTAAATCTTAACTGTTCCTGCTCACTAACTCTGCAGGCAATTTTCAAAGACAGCGGCCGACAGAAGGACAGCACAGCTTTCCTGAAGGTTATTCAACTTGTACCCGGCCTAAGCTCTGCCTCCGAGGAGCGACACACCAGAAAAGAAACTTGCAGGTGATCAGCACCCCAACCATTAAAGGCGTGTTCCGAAGAGCAAACTTAGGAAATCACATCAACTGCTGTACTGGCCACCGAGGCCTTGAGTGGTTAGATCTACAGAGAGAATGTGATACACAGGTAGTCTTATTATCCAGGGAGAGAGTGGATGAGCACCTCAACGTATTTGCACATGAGCAACGAAAATGATGAGACTAACAACCTACCTGGAATAGGACTTGCCGAACTCAATGTAAGCAAGCAGGTGTGCTCTCAAGCAGGTGTGCACTGAATTATAAACCAAGGATGTTAACACAGGCTTCCTCGTGCCATCTGGATACTACACATGCATTAACTAGGGACAACTATTAGTACTTCTAGTTCGGAATTCACACCACTCAGATTTAAATCTGCAGTTCATCCACACACATGCACTCAATAGATAAAAACTACTTGGTTTAGGACTATATTTTAGGGTGCAATCCTAATCTGGAGTTAAACTGGCACAGTGAGGCCAGTAAAGTTTCGCTGGCACAAGGGCCACCATAAAGAGCGTTTGGACCACTCTCGGAATGAGGGAGGATGGCACATGTCTGTGTGCTGGTATCTCTGACTCCGAGAGTGGTCCAAACATACTTTACAGTGTCCCTTGTGCCAGCGAAACTTTGCTGGCCTAACTGTGCTGACCTAACTCCAGATTAGGATTGCGCTCTTAAGCAGCTGCCCTCTGAGTATGGCAGGGTGGTTACAATGTGTTAAGAATAACTAAGCTGGTTTAAGTGATCCTGGAGGTTAGCTTTTAATCTATCAGCACAAAAGTCCACATCTGCTCCAGTCTACTTCAATTACTGCTTCTGACAATAGTTATCTTGTGCTAACAATTCCTTTCATTTCATTTCCACCTTGATTTTTTGCACCATCAGGAACTCAAGAGTGATTCAGCTTTGTTAGCTCAAATTAATAACACTTCTATCCACACATGCCAGGAATCTCAGGCTGTTTTAGGCTGCCCACCCTCCCGGCCTTTGGATATTCCCTCAGTTAACAGGGATGTGGACCTAGTTGACAGCAAAGAAAAACTGCTACATAATTACAATGGTTTTGGACAGTGCTATTCCACCCAAAGGTAAGCAGCAGCACAACTGGTATCTCAAGTAGGCAGAGTTCCACAGGAAAGCATGGTCCAGGTGAACAAGTATTTACTGCGTGAAGGGACTTGGGACCAGTTTGGATGATATGTCCAATTTGCCCTTACTACACATGGTTCAAACATGAGTGTGCATGTCCCACACTCCCCATGGCACACAAGGCACACTGTTTAACTCTGCATCAGAAGGTCAGACTAAGCATTCTGATGCAATTTGGCAATTATGCCCTTGCATGCCAGGAGAAAAGTGGGACGTTGTCCTAGCTGGAATTGCAGGGGCTGGTCAGGCACATATTGTCCAAACTGCACCTTTGTGAGGATGCTGATGATCGTGATTGGCTGAGCCCAGGAATGGCACAACTGGGGATGCTGCCCAACATCACCTTGGGTCCGCCATTGTCAGCTTGCACTACACACACACACAAAAAGAACAGACTATGTTCTGTCATGCAATTTTTGCAAAACCTAAAGTCTGGGACTTCTGATTTGATCCATAGGGACTACGTAGTCGCTGTGAGTAGTCTTTGTAAATAAAACCAGTGGTCCCAACACTTCCAGGTTTGCAAAAGCCATGCAAAGGAGCACAATAAGGAAGCAGATAAATGCGGTTGGAGTCCTTGGCAGGCTGGAGGGAGACAGCAGCAGACTCGGGGTGAAGGGTGCCCCAAATCCACCACCTCACCA